>CM029546.1:14829804-15434067 GCA_017141385.1 Sogatella furcifera
TGTTATTGTTCACTGACCAACACTATCCAGCTGAAGTAAGTGGAGTTACATTCAAGTCTATAACACATGTTCATGCCAAAAAATTGTGAGAGGTGATCATATCAATTTTGAATTTATTTTTTACAATGACATAATTAATAATTTTGTAATTCAACAGTTCAGCCGCAGCTTCAAAGCAAAGCTTGGTACCAGATATTGATGATGAAAAGAGATGACGCGACTACTTTTTAGACCACTTTGATGGCTTATGGTCTCCTCCAAAACACGGGGTGGTCGTATTTATGTTATTGTGCTGCGGTCAAAAACTGTTTCCTCGCTGAAGATCGCACCTCAGAACCTCGCACCTCGGAACCTCAGAACCTCAGAACCTCGCACAATATCACCCAAAGCTCATATTAAGTTATTGTTACCTACTTATCTTGTTAGAAGATGTTTAATTTTTACCCATACAGCCATTTTGACTGAATTTTTGTCAGTAAGTTTCTCTTTTGTGTAATATTCATGTTTAGAGATTATAAACCTATTATGAATTTATTGTTGGCCGGGGTGGCCAAGTGGTCTGGGGCGTTACAACCTTCAGTCCGCTAGCGCTACCCGGTCGTGGGTTTGAATCCCACCAGAGGCATGGTTGTTTATGCACCTCATACATCACCCTCGCACACTCCATTGCCCACACACAAGTAAATTGAAATACTTATGTGGGCATCATCCGCAGCAAAAAAAAAAATTGTAATCCTTATAACCTTAAAAAACTCAAGCCACTGGCCAGGTTGGTTACAATCTTCAGCAGTCTGCTACTGCTAACATCTACTGGTCGTGAGTTCTAGTCTAGGCATGGCATTTTTTATCAATTACCCTCGCATTTAATATATAATCCATGCTCAAGAAAAAAGCTTCTACTGTTTGAGCATCATTTGCAGAACAAAGAGTTTTTCTTTAAACACAAATTTGATGGCTTCAATATTTGCACATCGAATGAGAGAAAGCACTTCTGGGGGATATCCTTTTTTTGTGTCATCAGAATGTACAGCGAGGCATTCGTAGCACATGCCTCGGACTGTTGATACGCGGCTTTAATGTAACATACTTGTGATACAGTTTAATTAGGGCTCTATAAAAAGGGGGTGGACGCACGGTCCGCCATTCTGTGGTCAACTTTTTGCGCCAGGTTTGAATTCATTCAATTTTTTAATTTCAGTTTTATGACAAAAATGGTTATATTTTTGCAATTTGATGAACCATTTTATATGACAAATTAACCTCCAAGATTTCAAAACAATAACTTGGGGGGGGTATTACACGATAATAGTTCTATGATCATAGTTGATCATATGGAAAGAGATGAAAATATAAAATCCTATTTTTATCTCCTTCCATATGATCAGATATGATCATAGAACTATTATCATGTAATACCCGCCTTATTATCGTGTAATTCATTTGCTCAACTTGATAAACATCTGTTGATCGTCTCTATCATCAAAAATATTTATGTGAATTCAAACCTGGCGCTAAAAGTTGATCACAGAATGGCGGACCGTGCGTCTACCCCCTTTTTATTTGATGTGTGCAAGTGGGTGGAAAGGATATTTTTGGCGATCGAGGCGCTATTGGCGGATCAATTCAGCAAAAAATTGATCGAATTAACATTGGAGGAGATAGGGCTAAACCTAAAATAATGTCCTGGAGAATTTGTTGTGTTTGGCATTGTAAAAATTAAACACGCAATGCAAATTTCTAGTTCTACACTTTTCCAGTTGCCATACATAAGTTTCATCAATAAAAATAATGGTTCACTGCATTGAATAAATATTGATAGGTGAAGCTAACCTAATTGTTTTGTTTACGTGCAAAAGAATTTATCGATCAAGTAGGACCATGGAGTGCTCCATTCTAACCTGTACATGAGGTAATATACATGAATAGTTTTTATGTTAGTTAATCTAATAAGCTGTTACTATCAATGCAAAAACTCTATTAATTATGTTTTAATAAGGAATATTCATATCATTCAATTTTTCAAATAAATGTGAGCTTGCGCCAATTTTTCATTTTCATGTAAGATAACTTATCAGCTGTTATCTCAAAGTTTTTGTAGACTCTCAAATACATCTGTTTGCGGTTGTCTGCTCTCAAATACTTGAAAACTAGGATTTTTCTAATATAATGAGCTATAATACTATCAATAACTAACATTCCTATCCTAAATATCATGTTCTAATTACTGAGAAATGCATGAAGCAGCAAATAATACCATTCTAATTATAAATGCGTTCTTCCCATTTAGCGCTATGCTTTGTATGCTAAAACGCGTAGAAAAGTACACACAATAATCCACCAGAGCGCAGCACGGTAGATGCTCATAGCGAATAGAGCCCTAAGTTTAATCACAGATACAGATACGTCAGTCCTGACTGCCTAAAACCAGAAATTGCTCATACCCAATACTCCTATTATGTGAGCAAAACCCTCACACAGAAAACACAAAAAAACGGTGGCAATAAAAATATTTCAATTCTTATAACAATAAATTTAATTCATTAAGATATATTTTCGAAATATTTTATGAAAATAATTTTATTTATCAAGATGTATTTAATCTATTAACATACTTATAATATTATGAGAACAACTCATTCAATTTATTTTTATATCATCCTATAAAAATATACCGGTACATATATATTTAATGATTTATTTTATCTTTAGACATACTTAAAATTTATCTTATACAGTATTAAGAGCACCTAGAACCTATTATATACAGTATAGGCCTACAATATGAGCAATAAGATTTGGTAAATATGAAGTGTGTAATTTATTACTGAGACTATAAGTTATAGGAGTTATTAGTATATTTTTACCAAGTTACAAATCATAGATGAACAGGGTAGATTGTAAAGAAGAAACATTGAGCTTATTTTTAAATTGTGCGTGTAGACACGGTAATATTTTTGTACTTTGATCAATATTTTGTTTGTCGTCATCAATTAAAAGTATACATTAAATATGATTTCGCTTTCCATGTATTCTCAAATGATCCCATACTGGTTGGGGTAACTTATCCACAGTCTCACCTGTACTTCAACTGCAATCTTCAATCATTTGAATCCATAAAAAGAATGTAAGTTACATAAAACGTCTAAATTGACTATGACTGAATATAAGCCACTCAATATTCTTTGAAAAAGTCCTTCAAAATTTCCCAGAAAACAAGGCACAGAACACTATGAGGTCCAATTCTGGAAAACTGAGGAACTACACCTTTATAAAGTCCTCTAAACCCTTCAATCTTGAATACTTTTGTAGCACAGTCAAAATAGTTCTTGTAAAGTAATCCTTTTCCATTATTATCCACTCCTGAAAAAATAAAATTCATCAGTAGTCTCAACTTTAGTGAATATTATGTTTTGTCATCAAACTTTGATATTCCATTGATTATAATAATGCAATTGTTGAAAAAATACAAACACTAACAACCCTCAAAGTTTCCTCCTCTCCATTAAAACGCACTAGTGATGGATTTTCATGACTAAACAGAGGATTTTAAAAAATGGGATATTATAGAATTTATTCACTCACTATACAACTCATAACCCATAACAATAAGGAGAAAAACCTTGAATATTTTAAATTGAAAACGAAAACTCAGAACCAAACAGTATGTACAATATCCTTCCACTCACTATTATCATAATGTATCAGGTAGGAAAATTTCCAATTCAACACCCAAACAGCAAGTAATCCTCTCTCACAAGTTATATTTTGTCTCTTTCGATGACAGTCGTTAGAAAAAGCCATTTATTGTAAAGAAATAGAAAGATTTTCTATTTTAAATATAAACCACCGCACCCTTTTCAAATTAGAAATATTGAAAATAGAAAGATGTTTCTTCATAGATATAATAAAAACATTATTTAAATATATTTTTCCCATGAACATCTTTATATATTTTCAGAAAAATGTTTATGGTGATGCCTACTTGAGCACTTGTGAGTGGGTAATGAGTACCGAAGTCTGGTTTATAGCCTTGCTTAAGAGATTTCTTGGATTAAAAAAATTAGGGATCATTTTCAATCATTATTACTTGTACTTGGATAGATTATTAGGCAGCCTATATATCTCCATAGTGAGAATTAAGTTGAAAAATTTAAACATAAAATCTCACCTTGATTGTAGAGTCTGGTAGATATAACATCAAATGGATTCATTGTGAATGCTGTTAGAGTACCCCCTACTGCACTGGCCACAAGAGTGTTCAACAAACTCTTCTCTGAACTAAGCACCTGAAAATAAATAAATAAAATTATATAAAAAAAGTTGAAAAATGATAAAAATTTAGATTACTTGTTATTCAAGTCGGGACATCCATTTTATCCATTAAATGTATCAATTGAAAAATAACTGATCTGCATCTTTATCTGAACAAGGTATAGCTGACGCCAAAAATAAGGTGGCTTTGTCTGTCTCTCGTACGTGATGTAACGTAGGCCAACTAACATGTGATGTGGATTATCTACTGCCTTATTTTATTTCAAAAACATCAACTAGGCATAGCTGAATGACAACTCCAATTCATAACATCAGCTGTTTAAGCGCACAACGAGCAGACGAAACTATTGCAGTCAAGTCGACTTGATCAAGTATATAAGCTGCTAGGAAGAGTATCAAATTAAAACTAGAAATTGAAATATCCTAGCAGAAGAAAAGGGACAACTCATTGGAACTGTCAATAATTATAGTATATTTATCTTGTGACGCAACTTTCGCCTAAGCTCAGGTTGCGCACAATTCCCGGTGTTGCTCCGGGCAGCCTAGACTCAGCCAAGCGGTCGGGGCCGCTATATGGGTGTTTCCTTTTCTCAGATTGACAAATTGGGAAAGTCTGTGATGTAGGTTTGCAACTGTTCTGCTTAATTTTAGGTTTGGCGGTATTCTCATACTGCCATTTGTCCGTCCACGGCGTATTGCTGACAACCTTTCTGGTTCTATCAATGGTGTGACATCTTCCACCAATGATATAACATTGACACTGGCGGTATTCTCATACTGCCAAAGGGTCGGCAGGATTTCCATCCTGCCAATAATGGCGGCGCCTTTGCAAGGCGGCTATCTTTCGCATGGCGGCGCTCTTTGCCACGGCGGCGGCCTTTTACAAGGGGGCGCTTCTCTGTACAGCGGCGCTCTACTGCGCGGCGGCGCTGTTTCTGTTAGCATGGCTTCGGCGGTATTTTCATACTGCCAAAGTGTCGGCGGGATTTCCATCCTGCCGACGGAGGCGGCGCCTTTTCAAGGCGGCGCTCCTTAACGCTGCAGTGCTATACTGTGCTGTGGCACTGACTCTATCAGCGCAGCGGCAGCGTCGGCGAAGTTCGGCGCTCCGATCGGCGCGGTTGCGACGGCTTTAGCGCCCGTCGGAAAAGCTTTAGTGAAGTCCGATGCTCCGATTGGCGCAGTTGCGACGAATTTAGCGCCCGTCGGAAAAACGACTTTAGCGCCCATCGGAAAAGTGTCGGTAAAGTCCGACGCTCCGATCGGTGCGGTTGCAATGACCTTATCGCCCGGCGGTATTTCATTCTGCCGACGTCAGCGGCACCCTCATTGGGCGGTGCGTTGGACCGAGAGGCGGTCTTTGCGGCGACCGTGAGTGGCTGTGCGACAGCCTCAATCCTATTTTCGGCGGTATTTCCATACTGCCAAAATGTCGGCGAGATTTCCATCCTGCCGACGGTAGCGGCGCTTCCACGTGGCATCGTATCTGCTGTGTTTTTGGGTTTGGCGGTATTTTCATACTGGGAGGTTGGCGGCGGGATTTTCAGCCTGCCGAAATAGCGGCGGCAAAATTTGCATCCTGTGATGATTCTTGCTATGGTATCACGCATGATAGTGTAATTAAGAGCAGTAATAACTCCTGTGATTGTTAATATTGTCCTTAATGTTATTCACACGTGTAATCAGTCCACTACAGGTTCGTGACCTTCAAACACTAAAGCCAATAATAATTCGGCCCATTCACTAATTATGTTAGAATTGATTATACTACTTGCAATAGTATATTGTAAAATATTGTTTACAGTTTTAGGAAAATTATAGTAACTACTCTATTCAAATTATTCAACACATTCACTAACGCTACGTAGCTCACCCTTAAAGCACTATTTACAGACTCCTCGCCTACGTGTTCACTCCTTCAATACCACTTGAAGACTGCCTCTATACAGGCTTAGCAGCAAAACGAGACAAACAACCCTTATCGCAACTGCTTCCGAAAGGGAGGGTTGCGGGAGGGGCTGGCTGCCGGCCGCGTAGCTGACCTTGACTCAGATCAATTAGGCAAAAATAAGATAAACGAGTGGCCAGCAATGTCTCTAGTCTCGAAGTAAAATTTACTTCGTGACAATCTTTATTCAGTATTAGTGTACGAGTAAAGTTATAGTTTTTAGTTCCATTTTGACTGAATATTTTCTCTTTGATAATTCTGGCCGTATATGAAATCACTTAATCACGTCGACTCCACTGCGAATACGCTATACTTGTTTCTGAGGCATTAGTCTGAAGAAGATGAAATAGCCAAGAAGCGGTCAGTGTTAGCCGAGCAGCGGTAGCGAGCGGACGTGTTTGTGGTGACAAGGAGTGAATTGTTCTATTGTTGTCGGTCAATCCAGCTTATCTATTGCGTGTCGTGTCTTGTCTATTGCGGCCGTCTACTCAAAGCGTCTTGAACTTGAACTTGCATACAGCTTAACTTGCATTTACCATAACCATCTATCAATTCTCAGACCTTAATGTAGCTATCGATTGTATGGAAAATGGCGGACGTAATTGCCCTACTCCAAATCATAACCATCTATCAATTCTCAGACCTTAATGTAGCTATCGATTGTATGGAAAATGGCGGACGTAATTGCCCTACTCCAAATTCATGATTTCATAGCGTTTTGTTTATGTCGACAAAAAAATCATATGTTTTATTATAAAATAATTTTTGCAACATTTCATAAGCAGGCCTACTGAATGTTTACTAAGTTGACAATGGATTACAGTTACGATTCGTCTTGTTTTATATTAAAAAATATGGCATATTTTATTGAGAATATGATAATTTATTACAAATGGGTCGTCTGTGTTGTGTTTATGATTGTGAATATCCATGTATGGTAATTCAATTAATATTTATATTTTCACGTTTCCTGAAAACAAACTCCCAATGGACATATTGGTTAGAAAAGTTTTTATCAAAATTTTGAACTGAAAGACAGTTCGATAGTTTGTATTAATCATTTTGAAGACCGATTTATTATCAAGAAAGACGTTTTTCTTGTCATAGACGATTAACTAATTGGAGTGCTACGAGAAAAACATTGGAGTGCTAAGAGAAGTGATGCATTTCCTTCAATTCCAACAAACTAGGCTCCTATGTGCTTTTTGTAAAAGTGAAAGACAATAATTAATGGAATCAGTGATCTTCCTTGTGTACCAGTTAGCTTCAAAATATCAAATGATTAGGTTACAAACAGTGCTTAATTTGTGACTATAGCCTACAATACGGTAGGCCTACAACGCCGGACTAATTATATTTTTTCTTAAAGTTTAAATCTGAGATATGTAAAGCAATGGTAAAAATACACAACTAAAAGCTCAAATAACACTCTAAAAACAAGTTTTGAGAAGTTGAATTTACATTTTTTGGATAGATACTGAAGTGTGAAGAAGACAATAAGATGTCTCAAACTTGCAAGCCAAAGAAAAAAAACTGAAAATATTGGGGGAAAGGTTCAGAGACGGAAAATAAGTTGAAATGAGCAGCAAGTGAAGTAGGCTAAAAACATGTTGGAAAAACTGATTGGAATTTGAGTGTCTTGAATTTCTATTTTTCACATAGAATAATAAATCAGATTCTAGTTTGAAGTTCATCATATTGTAATGATTATTATTTTTGTATTGGATATTGATTATATTGTAATATCATAATGATTAACAATAAAAAATATGCTATTTCTGTCTTATTACTTCTAAAGAATAGCAACTTGAACTTTTGCTATTACGCTTGGCTAGGCCCATATTGCCGCCATCTTACTTTGTACATTAAGGTCTGAGAATTGATAGATGGTTATGTCCAAATTCATGATTTCATAGCGTTTTGTTTATGTCGACAAAAAAATCATATGTTTTATTATAAAATAATTTTTGCAACATTTCATAAGCAGGCCTACTGAATGTTTACTAAGTTGACAATGGATTACAGTTACGATTCGTCTTGTTTTATATTAAAAAATATGGCATATTTTATTGAGAATATGATAATTTATTACAAATGGGTCGTCTGTGTTGTGTTTATGATTGTGAATATCAATGTATGGTAATTCAATTAATATTTATATTTTCACGTTTCCTGAAAACAAACTCCCAATGGACATATTGGTTAGAAAAGTTTTTATCAAAATTTTGAACTGAAAGACAGTTCGATAGTTTGTATTAATCATTTTGAAGACCGATTTATTATCAAGAAAGACGTTTTTCTTGTCATAGACGATTAACTAATTGGAGTGCTACGAGAAAAACATTGGAGTGCTAAGAGAAGTGATGCATTTCCTTCAATTCCAACAAACTAGGCTCCTATGTGCTTTTTGTAAAAGTGAAAGACAATAATTAATGGAATCAGTGATCTTCCTTGTGTACCAGTTAGCTTCAAAATATCAAATGATTAGGTTACAAACAGTGCTTAATTTGTGACTATAGCCTACAATACGGTAGGCCTACAACGCCGACTAATTATATTTTTTCTTAAAGTTTAAATCTGAGATATGTAAAGCAATGGTAAAAATACACAACTAAAAGCTCAAATAACACTCTAAAAACAAGTTTTGAGAAGTTGAATTTACATTTTTGGATAGATACTGAAGTGTGAAGAAGACAATAAGATGTCTCAAACTTGCAAGCCAAAGAAAAAAACTGAAAATATTGGGGGAAAGGTTCAGAGACGGAAAATAAGTTGAAATGAGCAGCAAGTGAAGTAGGCTACAAACATGTTGGAAAAACTGATTGGAATTTGAGTGTCTTGAATTTCTATTTTTCACATAGAATAATAAATCAGATTCTAGTTTGAAGTTCATCATATTGTAATGATTATTATTTTTGTATTGGATATTGATTATATTGTAATATCATAATGATTAACAATAAAAAATATGCTATTTCTGTCTTATTACTTCTAAAGCATAGCAACTTGAACTTTTGCTATTACGCTCTAGGCCCATATTGCCGCCATCTTACTTTGTACATTAAGGTCTGAGAATTGATAGATGGTTATGCATTTACGTTCGAAACATGAATAACTGCAACGTTTGCCTCGGCAATTTTAGTGATGAAGACTCAATCATTTGTGGTTCGTGTAAGAAAAAGTGTCATTATATATGCCACTACTTGACCGAAAAGAACTTCAAAAAACTTTCCAAGGAAAATCGAAATAAATGGAAGTGCAGTGATTGTAAACAGGTGACTGGGTCACAAGAAGTAAGTAAACCGAAAAGTGATGTTTTAATGAAAAAAATTACTGCTCTATTTGAAACTTTTTCGGAAACTTTGAAAAAAAGCATTGACAATCAATTGAAGGAACTGACTGCTTCTGTGAAATTTGTTTTGGATAGTTTTGATAGTTTTAAAGCGGATATAGGTGAAATAAAAGAAACTAATAAACGATTGACTAATGAAAACAAAAAATTGAAAGAAGAAGTGTTCATTCTTTCTAAAAAAACGAAGCTCTAGAAGAATATACCAGGAGAGAAAATTTATTGTTGACCGGCATACCAGTAACAAAAAACGAAAAAATGGACAATCTCCTACAAGGTGTAGCCAGTGCTCTCCAAGTGCCCGATTTTTCAACAAACGAAATAAGTGTCGCTCACAGATTACCATCCAAGAACCAAGAGACTTCACCGATGATTGTTGTCAGATTTGTGAGACGAAATATGAGAGACAAGTGGATCGCAGCTTTCCGTAACCAGAGCAGAGAAGACAGGAACAGCCCCGGAATCGATGTTAAAAATCAACGAAAGCCTGCCAGACGGACACTTTAGAGTAATGAATCAGCTGACGGCCAAAAGTGCTAAGGAACTGAATGCTGCTCGTGAGTTGGCTAAGAAAAATAATTGGAAATTCGTTTGTTTTCGTGGAACACAAATGTGCATTAGGAAAACAGAAGGCTCTCCCGTGTTCAAAGTTAAGGGACTGGATCATCTAGAACAAATTATCAATGGAGAGGAATAAGCTATGTTTAATACAGGTTTGACAAAAACAATTTTATTATGAATGATCTCATACAATTTGTAAATAATAGACCTATTAATAGTGTCAGGGAATGTGAAAGTTTTGAGGATTTTTCGAACTACGCTCAGTCCTTTATATACGAAATAAATATTTTCAGTTCGAATATAATAAGCTTAAAAAATTTTTGATATAATTTTCTATAATTTGGACAATATGGAAACAAAATTTGAGGTTTTATTCTTTACTGAAACTTGGACTTCTGATAAAGAGAAATCACTATTGAACATAAAAATAAATGATGAATAAATAGATGAATATAAATTGTATACGGTACTATAAAAAATAATTCATTCAATTGTGTAGATAGTATTGTATATGTATATGTTGCTAAAATGTACTTTCTCCTTCTTTATGAGTGCGTGCTAGTGTGTGTGAGTTTTCCTGTGACAGGTTCTGAATCTAGCTTGTATTTTATACTACTGATTTACCACCAATTCTTCGAATCAGTTATGAGTATATACTATTTCACTTATTATGATGAACGATGAAGAAAATAACTGTGTGCTATTGAGTAGTATTGATGAAGTTAATCACTCTCATATTTTGCAAAATAATAATTTGACAGTTCTTCATCAAAACATACAAGGCATAGGCAGTAATTTTGATAAATTTGTTACTTATTTAAGCTGTTGGAATGTGAGGCCTGCAGTAATTGTGTTATCTGAAGTGTGGTTGGATTCAGATGATCAGGTACTGCTTTACTGTATTGATGGGTATGAGTCTTATTCAAGTATTTCTACTTTTACTAGAGCGACTGGTATTATTGTTTACTATTCCAGCGAATTAGTTGACTTCAATTGCAGTGTAACCGATTGTGAGTTGGAGGGTGCAGATGTACTGTATCTGCAGTGCACCTTATCAAATTACAAATTTAATCTGATTTGTCTCTATCGATGGCACGGCTTTGACTGTGATAGATTCCTTAAAAGTCTTGATTCAATCCTGACAAGTCCAACATTTTGCGATACTTTCTTAATAGGAGATGTCAATATCAATATTCTTAGTACTGATGATAATAAAGTTGATAACTATTTAGAAGTTCTAAGCTCTAATGGTTTTGAAGCAATAATAAGCATCATACCTACTAGAGAAACTGAAACAACAGCAACTTTAATTGACCATGTTTTTATTAGATCAAGGAATTTCGTACATTTTGTCGGGGCGCTGTCATTGAAACCTTAGTGGGTGATCATAGGGCTGTGTCCTTCACTCTTCACTCGGATGCCGTAAAAAGTGACAGTAATCTGATTAGGGATGAGTATAAAATAGATTTTGATTATCTTAATAACATGCTCATGTCTCATGATTAGAGTCACGTATTATTCAGTAATGATGTAAATTATAAGTTTGAGAAATTTCTTGAGACATTTGCAAATTATATTGAATGTTCAAAAAATAGCGTTAAATATACAACCAAGTCAGTAAATGTAAAAATGCTCAAACCCTGGATGACTGTTGGTCTATGTGCAGCAATCCACTCACGTGATAAATTATTAAAAAAAGTCAAGAGGAATCCCGAAAATATAGCTATGAAAAATGATTTGAAAACGTTTTCTAAAAAAATAAAGAATTGGATCAATATTGAAAAACAAAAGTATTATGGTACAATAAATACATTGGCTCCACGTCAGAAATGGGTAGTTCTAAATAAGCTATGTGGGAAACCAAAAAAAGCTAGGAATCCCAATGAACTGAAAATTGAGCATGAGAATGAGATTGTAGAAGACCATCAAACTTTGTCAAACCTATTTAATAATTTTTTTGTGAATATTGCTAAAGATATTGCAGCCTTATCTAGTAATTTGTTAGAAAGTGATATAGAGAGCTATAATGAAAATTTCATGAAAATCACGTGTCAAAGGTCTATTTTTATTGAGCCTGTCACTTTCGATGAATTGTTGATATGCATTAAAAAATTAAAATCTGGTAAAGCTCCAGGTGATGATGACATATCTCCTGAACTATTAAAGGCTGTTGCTCTGTCTATAGTTCCAATCCTAGTAGATATTTTCAACTGCAGTTTTTCTACAGGTATATTTCCGTCCAGGATGAAGCTGGCCAAGGTAGTTCCTATCTTCAAATCTGACCCTAGATCAAAATTGAATAACTATAGACCTATATCCCTACTCTCAATTTTCTCTAAGCTATTAGAAAAGGTAATGAGAAGAAGAACTCTTGATTTTCTCAACTCAAATGACTTTCTTTATAAAAACCAGTTTGGTTTCCGTGAGTCAATGAATACGGAAATGGCTCTTCATACTTTCATGACAGCTGTATACTCTGGTATAAACTCTAGACCGGCACACTGTGTTGCAGGATTATTCCTGGATATAAAAAAGGCATTTGACACAGTGAGCCATCAAATTCTGTTGGACAAACTATATAATGCTGGAATCAGAGGTGTAGCCCATAAATGGTTTTCGTCCTATTTGAAAGAGAGAAAGCAATATGTTGCCATTGGAAGTGTGAAGAGTGAGGTTCAGGAGGTGGATTGTGGGGTACCACAAGGATCAGTTCTTGGACCAATCCTGTTTCTTGTATTCATAAATGACCTTTTCTCATGTAACTACTATGGTGTGCCTGTGTCATTTGCAGATGACACTGCCTTTGCATATTGTGGCTTGAATGGTCTGAACTTGAAGGATATGATGCAGAGTGATGTGAAAAAATTATTACTGTGGTTCAAATGTAATAATTTGAATCTAAACTTGTCAAAGACGAAGTATATGCTGTTCACACTGTCATCAACATGGAATTTACCATCTGAATTGAGGTTTCATGATGAATGTGGACAAAGTAATAATTGTAACTGTGAAGTTGTCACGCAGGTTGACTCCATCAAATATCTGGGTGTTACAGTTGATGAGAAGCTCACCTGGTCCCAACACATACAGAATATAAAAAATTATCTGTTACTCATCCTGAGAAAATTCTACTTTTTAAAAAAGATTCTTCCAATTTCCATTCTAAGAGAATTATACTTTGCTCTTGTTGACTCAAAATTGAATTATGGAACAAGTTGTTGGGGCTCCACATATATAACACACTTGAGACCACTTATAACCATACAAAAATCTATTGTCAGAGCAGTAAAAAAATCAGGTAGATATGAACATTCTTTTCCCTTGTTTCAAGAGCTTAAATGTATGCCTCTAAGATATATATATATGTTTTTAAAGTGTTATACCTGTTTTTTGTGATGTCTGGGAACAGTGGTGATGCACTACTCGGGGAGAGACTTGGCTATCAAACTAGGAGGGTTACAACTGATATGCTAAGACTTCCTAGGTCATATACCACCTGTTTCCAGAAATCTTTTGTTTTTCTTGGTCCAAAATTTTTTATTAAAATACCTATTGAGGCAAGGAGAATTGCTAATAAAAAAATGTTCAAGTCTTTTATTCTTAGATGGCTTAGAGATATTATGCCGGATTTTCTGGAGAACATGTTTGCTATTGTTTCCTAGTCTGCACACTATCGAAGAAGTGTAAATTATTGATCTATTGAATTTAAGTTACAATGTTATAAATTGGAAAGGCATGAAATGTGAGTGAATGTGTGAGTGTTTGTGGGGAAATTCTATTTTTCTTTCTTTTCCAGTAAGTTATATCATTTATTCATTAAAAACAAGCAATTTTTGTATATCTAGCTCTTTCAAGCAACTTAATTGTAAATAACATGAGTTAACACTCCTACTTGCATGCGATAAGCATCATGCTTACAGCAAGTAGTATTATTATTCTGATTCATAATTTTTTTCTGCAGATGTGTATTGCATCATAGGATGTATAAAGAGTACTATAACTAGCCTATTGATCTACTTTTCCAGTTAACTGTGTGCTTTTGTTTTTCTTTCTATTGAAATTGTGTGGTGTAATCAAACTTCTGTTTAAATGTATAATGTATTTTGTGTATGAATTTGAATAATAAAGAAAATTTGATTTTTGATTTTTTTTTTTTTTTGAAATTTGAAGTCTCCTCACAGTGAAGTGAACTATGAGAAAATCAATCAAAAGCATTAATTGAGTAAACTCAGCTTCTAATAATAAGCAACTTATAAAATTTAATGTTCTATTTTATCAATTTTGAATAATGTTCTTTGGTCAATTCAGTCATGGACATTTTATATTGGAGAAGTTGCTATCAGGTGGCTATCAGACATTTTATACAGTTGCTATCAGGACGGGATAGCGGCCAGACGTACTTCTCTGCTCTGTCTTATCTGTTATTTCAGTTTTAAGTTTTCGTATGATTAGATTTGTCTAAAAATGGCTTTTTGCGGTGCATGTGACAAGGAAATCCCTGAAAAAGAAGTTGTGAAGTGCAGTGGGTTATGTAACCTAACTTTTCATCCATCTTGTTGCAGCATAAGAACCGCTGAGAACTATAGGGAACTAGGTGCTTGAAAAGATTCTTGGTTATGTGAAAGCTGTAAAACTAATAAGAAACTGGAAAGTAGTAGTAAGGACGATTCTAGTGGTGCAGTCACTCAGGAATTCATGAAGAAACTGTTTGATGAGAATTTCAGCACTCTATCAAAACAAATGGGTGAACTACAAGGTGATGTATCAGGTATGTCTGGTTTATTGGACGACGCATTAAAGAAGATATCCGAGCTTCAGACACAAAATGAGAAGTTAAATAAAAACTTTGCCAAAATTGAAACAGATAATGCAAATTTGAAGACAAAAGTTTCAGTTCTTGAAAATAAAATCAACAAAATGGAACAGTATTCCAGGCGTATGAACATACAAATCGATGGTATACCGGTTTCCCAGGGTGAAAAGGTGGAAGCTATCGTCGAGAAATTGGGAAATGTGTTAGAAGTAGTTTCTCCAATTGAAAGTATACTTTCCATGCACCGTGTACCGTCTATCAACTCCAAAAAGTGTCAACCAATCATTGTACAGTTTTCTAACCCTACACAGAGAGGAAAGTGGCTGGAAGCATACCGCAAAAAACGAAATGTTACTTCCGAAGATATCAACCCAGGCCTTCAACCAAAAACTAATATTTATATCAACGAGCATCTGACGAGGGAAAATAAATCTTTGTTAGCGGCAACCAAGGCTGTGGCCAAGGAGCGAGGATACCAGTTTGTTTGGGTGCGGCAAGCAAAAATCTACGTTCGGAAGGAGCCCAACAGTAAAGCAGTAAGAATCTTCACGCATGATGACATACAAAAACTTATTTAAGAAATCCCTATTATTCAGTATGGGTACTGTTTTTATAGCGATGCATTCCTTTTACAATGCAATTTCTGGGTTTTCAATGGAGAACTGTGAATTTATTTATATTTCATTTACTTTTGAATTTCTATCAATTTCATTTTCCTATGTCTGGTTGAATAGGATTATCGTATTATTATTATCTGCTTCATATGAAGTTATATTATGTTATTTGTATTTCTTTATCAACAATAATAGTCTACTGTATTATACACTTTCAATGATATATGGATGATGATAATCTAGATTTAGGTGAGTATAATAACATTACATTTGATAATTTTCAGCCCAACTTCTTTGTGCCTGAAGTCAATTACTATAGTTTGGGAGTCGTCTTGCAAAATATCAAAAGTGTACGAAAGAATTTTGACCAGTTCTTAGTCATGTTGAATATTACAGAAAAACCTAAAATAATTATTCTTACAGAAGTTTGGATTAAGGATAATGAAATTGATCTCTACAAGATAGACCACTATAAATGTTTTTTCAAATGTAACTACTTAAATAGATCAGGTGGTGTAATAGTTTACGTTCATGAAGAGGTTTCTTGCACTGAGCTGAAAAATGAATTCTCAACTTCTGATTGTATTTCCTTGAATGTTAAATATGAAAATTTCAGTCTAGTTCTTCTTGCCGCCTATCGCCACCATAATAGCATTCCAAGTATGTTCATAAATGAGCTCAAGAGCTGGCTTGAACAAAATTCCAGCTTCAACTCAGTTTTCTGTGGTGATATAAACCTAAATACTCTTATAGACAACAATGACGTAAATGATTACTTGAATCTGCTTGGTTTACTAGGATATACATGTTGTATAAGAGAAATTACTAGACCTGCTTCACTAACCTGCCTTGATCACCTCTTTGTAAGATCCAGTCCACTTTTGGAGTATCAAAGTGCATTGTTTACAACCGATATTACCGACCATAACACTGTAGCGGTCATATTCAAGAAATCAAAAACAAGAGATACTCAACAGGATAGGAGTGAGGATCGGTTGGCCGTAACAAAGAAAATATGCTATAGAAAATTGAATGATAGATTAAATCTTTGTGACTGGTCAATAGTTTTTAATTCCCTGAATGTTGATAGCGCTTGGAATGAGTTCTTGAAAATTATAGAGGAATGTAGGAATGAGTCTATGATCACCACACAAGTTAATAATTCGTTAACTAAAGCTAAAAAAATTAGTCCTTGGATAACAAATAATATTCATAGGCGATTGCTAAAAAGAAATAAATTATACCAAAAAGTTAAAACCCGTCCTTTTGATTTACGTCTCAAAAATTATTTTAACACTTTCAAACTCAATTTGGCAAACGACATAAAAACTACAAAGTTGAACTACTACAGTCAATTATTTGAGAAAAACTCTAATAACAAAGCTGCTCAATGGAGAATAATAAATGATATAACTGGTAGAAAACGGAAAAATAATTTATTTGAGAGTATTCTTACAATGAATAACAATACCGTTATTACTGATTCACTAACTATTGCCAAGGAGTTTAATAAATATTTTATAAGTGTTCCCAATAATGTCAGGGGTGATCTACTGAGGAATATAAACCCAAATCATCAATTTACACCAGAGAATTACAATAGAGTTTTCAAATACAATATTTCTGAGAATTCCATATTTATATACCCAGCTACTGAAGAAGAAATTTTCCAGCTTATCAGATTGATGCCCTCAAAAAAGTCGACAGGATGTGATTCACTTACAAGTGATACTTTAAAACATATCCTTCCTATTATACTGCCTGTCTTATGTTACTTATGTAATGCTAGTTTGTCACAAGGAGTGTTTCCTCAAGCCTTGAAAAAAGCAGTTGTTGTCCCAATTTTCAAAGGTGGAGATAAACTATTACTGAATAATTATAGACCCATAGCGCTGCTCTCTATTTTCTCGAAAGTATTAGAGAAGCTAATGAAAACCAGATTATTAAAATTCTTGAATAGGTATGACTTTTTCAGTAAAAACCAATATGGCTTTCGTGAAGGTTTTGATACTGAGCGTGCCCTAGTCGACTTTATGAAAATTATTTATAACAATGTTAACGATGGGTTTAATGTAAATGCTTTATTTTTAGATGTAAGAAAAGCATTCGATACGGTTCAGCATGATCTTCTATTGAATAAGTTGGAATCAACAGGGGTAAGGGGCGTGGCCCTTAAATGGTTTAAATCTTTCCTGAGCGATAGAGTTCAATGTACAAAAATTAATGATACTTGTAGTTCTTTCTCAACAGTAACTTCAGGACTCCCGCAGGTCAGTACTTTCTGCGATTCTCTTTATAATCTTTGTGAATGACCTATGTGATGCTAATCTTAATGGGAAAACATTTTGTTATGCTGACGACACGGTATTAGTTAGTTCAGGAAAATCATGGGAAGAACTTCTCAACAGAATAAACAATGACTGTAAGTTTCTTCAACATTGGTATCTCAAAAATAGACTAGCAATCAATGTTGAAAAAACTAAATTCATTAATTTCTCTTTGTGTGCACCAAAAATTTACCATCAGCCTATAATTTTCCATCTAAATAGCTGCACATATGATTTATTATGCCAATGTCCTCCTATAGAGCAAGTTGAAGAGATTAAATACCTTGGTATTTTTATTGATTCAACCTTAAATTGGAAAACGCATACAGCTAATCTGAAGAAAAATATCAATAAATATCTTTGTAAATTCTATCACTTGAGAAATCTATGTGACACAAATACACTTCGCACAGTATACTTTGCTCTAATCAATTCAAAATTAGAATACGGTATTGTATGTTGGGGAGGAGCTGCAAATGTGTACTTTAGTCCCCTGCATAACTTACAGAAACATTTTATTAGGCTCATACTATTCAAAAGTCGAAGAGAGATTTCGTTTCCTTTGTTCAAATTACTACGTATTCTCCCTCTTCGTCATCTTTTTGTTTTTAAAGTCTTGAGAATCTTCTTTTTGCGAAGTGGAAACGATGGGTTTTTCAGACCCAGCTTTTCAGAAAGAAGAAGATTAGAACTAGTATCAAGACTACCTAGAATAAATTTTAGCTTTTTTTCAAAATCAACCTTGGTCCTAAACTTTTCAACACTATACCAAGTGCTGGTAGAAGAAGTAGAAATTTAAAAGAATTTTTATCAATAATAAAAGACTGGCTATTTCATCATCAAGAAATTTTTTCCTTATTCTATCCTAAGAATTAATTCATCACATTGGTACCTCAGCTATAATGGTTTTTTAGTTTTTTCAGTCAATTTCCAAATTTTATGTGCTACTACTTATACTTTTTTCCTCAGCTCAAATGTAATTAACTTAGTTTGATTATTTTTTCAATATTGCAAAATTTAGTAACACTTCACTTGTATATTTGTATTTCTGATTAATTTTTCATTTTTGTATATATGAATGACTTTGTACCGCAATAGCCGCAGTATACTATGCTTAAGTTCAAAATAGCAACTATATAATATTCAAATCATGTACTTATAATTCATGACACTGGCAGCGCCTATGTAAAATTGCTGCCAGTATAATTCTAAGAAAATTTATTGTGTAAAAGATTTTTGTTGTACAAAAGGAGAATAAATTTCATTTTTCATTTTTCATTTTTTCAAGTAATGTGAACACATATAAATAAGTTACAATAAAATATAAGATGAATGATGGTTCAATGATATATACCATACTAGCCGGCAGACTCGCTTCGCTCGCCTTCTACGCCTAGCCAGGGGGCTCCGCCCCCTGGACCCCCGACAGTATCAGCAGTGTCAAACATCAGTCAGTGTCAGCTGAGATGAACAGGCTCGCTTCGCTCGCCTGCAAATTGCATTAGAATATATTTGCTTTGATCTTCATTCAGAACAGGGTTCTTTTGGGTGATCGTTCTGAATTAGTTGTTCTAGTACCTTAGCTCAACCTGGAATACACCAAAATATTCGTAGTATGAACCGTGCATATGAACAGTGCAAAACCTCTGTCAGTGTCAGCTGAGATGAACAGGCTCGCTTCGCTCGCCTGCAAATTGCATTAGAATATATTTGCTTTGATCTTCATTCAGAACAGGGTTCTTTTGGGTGATCGTTCTGAATTAGTTGTTCTAGTACCTTAGCTCAACCTGGAATACACCAAAATATTCGTAGTATGAACCGTAATTTTGACTCCTTTATCACATACTTGAATTGTTGGAATAAAAGACCGGATATTATAGTTTTATCTGAAACATGGACGCAATCTGAAAATGATGCAGCTACGTATAACATTGAAGGGTATGATAGATATCATGCTGGTGCTGATTTCACAAGAGCTTCTGGTATTATAATATTTGTTGCAACTGAAGCGGGTATAACGGGCTCTGAAATTACAGCAAATATAATCGGTGCTGATTCTGTATTACTTGAATGTCGCATGTTTAACTATTGTTTTAGTATTCTTGGTATTTACAGATGGCATGGTGTACAAACAGAGAATTTTCTTGATAGTCTTAATGAATTGTTGGAGGGTTACCAAGCTGCAAATTGTTTTATAATAGGTGACATTAATATTGATATAAGCAGAATTGGTGATATTAGAACTTTAAAATTCTTAGAAATGTTGTTCAGCAATGGGTATGAGTTGAGTCTTATAGACATGTAATAGAACTACATAATTTTTATTATTTGCCATGAATTTTCACAATGAAAGAGAGTCCCTTTGTGGTGGGAAAAGATAAATTGTCGACGACGGTGAAAATTCATGACAAGTAAAATTATGGGAAGAAATGAGAGGCTCTAGGCAGTCGGTGGGAAGGACGGGACCTGGAAACATCTACAGCAGATCAACCAGCCCGACTTCTCCCTACTGAGAGGGTCTCCCATTTGTGGTAGAGTGAGTGCCAAATTAACTATTTTACCTTTTAATTGAGGGTATATCTTGACAATCATTGAGAATCATATTTTGTCTTTTGATAAATAATCTTTTAAAATTATTAATAAATTTTATATTATTCTTTTTCCATTTCATTATTTTACTGTTAAAACCTTCTCATGAGATAAAGAGTAAGATCCAAAATTTAACCTCTCGTATGCCAAGCGATATTTAACCCCATTTTATTTCATTATTATAGTTTACAGTTTTATCTTTTATTTATTTCAAATCCAACTCCTTGAGAGTTCGGATCATTTATCTCTTACAACAATCAATCATGTTGAATTGATCTCATTCAAAAAATACATTATACAATACAATTAATACAACATCATAGAAATATATACTAATTAGCTGACCCACCTTGAATTAATCCAATTCCATTACATGGTGTTGGGCGCCGTTCTCATGAGAAAGAGTTTCATTTATTGACAAGATTTGCCTTCAAATTATTGATTGACATTTTTAATTTCAGGTCATTATTATTTGATTACTATATTCTGTGTTTGATCTCGTATGAATATGTCCTCTATTATCCCAGCTTATAGGATCAATATAATCATAATAATCATTGTTAAATTGAGATGAGTAGTTCTAGTTCTAGTGATTCTGAACAATCACCAAGTGCATTCGAGGTTTCACTGTTACGACTACCTATTGATTTAAAAGTGAAATCTTTGGATAAATCTGAATTATTGGAGATCAGCAAACATTTAGGTATCCACATTCCTCAATCAGTTGGCATTGAATACTTGAGATTCGCTGTCAACTTGGCTAAAAAAGTTTGTATCTATGTTGACCACGATTCAGGAGCTAGAGATTCTTTGAGTCGATTACTTAATTTAGGGTCCCTATCTCAGCGCGATCGAGTCATCTTCCCTATGTTAGCCGATTACGAGCGAATTGTAGGCAAAGTAAACCAAAATCAAGAACCCATCTACGACGCAGTAGCTCCCGATAACATAGCAAATAACATTCCAATTCCAGAAAATAATATGGCATTGAATGACAAAAGACCTTTTGCCAAACCCGATAGCTATGGGGGTACAAAAACAGAAGACTTCAACGAGTGGTTGAAAACCTTCAATAGGGCAGCAAAAATAAATAAATGGGATGAGGATGATAAAATTTTGTATTTACCCCTGTACCTCAAGAAAACAGCATTGACAATTTTCGACATATTCTCTGATAAAAATGAAAACGCGACATTTCTAGATGCAATAGGCCACCTGAAAAGTAAACTTGTAGACCCTGTTCATGAAGAGACTACTAGACAAAAACTTGAAAACAGAAACAAATTACCAACAGAAACATACACAGAATACACAGCAGACATCATAAAACTTTGTCACACACTTGAGCCACAAATGTCAGAGAAAAGAATAGTAGGATATGTTTTGAGAGGTCTAGACATAGGAGCATTGCAACATGTTGCCTTCATGGACAATGCATCAGTTGAAGGTTTGGAGAAAAATCTCGCCAAATATGAAAGATCTCGCTTCCTTCTTGACAAAAAGTTAGGAGTTCATAAGGCTTCAATCGAACAGCCTGTCCAAAGAATTAATGAAGTTGATACTTTGGAAAAGAAATTGGACGATCTGATTATCGCTTTGAAAAATTTGAGTAAAAATGTAGGACAATCACAAAATCCCAATCCTAATACACAGTTCGGAAATAGGAGCGGAAACTTTTCCCCACACAATACAAATCAGAACAACTTTCAAAGAAAACCTTATAGAAACAATAATTACAATGATTGCGATAGGAACAAAAAACCAACATCAGACAATTACAGGACACCAATGAACACTCCTAGGACTAAATTCTGTACATACTGTAAGAGAAATAATCACTGGAAAAATGATTGTTTTTTCTTATCAAAAAACTTGAAAACAGGATCCCGAGCTTAGATAAATCGGATATGAACTTGGGATCCGGATACGAAAAACAAAGCGATGAACTTCCATTTTATAATTATTTCCCAAATTCAATTGATAAAGACGAAAATACGTGTAATTTAATATCGTCTGTATCAATAAAACATGAACAAACCAAAGTGATAGAATTTGTTAGGAAATTTTTTCTCAATGCCAATAATGATCAGTTATCCTCGAATGAAAGTGAAAACAATTGCTCTAGCGAAATAGAAAGTGAAACCAACTTCAAACAGCTATTGTCTTCTGAAATGCATGCTAAGCACGAACTTGAAATGAATGGATCATTGACTAATGATAGGAGAATTCAAGTCCCAGTACTCACTATTAAAGGCAAATTCAAAGGAAAAGATGTATCAATTACCATTGACACCGGTACGAACGTAAACATAGTTCAAAAAAATATTTTAAGTAGCGATGATCTAAAACATTTGAAAATAGTAGTATTGCTTTATCGGTAGCTAATGGTTCATTAATGCCATACAGGAATGATTACGAGTGAAATTCAAATACATGACAGAAAATTCGAAGTGAATTTAGTTATTTCTGAAGACTTACAGGCCCGATATTATCGTTGGAAATTCCTTCTTCTCCAAATATAAAATGAAATTAGATTATGAGAATAACATAATTTCAATGAACGATAATGGTAGAATAGTCAAATTAGACATGGATAAAGAGTGGATTTGTACATTAAATAGATTACACAATGATTCTGAAACAAATATTACAAAAGAAGTATGCATAAACAATCTCGTAAATTTCGTCAAATTGTGCTCTTGAAACAATAATTCCCGCTCAAATTGCATGTACTTTGGAATGAGGATGATTTTGAAACAGATGTAAGTGAAATTAGAATATTGAATCTAGGAAGGCAGGATGTAAGATTATTGCATGAAACTGTTATTGGTGAAATTGAAGGAGAAGTTTACAATTACGATGAATCCGTTTCATTAGTAGACTCTGTACTATTTGATGGAGGAGGTTGTGAGATAGATATTAATAAGGATCTTACACCAGAACAAGATTCCAAAGCGAAAAGGCTCATCAATAAATACAAACATCTATTTTCAACAAACGAAATTGATTTTGAGGAAGCGAAATTACCCGAATACAAGTTCAAACTTACTGATTACACACCTATTGCTAAGTCACCGTACAGATTGCCTATTACTCAAAGAACAGAAATAGATAGACAAGTAGAGTTATTGATAAAAGCAGGAATAGTTTGTGAATCCCAAAGTCATTATGCCTCTCCCGCATTTTTAGTTACTAAAAAGACGGTGGATTCAGATTGGTTGTAGACTATATAATGTTAAACGAGAAAATATTAACTGATAGATACCCACTTCCCCTTCTTCAAACAATTTTTGATTCACTTGACAATTCGGATTACTTTTCCACCCTTGATATCAGGCAAGCGTTTTTCCAACAACCATTGCACGAAGATTGTCGAAAATATGTAGCATTTGCAACTCATAAAGGGCTGTACACGTTCACAAGACTACCTTTTGGTCTTAGAACATCTCCGAATGCTTTCCAACGTGCAATCAACCAAGTATTCAATGATTATTTGTACAGAGGAGTTTTGATTTACTTAGACGATATAATTAGCTATGGAGAATCATTTGATAAGCAATATCAGAAGCTCGAGAAAACCTTCAAACGATTGCAAGATGTAGGGTTGAAATTAAATACATCTAAATGTCATTTCTTCTACCGTAAAATCAAAGTACTTGGACACACTGTCTCAAAGGAAGGAATACAACCCACTTCCGAAAACTTGGAAGCAATTGAAAAATATCCTATACCCAAAACGGTCAAAGATATAAGAGCATTTCTTGGTCTTAGTGGATTTTACAGAAAATTCATTCAAAATTACGCTATGATCGCAAGACCCTTAACAAATCTGATATGCAAAAATAATGAGAGTAAACCAATCACTTGGGAAGAAGATCAGCACAATGCATTCTCGGAAATTAAAAGCAAACTTTTATCACAACCCGTACTTCATCATTTTAATAATGATAGGAGGCATAATTTCACAGCCAGATGATGATGGAAAATTGCATCCAGTAGCTATTGTTTCTAGAAAACTTACAAAACATGAAGAAAATTGGGCAGTAGGAGAAATTGAACTTCTATCAATAGTGTATTGTGTAAATTATTTCAGGCAGTATTTAATAGGTCGATTGTTTACAATTTACACAGATCATGCTAGTTTGCAATACTACAAAACATGGAAAAACCCCAGTATTCGAGTCAGTAAATTACTTATGAAATTAACGGAGTTCACGTTCGATTTGAAATATAAACCAGGAGCCCAAATGCACGTTCCTGATGCTTTGAGTAGACACCCGCTTGAGAAAGATATAACTGACCTAACAAAGGATGAAAACTACAATATATTCGAAATAGAAGAGATAGATATCAAGAGTTTACAGAAAAACGATGATAATATAAGAAAGATTTACGATGCGATAAGAAACCCTGATCATAGCGATACAGCTACGATTAGAAAGGCGAGAAAATACACGATCGAAAAAGACATTGTCTATCTGAAGAAATTTGATGGGCATACCAATAAATTGAAACTTCTCGTTCCTCGATCACTTATCAATAAAATACTTGAAACATTCCATGATGATCCCTTAACAGGTGGACATACTGGCATATATAAAACTCATGAGAAAATATCATCAAAATATTATTGGGAAAATATGTATGAAAGCATAGCGAATTACGTAAGATCATGTAAAAATTGTCAAGAGAGGAAAACCCCTACATCAAAGCCACACGGTCTCTTACCACCCATTAAGTGCGATATTAAGCCTTTTTCAAGCATCATGATGGATTACATTGGTCCATTAGAAAGCTCAATGGGCTATTCCTACATTCTTACTTTCGTTGACCTAACGACTCGCTATATTTTAGCTGAACCTTGTAAACACGCCGACGCTAATAATACCATTAAATGCTTATGGAAGTTAATATACCGATTTGGCGTCCCAAAAGAAATTCGATCAGATAGAGGTACACATTTTGTAAATAAAAAAGTCGATGACCTTATGGTTGAGCTAGGAATCAATCACATATTAGGATCATCGAGTCATCACCAAAGTCAAGGTCTAGTCGAAAGAGCCAACCGAACTATTCAAGATATGTTAACAGCTTACGTAGCAGATAATAGGAAATTGTGGGTAAAAATGCTGCCGAAAATTCTATTCGCTTACAATACTTCAAAACAATGCTCTTTGAAATATACACCCTTTTTCCTATTGCACGGGTTTGAAGCCACTACTCCTTTAGATTTGAAAATCGTTTCTGAAACTGATGACGTCACTTATCATTTAGACGCGAGATTAGAAAATCTTGAAGAAGTGCGAGAACAGATTCCATCAATCTTATCAGAAGCCCAAGAAAAACAGAAATACTATTACGATAGGAATAGAACAGATTGTATTTTTGAACCAGGAGATTTAGTTATGGTTTACGATCCTGATGTAAGACAAGGACAGTTTAGGAAATTAGTCAAAAAATATTCAGGCCCTTATGAAGTCGTGCAGAAAGTAACAGATGAAGTCTATGAGATATTTTTCCGCTACGAGGTACTTATAAAAATGTAGCTTTCCATGTAGATAAATTGAAAAAGTATTTCATACGAGATTATTTATACTGATACTGATTATTTATTGTTCTATTGTCTGATTGTATTCTTTCATTCCAGCACTTTTCCTTTATTCCAGAAATTATATCTCGCTCATCCTAAATCTTTGCCTCTCATTAATTTGAAAGACAATTGATGAGAAAGAATCGAGATGAAATATTTATGTAATTTATTATTTATAATTTATTGAAAATAATTATATATTATTATATATTAAAAAAAATTATATATTAAAAAAAAATAAATATTAAATTATTTATAATTTATTGAAAATCACACGGTTTGAACAATGTCATGCTTACGACTGAATTTATAGAGAATTTAGTTTGTGAGATCAGTATTGACTTGTGAAGCGATCAAATCCATTTTCTCACGAATAGATATCGAGATGATTCTCAAATCACAATAGTATGCAATTCTCAAGCAATTAATTAATTCAATTTCTACTTTGATGAAACAATGGAATACAATTGAGCTCTGATTGACAATTCAACTTGATATTCTAACGATGAATCATTCTCAAGAGATGAGAATTCTCTCACGTTTTTGTTTATGAATGGATTAATTATTTGAAAGACATCAAATAAGATTTACGTTTGAATATTCATTGATTAATTGATTATGTTTGACTTGTATGTAATAAAATGTTTTTCTTTTTCAGAAACGGATGATTCTTGATATGTTGATTATTATTTATTTATAAGTTTTTTCATGTAAAAACGTATATTTTTAATAACAATTATCTGAATTGATGTTAGTGAATTTATAAATTCCAGTAGGTGATTACGATTAAAATAAGATAAATAGCTATCAGTTTCGTCATTTTATAGGTTCTTTTGGGGATTTTACTAGTAATTATTGTTTATAAAAATTATATCTCAGACGAATATCTATTGATAGATTAATATAAACTACTAACACTGATATAATATTTTGAAAATGAATTCCATAATACTCTGTTTTTTAGCATTTGTGGAAGTATTTTCTCTAGAAATTTCTCTTTTTCACGGAGCTCTATTTAAAGAAATTCATAACGTAGTATTTTACGAGTCCACAGTCCCAATAACTTTCAGTATTCCTAGGTCAAACCCTTTGTATGTTATGAGGAACCTTCTGAGTACACCTTTAAAAATTGAATCATGTCCTTTTCCTTCCTCATCGGAGTGTGCAGTATTTGATCAAATTCATCGAACGGAGCTGCAACTTCTACAACTACAAGACGGCATTTACATTGGCAGCGATGACAGCACTTCAGCAGAGCGCAAAAATCGTCTTCCACGCCGCGAACGCTCTATAGATACGATCGGGGCGGTCCTAAACTGGTGTTGCGGAGTAGCTACCGACGAAGAATTGGGCACATACGTTAAAACCGAAAAAGACATCACTTCTCATCTTAGCAATCTTCAAGACTTCGTTCACGCTGAACATGTCGAATTGGCAAGATGAACGGCATGGCAGAGAATGTACAGCATTTATTGAACAACATGAAGCATGACCTTATTCGTTGGCAAGAATCGTTCGTCCAACAGAATAAACTTCAAAAAGGAAATGCTACAACTGATGTACTGAAAACACAACTGAGAACAACCATTTTCATGTACATGATAACTCTGTCTAACAACTACAATGATATCGGAATGAGATGCTACAATCAACACCTTTCTCATCACGTGATATCAAAAGAAGATCTCAACAGTCGACTCCAAGGACTCAAAAAGAAAATCAACAAGAAAAACTTCACAATATCAACAGAAGACGCCGATAAAATTCGAAACTTGAAACTCACAACCTGCAGAAAAACAGACAGCAAAATATTGGTCACCCTCAAAGTACCAATAAAGAAGAAAAATTCAACAACTTCATTACTCCACCTGCAATCAATTCCCCTCCATTGGAATGGACATACCTGCCGTTTGACTTCCCAACATCACTTGATACTCAAAGAAGAAAATAACCTACGAATCCTATCAGATGAAGAAGAAGACGACTGCCAGTTCAAGCAGAAAGGCCTGTGCTTGATTCCAAGAAAAAAGATGTCAAACTCCGCCATGCAAGCCACCTGTCTTCACCTACTAACATCACAAGCAGACGTATCAAAGCTACAAGAAATCTGCAAATTTGATTGTAAGGCTACTGACAATCAAACCCTAATTACTCGCCATCAAGAAGACACCTTCTTATTCCACAACACCGGCAAAAAGACGACGATTCGCTGTAAAAATTCATCAACTGAGGTTCCAACCAACAGCCCAGGAACCCTATCACTCCACATCCCTTGCAACTGCGAACTTCAAGGCGACAACGGCGACGTACTGATAAGCACTCTTTATCCTTGCGACTCTCGTTCCCATCCTTCTCCAGTTATTAGAAACTTAATTCCTCATATGTGGACAAATTTATCGAAATTGAGCATCCCAATTTTTCAACATGAAATACTGCCTCAGTATCTAAACCTGTCAGATATATTGAACGAAAATTGGCACCTAAATTTTTCAAAATTCGAAGAGCACAACTTATTTTCAGAAGAAATTTTCCATCATGTTGAAATGCCAAATAACTTTGATTTGCTAGGGGTCAATAATAAACTGATCATTTATATTATTATCGTTTGGCAAGCACTCATAACTATTATATTCATGTATTTATGCCTTCAAAATTATATTAAAAAGAAAGCAAATAAACTAAGGGTTCCAATACGTACTCCAATTGTGGACTACCCACAGGAGCTTTAAAAATTCATAAGATGTTTGTTGTATTGTAATTATAGAAGTATGTAATAAAATTTATAAAAATAATGAGTTAGAGATATAGAAAACTAAGCTAATAATTAATTATTCATTATTATTGTATCCATATACTATCTTATGCTATCGATTCAAATATCATCCAGAATAGGAGATAAATAATTTGACTTTTATTTACAATTGAAATTTTATTTACAATTTTCATAATATTATTTTGCTTACTCGAATACCATTAGGAGTTAATGTTTAATTCTTGCATTATGATTTGATTTTATTGCTTTTGAAGATTTCGTAGACCTAATTTTGATCATCAATATAATTTACATATTTTCCATTTAATTCTTATTCAAATATTTATAGGCCTAGTAGATTGATTATTAAAGTTCAAATAGTTAATAATAAAGATTTGAACATTTGATGATACTATTCTTGTTTGTATTCTGATGTTGCTTGAATATAGATAAAAACTATATAAATCATTATTGAATGAAATTTTCCTACAACTTTGAAGATGTCTAAGCTATTTCACTTGTTTATGTTTGGGAATAATAACCCAATTGAACTTTGTTTATAATGCTTAACGTTTGATTCTAATTATGTAAGTTTGATTTTTATGAATATGTACTTCATTATGATAATTAATATAACTTGCATTTAGCTTAAGAATTGGCACTCACATAGATTTAAGGAATTCATTCATGTTACATATAAGTACCTTATCGAAATAATATTGTGAATAATAATTCAGATTTCTGTAATTTTGACTTTGATATTTTGAAATATTATTGAAATCTGTGAAAATAATCGTAGAAAAGCGTAATTTTTTTTTTATAACTTCGGGTCGAAGTTTGGGAGGACCCGGGGATGTAATAGAACTACATAATTTTTATTATTTATTAGAGCTTCTGGTATTATAATATTTGTTGCAACTGAAGCGGGTATAACGGGCTCTGAAATTACAGCAAATATAATCGGTGCTGATTCTGTATTACTTGAATGTCGCATGTTTAACTATTGTTTTAGTATTCTTGGTATTTACAGATGGCATGGTGTACAAACAGAGAATTTTCTTGATAGTCTTAATGAATTGTTGGAGGGTTACCAAGCTGCAAATTGTTTTATAATAGGTGACATTAATATTGATATAAGCAGAATTGGTGATATTAGAACTTTAAAATTCTTAGAAATGTTGTTTAGCAATGGGTATGAGTTGAGTCTTATAGACATGTAATAGAACTACATAATTTTTATTATTTGCCATGAATTTTCACAATGAAAGAGAGTCCCTTTGTGGTGGGAAAAGATAAATTGTCGACGACGGTGAAAATTCATGACAAGTAAAATTATGGGAAGAAATGAGAGGCTCTAGGCAGTCGGTGGGAAGGACGGGACCTGGAAACATCTACAGCAGATCAACCAGCCCGACTTCTCCCTACTGAGAGGGTCTCCCATTTGTGGTAGAGTGAGTGCCAAATTAACTATTTTACCTTTTAATTGAGGGTATATCTTGTCAATCATTGAGAATCATATTTTGTCTTTTGATAAATAATCTTTTAAAATTATTAATAAATTTTATATTATTCTTTTTCCATTTCATTATTTTACTGTTAAAACCTTCTCATGAGATAAAGAGTAAGATCCAAAATTTAACCTCTCGTATGCCAAGCGACATTTAACCCCATTTTATTTCATTATTATAGTTTACAGTTTTATCTTTTATTTATTTCAAATCCAACTCCTTGAGAGTTCGGATCATTTATCTCTTACAACAATCAATCATGTTGAATTGATCTCATTCAAAAAATACATTATACAATACAATTAATACAACATCATAGAAATATATACTAACTAGCTGACCCACCTTGAATCAATTCAATTCCATTACAGACATAAATACTCGATTATTGAATCATCTTGGGAATCATTATTGTTCATCTTGTCTGGATCATATATTTTTTAGATCAGCCTTAAATAAAAGAGCTGTATCAAGTGCAGTAATTGAATCTCAGATTACTGATCACAGAGCTGTAGCCGTTTCCTTATCTAAAAGTAGGTAGTTGTGAAAATTTCAGATTGTCTTCAACGGAAAAATCAATAATAGATTTTGATAAATTAAAAAGCTTACTGATGCATCATGACTGGAGTTCGGTATATTTTTCTAATGATGTTAACTTTAGATTCAATTCATTTATTGGTGTTTTGAATAATTAATTAAAACAGTCAAAGTACACTATTCTTGTAAATTTAACCAGCCATGATAAAAAATTGAAACCTTGGATGACTGAAGGGTTGTGTGCTGCTATAAAAAATTGTGATAAGCTTTACAAAAAAATGTCCAGAAATCCAAATGACAATAAATTAAAATCAGATTATTTGAAATTCAAGAAAAAGTTAGTTGTGTGGATAAATGAACAAAAACACAGGTATTTTTCTCATCTCAATGTCTTACCTATCCAGCAACAATGGAAAGAAATTAATAAATTGTGTGGTCAAGCGTCAAAGAAACAAACAATTAGTTTACAGATAGGAGGTACAATTGTTAGAGAAGATCAGACTGTAGCTAAGGAGTTCAATAATTATTTTGCTAAAGCAGCGGTTGAAGTAACTTCTTCGGTGAAACCTTCATCTGATGAAAATAAGCAACTGTTAAGGAATAAATTTAAAATAAAAAATTATTACAATTCAATATTCCTTGAGCCTTTTCATTTTGATGAAATTGATAAATTAATTCAGAGTTTAAAGAATGGCAAGTCTCCAGGCATGGATGGATTTAGTGGTAGGTTAGTAAAAATAGATTCTACATCAATTATTCCCGTTCTTTGTAACATTCAATAGTAGTATTTCTTGTGGAGTATTCCCTGATGCCTTGAAAATATCCAAAGTTGTGCCTATCTATAAAAAAGGTTCAAAATCTGATATTGCCAATTACAGGCGAGTATCTTTGCTATCAGTTTTTTCTAAAATACTAGAGAAACTAGTAAAGAAGAGAATTGTAGATTTCTTCAATGTTAAAAAATTCTTCTACAGTGGCCAATTCGGCTTTCAACGGCTTGAAATTGCGCTGAATCACTTTATGACAAATATTTATAATAGCTTGAATACTTGTGGTAAGATGAAAGTTTCAGGGCTCTTCCTTGATATTAAAAAAGCTTTTGACACTGTTGATCATGATATATTGATAAATAAGTTGTTCATGTCTGGGGTTCGTGGAATCCCCTTAAAGTGGTTTAAATCTTATTTAGAGAATAGGAGCCAATGTGTTAGTATAAACGGTATTAATAGTGAATTGGTTGTAAACAGCAATTGTGGAGTCCCTCAGGGTTCAGTCCTGGGGCCTCTCTTATTTTTAGTACGTATAAATATATGGTCATTTAGACTTATTCTCATTAAATTTTCATGGATCTGTAACATCATTTGCCGACGATACTGCACTGGCCTATTCAGCTAATAGTATAAATGAATTACAAATAATGATACAGTCAGCCTTGAACAATTTGAGACTCTGGTTTGATGGGAAAAAATAGTGTTAAATGCTTCTAAAACTAACTTCATTAATTTCTCCCTATCAACGGTTTTTGAATTCTCAGTCCCTTTAAAGTATCACAAGATAGATTGTCAAGCAGAGTCATGTAATTGTAATAGTATTTATCAAGCTAATTCCCTGAAGTATCTTGATATGACTTTGGATGACAGATTAATTTGGACAAATCACATAACAAATTTGAAATGTAGACTTCTTTTTTTAATTAGGAAATTTTATAATCTTCAACAATTCTTACCTAGATATATTCTCCATCAATTGTATTTTGCATTTTTTCACTCAAAACTAGATTATGGATTATCTTGCTGGATGTCAACATATGCTTGTCACTATAATCCAGTTGTAATTCTACAGAAAGCCATAATACGCATCATTTGTGGTGTTAAAAGAAGGATTCACTCGTTCCCTTATTTTAAAATTTTGCAAGTTCTGCCATTGAGAAGCATGTATGTGTTCAAGGTGCGGTCGTTGTTCTTTAAAATGAGTGGGAACCGAAATATGGGGATTGCGCCTGAAACTCATCCAATGGGTGAAGTGGTAATAACACGGCAAAGAACAAGAGAGTTGCTAGCAACACCAAGGCCTTATTGTACCAGGTATAAAAAGAGTTTTGTATTTTTAGGATATTACAACTTGCTCCCTACTGACATAAGGAGAATCAATTCTTTGACACAATTCAAAGTGAAAGTAAAGAAATGGCTTTTGATTTTGTCATTTGAAGATTTAATGATATTTAATGAACTCTAATATTTTTATTTTTTACCTTTATTAATTTATTTTTTATTCGTTGTACGCATTGATGAGTTCTACGACATATATAATTAAACACAGTCTCAGTTGTGTTTAATGAACTTTAATATTTTTGTGTACTCATTAATTAGTTTTTTATAACCTTGTCTTTAATTTGATATTATTATTATTGCAATTTTTTCACAATTTTGTCTGTACTGTGATACTGTTGTTGTAATGTCTTTCTTCTAAGTGAGGAATTTATTTTTCCTTGTTGACAATCTGTGTGTTATTTTTAAAGCTAGTGTTTATTATTTTTTGCTTTTCTCTTCATAATGTCATCTACTTGAGCAATCTAAGCCTTGTTTTATTACCATGGAATGAATAGTTTAATTAAGAATTAGTTGTTGGTTGTGACTATTTATTATTGAATTGTATGGTAAAGCTCAAATTGATTCCCATTTGCATGTGTGAGAGTGTGTGTGTCTGCTTGTGTGAAAGTACATTTTGATAAAAATTAGCAGTGTTGTCAGCTCCTACTAACGAGCAAAAAACTTTGTTCTTTTTTGTTAGTAGTAATTTTATTTTGCTCTGTGGTATATAATTTTAACGTATTTAGTTCAGTAGTTTCTGTGAAATAAACGAAAGTGCAGTTTCCAAACATTGAAAAACTTTATTACAGTCGTAACCACGGAAGGGTGTTGAAATTCTATTGAACACAGCATTTCTGGACCTAATCTGGACCTGCTTACCAAATTTCAACATTTTTTGCCAATTGGTTCTCGAAAAATCCAAGAAAAACTCCAAAAATAGTAAAACGCTAATATTGAGCGAAACCTTGGGAAGTATATTGGATATAGGTTAAAACTTGATTCAATATCCTCCAGATTAGTTCATCTATAATCTCGCTGAACCATTGAATTTAGGCTAAGGCCGCACTGCCGGTGGGTAGAGCCTGGAGGGTGGAGGGTAGTTGGTAAATCAGGAATGGCTAAATATCACGAATTTCCTCCTCATGTTGATGTGTTCCCCATTCTCATTCAACGTCTTGTTACCTGTTCTGTGCAGCTCAGTTTGATAACTACGCTTGTTTTGTTTTAGCAGCTAAAAGTTTTGTAACCCACACTTGTTTAATGTTGATAATTGGATTGATAATGTTTAGAATAATGAATTAATAATAATTCATTATTCTAAACATAATTATTCTAACAATAATAATTCATAATTAATTTTGAGTAATTGAATTAATATATGAATAATGTATGAATATCGATAGTTATGCATCTTCTATCAAATCTATTAGGCAGTATATTTATGGTAGTAGGTAGTGGCGGCTAGTAGGCTGATCGTGCAAACGGTAGACTGAGAATTTTCTCGGAATTACGTTTAATTCATTAGAATTCTCAGATTGTATATTTTTAGCAAATTATTCGTTACACTAGGCTTAATACTGGCCGACACTACCTTCTCATCCCGTGTAGCCTACTGCAGGCTGTAGTTTCAATGTGCAGTAGTAATGTTTCAAGGTGTTTGAAGGTCTATTTTGTCTACAACACAACTCTGTTGTGACAACAGTAACGAATCATGAAACCCTGTTAATTAGGGCAATTAAAATCCAAATAACACACTTGATGGTTGATCCAACATAAATAAAAGCCAAGTAATGGAGGATATATTCGATTAAATTAATGTCGAAAAGTTCAGTTCTCAATTGGAAAACTTCAACGATTTACTTCAGAACTGGGTTAAGTTGAGGATAGCTATATTTCCAAACCTGAATTCAAATTTAATTCGACTGTGACATTCTATTTAACATTGTTCTAGAATGATATGATAGTGGACTTTTGATAATTATAGTATAATATTACTACCAATACATGGTACCATATAATAAAAGCAAAACAAAATTATTATTATTACAGTATTATTATCATACCGACCGATTTATCAGAACATGATCGACTATCGGTTATGATAATATTGATATTTTTAAAAATCTCATCTCCGAAATTTGAACGCATTCGGTTCAGTGGATTTTTAGTTCTGTGATGAATGAATGAATCAGTGCCATTTCGCTTTTATATATAGAGATAGTTGTATTACTGACCTTATGTTTTTCTAGAAGTTCTTTGGTCAAATAGAAACCAGATAATTGTGAACATGATCCGACAGCCAAGCGAACGCAGGCTCCACTGACTCCGCGCCACAGCCCAACAATACCATACTGCTTTCGTATGTTGGCAAGTGCTTCAAGTGTTCCTTGATGGTGATGCTGGTGACCCACTGCGATGCTGGCTGCAGCCTGAGACTGCAATTGTATTTTCACCTATAAAACAGAATAAATTGAAAATACCAGTTTTTTCTAGCATGACAAAATCAATCATTGGTTCAACTTAAGTCTAATTTTAACGGGGGTCTCTAAAATAAGACTCAATAAATTTTTTTCGAATGAAAAAACCTTCAAATGTCGTGATCTCATTTAAATTCTAAATGTAAAATTAAATATCAATTTAGATGATGAGCCGTTGACATATGTTCTTCTCTTCAAAAGAGAAGCTTCTAGAAGTTTCCTTTTTTATGAAAGTGAGAAGAGCACGTGTTTTACATATGTCAACGGCTCAATGAGCATGCTTATCATTTTTTTCCATTATCAGCAATGTGAGTGCACACGAAAGCATCTCCTACAAATTTTTTTTAGAATTAAAACGGAATTACGCCTAGATCTCACGTTTCTTTCATCATGGAAAGGTTCCACAACATCAACTTAAAAAATTATTTTTAAGGTTTTAAGGTAAACTCGTATTTTCAATTACAGTACCTATATCACGGCTCATATGCCACATAGATAGTGCTGGCTTTTACTGCTTGATTGGTACCATCCGACACTACCCAGATAGCACACAAAGTGAAAATCACAAGAAGTGAAAAGGTGAAAAGTTGAAATTGAATAGTCTTTTTCAAGTATAATTCACGTGAAAAAAGTGAAAGTTGAAAACTAGTGAAATTGATAACGTGATATTCACGTAGAAAAGGTGAAAGTGGAAAAATAGTGAAATTGATAACGTGAAATTATTGTGAAAAAATGATGAAATCTGAATAATGATTTTTACCTTTTCTCACATGAAATGTCATGTACAATTTGAGCAACGTTTTCATTGGATTTGTATAAATTATTGGAAATTGGTGTTAACTAGTTTTTTAATTAAATGAATAAAATTTGAAGTGAGACAATTTGGATGTGTTTATTTAAGAATGTGAATTGGTGAATCAGGTGATTTTGAAATATTCCGCTATCATCAATTTATGATTTTTGAATTAATTATGATTTTTAGAAGAATGTGTTTATCAGATGTACATGTATTTTTATCTCCCCTCCTTTGGGAGATTAGCTGTTGTTAGTAAAGACAGTCAGTCGTTTCCCGTTTCTGGAGGAATAGTAATTGTTGCATTACACTCTAACTGATTAACTGCATGTTATTCAGAGGTGTTTTGCATCTTCACTTGGTTGTGAAGACTGGCTTATGGTTGAGAGGATCGACGTGCTAACCACACGTTACCTCTATCCTGGTTGATGATTATTCGCCTGCTGTATTTTCTATCCGGGCTGGGTGGCGTTCTGGCGTGGTGGGGGTGGCTTCGGCTCGGTCGGTGTTGGTTCGGTGGCTCTGGGTCTTTTTGAGAATTTATGGCTTTTGGGCCGGTATTGGCCGGGCTGGAGTCGTTTTCCGTCTTGCCGGAGCGTCTTCTTTGCTTGGGTGGACTGTGTAGTTTGGTGAATATGAAACTGGCAACCAGCTGGTAGGTCTAGGCCCTTCATAGGGCTGTTGCGCCATTGACATATGACACATGTATTTGTATATATGTATCAGATGTATTTTGTATTTATGTATGAGTAGTGGTGAGTATGGATTCTTAATTTTTTTAAAATTGGTGAAATATTTTCAGGTTTCCAATTGCGGTAACTTACCGGTAAGTTACTTTCTTTGGTGTACTAACTTTTTTAGTGTGTTTAATATGTTCAAAGTGTTTTTTCAAATAATGTTACTTTCTACTTTTACTTAAAAAAAAAGGTTTTACAACTCTTGTCTTAAGTCTTATGGAACGAATTTTGCTAAAACTTACTATTGTTGATTCAAAAACTATTTGATTCATTATTGAGCATCAACAAGGTAAGCGGCGCTGTATAAAATATTACTTTTAAGTAACCTTAAATCTTTTAAATAGAGACCCTAATAAATATAATATTTTACTTCAATAATATATGATACCACACCACATAATAATAGGTAATAGAAAGTAGATGCCCAACCATAGCTTTATACCGTACACAGCACCCAACCATTATTCATGGTATTGCTTTTTTTAATAAATAGCCTTTCTTACTCTTGTTATAAGTAATTGATTTAATTAGGCTAATTGATTTGTCTTCTCCGCAGTCAGGGACCGGGGAGTCGTCAGTCTACTTCTTTCTATGTAAGTTCCCTATATATCTCTACTTTTATTATTCATTAGTAAGTAAGTAGGCCTAAGTGTAGTGCTTTGAGGAGCCTCCATTACAAGTGATATTAGTTATTGGAGCACTTTAAATTAATAGAGAGATTTCAGACATATAGAGCTAAAATATTCTTACCAAATACAATGGACTTCCAGCATAAGCTCCCAAAACCCCAGCAACTGATCCAATGCAAATGGTGTTCAGTAAGGACACACTTCCATCATGTTTAAGATTGAACTTTCTTTTTTCTGCTATTCCGTACACACCCAATCTCGTTCCATTTAATAGTACTTGGAATAGTAAAGCTGGACCAAGTCCCTTCTGCAAAGCAGTGATACCCTCTGTTTTTCCAATCACATAGAAGGCATGGAAGAAATTTTTGTAATGTATTTTATGAGTTCCTTTTACTTTCAGTTCACCCTGTAGTTGGAATCTGACTTTAACTATGTCAAGTGGATTAGTGATAATTCCAGCTCCAATAGCTGCCAATGCTCCCGTTACAAATTCCATGATTTAAAAATTAGTTGTAAAATTTTAATTCATTTAGTAGCAAAAGATTGTACTTTGAATAAACGAAATAACAATGCAAGCATTTCCAAGTAATAAAAATAATTAATGACACATAGAAAATAACCAATGTCTTGAAAGCTGTAAGCTACTGTTGAAGTCCACCATCTCACTATAACTAAAAACAAATACGAAATACCGTACCGGTAACTTCTTGTGATAACATTGAATGATAAGTTTCCTAGTAGATCTGAAATTATAGTTTGATGATGAATCACAAATCACAATGCAGCCAGCTCTTGATTGACAAATTATCAGGTTATTATTTTGAAACGTTGCGTAATACCAAAGACAATGTACTACTAATAGTACATTGTCTTTGGTAATACATAACCTTCTGGACAAGTGATAAGGAGAAGCATGAAGCCATGAAATAAGTAGGCTAATCATGAGCCTATGATTGAGAAATAATATAATAAAAAAAGCCATCAGAAATAAATATTGAAGATGCTATATACCATGTATAGATTAATATTCAATCATAATTATTATTCATACAAATCAAATAAACGTTTCACTGAACAAGCATCGTCTGCTACAAACAACAAAACAAGTAGTCAGTAGTGCCAACTGTCAACTCTTTTTATCAGCTGTTCGCATGAATGAGACAAACAGAAGTGCCAATCCTGGGTTTTTCCCAGGATTAGGTACAAAACTAGGTACAAAACTTCCCAATGAACGAAAACGAATGAGCTGTCGTCGTCGTCGAATGTCACCGAAGGCCCATTCCATTCTACACGAGCGTAGGAAACTCAGCGTTAACGTCGCGTCGGCAACGCGTGCTCGACAGAACACATTGTGTTGAATGGGCTTGTCTACACGAGCGAAATATTCACGCGTTTTTACAGCGTCAGCGGGCGTCAACGCATTGCCAACGTCGAGGTCGGCGTTAGCAACGCGTTGAGAACGCGTGATTATTTCGCTCGTGTAGACAAGACCATTCAACACAATGTATTCTGTTGAGCGCGCGTTGATCAGCTGGGGTTTGTATCACTTTTTCTAGGTTAGGTTCATCAGCCATTTTGATTTTCTCTTCACGCGTTTGCAACGCCTCGTGTAGTTTGCAAATAGTTATTTGTGTAACTAGTGCCTAAAGTGGTAGATTGCTGCATCGAGTGAAACAGTTTTTTTCACGAGCCGAAGGCGAGTGAAAAAAGTTTCTTGAGTGCAGCAAGTACACTTTAAGCTTGAGTTACACATTACATTTTTCCTACAGTTACCATCAAATGTGAAAAAAATTAGAAGGATGTTGATTTAGAGACCTATAGATATAAATTAGGGGTTGTAGGGTCGTCAAGAAGGGTAATTATATTATATGATCTCACTCAACTGATTATAATACACTATGTACAAATGGACTGAAAGAATGAGAAAGGAATGATGAAATAAACTGACACAATGGAATGATGGAATTAACTGACAGGATAGACTGATGAAATGGATTGACAGGATGGACTCATGAGATGAAATGAAAAAAGAATTTATGAAATGGACTGATGGATTGGTCTTACAGAATGGACTGAAAAAATGAACTGATGAGATGGACTGAAAAAATGAACTGATGGAATGGACTGACAGAAATGGAATGATGGAATGAACTGACACAATGGAATGGACTGACAGAATAGACTGATGAAATGGACTGATGAGATGGACTAAAAAAATAATGAACTGACAGAATGGAATGATGAAATGAACTGACAGAATGGACTGATGAGATGGAATGAAAAAATTAATTTATGAAATGGACTGATGGATTGGTCTCACAAAATGGACTGACAGAAATGGAACAATGAAATGAACTGATGCAATGGAATGATGAAATGGACTGACAGAATAGACTGATGAAATGGACTGACAGAATGAACTGATGAAATGAACTGACAGACTGGACAGATGAAATGGACTGATGGAATAGACTAATGAAATGGAGTTACAAAATTAATGGACTCATAAAATAAACTGACAGAATGGGCTGATGAAATGGACTGACAAAATGGACTGGTAGTGTTAACTGACAGAATAGACAGCCAAAATGGACTGAAAAAATGGTTTGGAAGAATGGACTGACAGAATGGTATATAAAATTGACAGAATAGACTTATAACATGGACTGAGAAATTCACTGAAAAAATTAACTGATTAAATGGACTGATGACAATGAACTGACAGAATGGACTGAAACAATGGAATGATGAACTGAACTGATGGATTGAAAGAGTGGACTGATAGGATGCACTGAATAAATGGACTGATAAAAAATACTGACAGAATTGACTGATACATTGAATGTACACAATCCACCAGTTTTGGAAACACATTTTTAAAACTTCCCCTTTTGTGATTGGTTGAAAATCTGGAAAAACCAGATTACTTTACGCACTAGTGCGTAAAGTATTTTAGACACTTGTGATAGAATGGCCCATTTTAGAAACTCTGTTCAGTGTGTAAATATGCACTTTTTTTGCTATCTGTAGGAAAAAATTTTGACGCGTTAACGCCGCGTTTCCTACGCCCGTGTAGAATGGGCCGAATGTCAAAACGAATGTCACCGTCGTCGTCCCACTTTGTCGTCAACGGAACGGTCGAAGTTGAAGCTCACAGCTCAGTCGTTTTTCAAAACTAAACTAACCTATAAAACGAATTTTAAAAGAACGGTACGGCATTGAAGTTTGGTGTTCAGTAAGTTGTAACTTAATTATTTTTTTAGAATTTCAATTAACAATAATTAGAATTAGAGTTAAAGGCTACTCTGAATTTTCCAAAACATTTTGAATAACCTCTTTTCTATCTCCAAGTTATTTTCCACCGCATTTAGGAGTAGGTAAGTCAAACGCTGAGTTACAAGCATAAGTTTATAGCTTTAATTATATGATGGGCTCAAAACTTGGGAGACATTGAACTCAGCTTGATTAGGTATTTTTATAAAATATCATAAAGAAGAATAATAGAATATTGAATTGAATAATTTTATTGAGCATAACGGGCGACGTTCCTTTATCTGGGGAGGACTTTTTTCTCTTCTCTCTACCATAAGTTATGATATTATCTAACCTTTAAGTGATCTGGTTAGTGATTTGATTTGATGGTATTCAATAATATGCATCCCAGATATTGGGCTGCGGTCACACCCAGACCAACACACAATATTTGTGCTTTGAAGGAGTAACTTAGGGACTCTTCAGGATTGGAGTTGGTGAGAAGAGTGAGACCAATACATATTAGACTCAACACTGCGGAATTCTCCTTCCAGCAGGTCATACACCACAAGTATATTGTCATTGTAAAACCAAGTTATGAGTTAAATGGTTTTTTTTAGGTAAAACCAGTAGTATTGGCAAATACTGTTGTCATAAAAGTTCATACCTTGTATGTAATTCTGCTTCCTTTACCCGTAATACGGGATCGATGGCGTCAATAAACATAAAATACATATGAATATACAAGGCATGTTTAGCAAGACAGCATTTCAGATGAATCATTATTCACATAGGCCTATTCCTGAACACAATAAATCTATAATATGCCTTGTTCTTCAAGTATTTCGATACAACTCTCTCAAAAGCTCTCAGTTCCAACTGTCACTTTTGTAGGCAGCCTATTGAAGTATCGCAGCGCTGAACTTCTGAAGCATACCTGCAATCTGTGAAGGGGTACCCTGGGTATATCGATCAGCTCTCGATGCCTGGTGTTGTATTGATGCACCTCAGTTCGAGTTAACATGATCTGCTGGTTCTTCTTGACGTACATCAGACAGAGAAAAAGGAAGTGGCAGATTACTGTTTGAATACCAAGTCTAGCAAAAAAGGGCTTGCAATGAACACGATATTCACTTGCTGTGATGATACGGACAGACCGTTTTTGCAGTCACACAGTGTCAGCTCCATCCTCAAATACCAGACCAATACGCTCAGCCACTTGTTTCCCTGCATCCGCAGTAGACCTCCCTCTTCGAAAATCGAACTGCATACTCGAAAAGGTTGTTTTTCTGAGTTCTCAAGTTGAGACTGAGATTGCTGCTTCTACCACCTTTTCAAAAACCAGGGCCATTAAAATCGGCCTGTAGCTGTTGAATCTCTGGTTGTCGCCCTTCTTGTAGACAGGAACGGTTCTCGAGAGGTCTTAAGGAATCCGGAAAAACACCAATCCTCAGGCAATCATTGACCGCTGCAGCCAGGGGTTCCGAAATGAAATCAATCACCTCCCGAAGCAAGTAAGCAGACACGCAAAAGACATCCGGACTCCTGGATGGTTTGAAAGACCGAATTATTCTCCTAAGGGCAAATGGTGCCATATCTCTTGGATAGCTTAATATCAAATCAAATTAAATTTATTGAGGTTTTAGAAAACAAAACATATTACAATTAAAACTTTTAACTTAACAAAAACCCTTCCTATTGCTAGAATTTTTTGTTCTTGGCTGGTCAAGTAGCGTAAACTCCAAACGAAGCTGTGGCTCCCATCCATAGATTATTAGCCATGGTCAATGGCTAACTGCTGGTCAGGCGTTTGTAGCCTACTTTGTCTAATGTCGTAAAGAAATGTCTTTCCAGCAGTAAACAAGATTTTCTATGAATTTCTGGGTACGTCCTTTTTATAGAACATTTTGTCCTTCCATTTGGCCATTGACACTTTTGGGCCCCGTTAAAATATTTCTTTTTAATTTGACTGCATTGAAAACTATTTAAAAGGTGTACTGTTTCAAGATTTTTGTTTTTATATAGGCTATTATTACTTCATTGCAGCTAAAATGGCTACTAATTTCACATTTGGTAGTCAAGCTACGGCGAAACCACCTCAGACATCTTTGTTCTCAATGCCAACAGGATCCACCCAAGGTAAGGAAATTAGAAGCTTTTCTTATACAGTATTATTATAAATAGCGTGATACGGTAGTATCACCATGTAAATGATGATGATGCCATCATGTACGATTTTATATGGGTTGTTCAGGTGCTGCATAAGGATATACCGTATCTATTCCAACCCATTTCGAATTGCAGCGTTTTCTATCTTCACAATAATACAAATGATGACAAAAATAAAAGTAAACAATTATCACAAGTGTCAGCAATGGCTAATGATATTCAGGTCTTATATGGTTTGAAAACCCTTGAAACTATTTTTCTAAAAGTAGTCCATAACTTTACTAATAAATTCATGTGAAAGCGTAGTCTTTCTTACTATTTAAAAAATGTTTTTAAAATTATTCTACAACATTATTAATCCATTCACTAACATCAACAATTAAACATGCACCTCTGAAGTCTCCCAATTTACTTGCTAACTTAATTTATGCAACGCATGCACATTGCTCATGCCTTCAGAAGATGATTCTTGAGTGACTCAAGTATCAGGTCCTTATACAGTTTTTCATATTACCCATAATATTTTATTGATAGTTGCACAGTAATTATTATACACTTTACATTCAATATTGGCCTATTTTATCATTCCAGGAACAACTGGTGGATTCAATTTTGGGGGAACAGGTGATAACAAATCTGCTGGTCTCAATTTAACGACAACTGCTACAACACAAGGTAAAACAAATGTTAATTAATGTCTATGTCATTATTTTATGCACTATAAACTGAGTCAACAAATGTTTTATACAATATAATCATATTATATTATGATGGTTAATCTAATCCAACCCCCCCCCATTGCACACATTTTTCATATGCCGATTTTTGGACGTACGAATTCTTCCGTTTTCATGAAAATTCTGCTGGAGTACTCATTTGATTCAGTCATCTGTCTCGTCACCCATTCAGGCGGCCCGAACGGGGCCCGTCAACCGTCAAGTTTTCTGCCCATGTGTGCTGTTCTTTGAGATTGCTACAGAAAAATTAACAGTCGAAGTTAGTCAAAATGACTAGACAGAAAAGTGAAAATCGACGTTAATTTTATCACGGCAAGCTTCGTTTCGATCAGTGTAAAAGAAATTTCGAAACTGTTTGGGGCAATCCATCTTAGCTTATGGACCTATCTTCTCTACAATATAGACCTATCTTCGCTGCTTCTTCAGCTTCTCTACAATAACTTAATATAAATTAAAATGCCAATTCATCATTCCATTCAGATGAACCTTACTTGTTTTGTTTGCTCGATTTTATCAGAGTGAATCCCACATGAGCTCATAGGTTTGTGCGTGGGTTAATGAAATGGATGATACATTATGAATACTTTTTAGGTATTCGGGACCGACAGCACATTGTCTCCTCCGAAAGACGGGGTTGGTCGTATTTATATGATTGTGTTGTGGTCAAAGAACTTTGCCCCGAATAAGACACGAACCAGAGTCCACCTTGTTATCAGACCGGCGCTTTATCACTCCCCCAACAAGCCATCCATATTACATCAGTATTATTTGTTTTATTTCATTAAAATTGAAAAAACTAAAATAAATAAAAAAATTAATCTAATTATGTCGTTGAAAATGTTGAATTTTTTGTATCAATAATTGCTTTTGATACACGTATCATATAAATTCTTGTGTATCTGCTTGAATGAAATAAAATTGTTTTATGCAGCCCTTCTTGAATGAATATACAAATTAGGAGTAACTTACAATCTATTACCAACGTTACATCTATTAAAGTACATCAATATTGACCTATTTGTAGAGATTTTGTTGAACTCCATGATAAAAAGCTTCTTCAACAGCTGAGTTAACATAGCAACAAATAATATATATAACATAAACAAGTCTCTCTTTACAGGAATTCGATGTGCCAGTCTGTACGTAAAGGTATCTAAAAATAAAAGAAATGTAAATTTCACTGTTGAAATTCAAAGTACATTGTCTTTATGGACTAAGTTAGAGGCATACCAATTTTGAACATTGATAGTTTAATTTAACAAATTTTGAATCTTGAAAAACGTTGAAGTCTTGGGTTCAATTCCTTGTATGGCTTTTGTTGTGGGAAGCTACCCAGAAGGATAGGTTCCACTCGTCTTGGTCACAATCTGGTCACCCGTCCGAAAGCAGTCCATAGTGTTTGTGACTTATCATCACAATCGCCTAGCAACCGTTTCACTGAACAAGTTGGGTGGCTCTTTGAAGGAAGTTATAATGCGCCGATCTGATTACAAAGTGGACCCTGGTTCGACCTCAGCACATTCACATGAATACAGCCGATTCGGAGGAGACGATAAGACGTTGGTCTCGTCTTCCTAAAAAGTAGTCATCTTTCATCAACATCATCCATCTCATTACCTACGCACAAGCCTAAGAGTTCATCCTCAGACTATGGGCTTCACTCTCAGAAAAAAAAGTTTTTCAACGGTTTTTGTATTGTTCATTTAAATTAATAAATAATTGAATATTTTTATGTAACTAGCAGCGGCGACGAGCCAGCAAAAACCGCTTGGATTCACAATGCCGGGGGTGGCGGCCACAACCACAACAGCCGCTCCCGCCCCCGCTTTCAACTTGACCAGCACAGCTGCCCCTGCTCCCGCTTTCAACTTGACCAGCTCTGCCGCCCCCGCTCCCACCTTCAACCTGGCCAGCACCGCCGCCCCCTCCTTCTCAGCAGCTTCGACGCTCTTCTCCAGCACAACCGCTGCGCAGCCGGCAAAAACAACTGCTGCGTCTCTGCTGCTGCAGCAGCCGTCCTCCACGCAGCCATCGACCACTACCACATCGTTGGTCACTTCTACCAAGTGAGTAAATAAGTATTACTGCAGGTACAGTAATATATTGTATGAGATTACTCACAAATATCTTTCTATTGTAAAGTATTCATTAAATTTATCTCAAGGGGATGGATATTCAATTACAGTAGAACGTCGATAATCTGGACGTCGAAAATCCGGATTCGTCTCCAGCAAGAAATAAACATAATTATACCGTCTGTCCTTGCACTAAGTTCTTTACCGGAGAGTGGGCGATAAGAGAATTCATACTGTAGTGTTCAGCGAAGCGACAGAAATAATTTTCTATTATTTCTTAATAGAAAATATACTATTTTGAAACAGTTTTTTCTCAAATAGAGCCTGCTGGCTCTTTTTATAAGGTAATTTCGATAATCCGGATGGGGTCCGGTCCCAATCAATCCGGACTATCGACGTTCTACTGTATATGGTAGGCGTGTGATATTGCAATAAAATTGAATGGTATCTGTGACTTTTTTTCTTTCACAGTAAAGTTGTAAAGTTTTCAGTATCGTGATACTGTATAAAAATAGATAGATTACTGAATTAAAAAATGAAAGCTTCTTGAAACAATTGAATTTCGTGCCCCAACCTATTCTGAAGTGTTCGTCGCAACTGAAATGAAACCTTTTTTCTTCCTTTCCACCTAATAATATTGTGATTGCTACTATATGCGATTTTCTCCACAAACCTTATAATATTATGATAAGTACATAAGTTTACGGGTGTCTTGTTTTACAGTGTAACTGCTGCCCCAACCACTATCGGACCTGGCACAAGCATGAACTTCGTACAGTTGGAAGAAACAATCAACAAGTGGACACTGGAACTTGAAGAACAAGAGAGAATGTTTGTCAATCAGAATAGTCAAATGACTTCCTGGGATATGCAGCTTGTGGAAAATGGTGAAAAGGTGAAGCATTCGATATTATTCATGGATTGATAACATTACATAATTCCCAATAATTACAGCAGCTTACCATCACACTAGACATCTCAATACTATCATGTTGAAACAACTGTTCCCTTGGCAATGCGTGCAATATCTCCGGCACTGAATATTGGGAAACCCATTTTGGTGGCATCTGTCATGTTAGGTCGAAAATTTTTCATTCATTGACTACACCATTTAGATTAAAAAAAATTAATAAGATAAGATGGATGATAGAAGATAATTTTTCACATCTTAGAGGGTTAAGTGTAAGAGAGGGCCGACTGCGCCCTAACTTCGCCCTCCCAGGTTATTAAATAAAGGCAGCCATTCTATTCTATTCTTAGAGAAATGATTACTTGAGATTCTGATGCCGGGTTTTTCCAAGCACACTCAAAGTTGAGGGACCCTCAAATTTTGATGAACAGCTGACATTTTCTATGATAAGTATAGGAAATGTAAACTTGAGGGTCCCTCAAATTTGAGAGTGCTTGGAAAAACCGGGCATGAGTGGCACAATATGCTTCAGGAAAGCCAAGAACCCGTTGAATAGAGCTTAACAACTAATTTGTTCACAACTGTGGTTAATATTTTACAATCAATTTCTGGATAAAAGAGATCTCCCAAAGAAAGCAAAATATTTATGTATCATTGATATAGCATAATTTTTTTATGACCTCCCGATTTTTAAAAAAATATGTTATTGTTATTTTCTCATTTTCAGATTGTTGAATTGAACAAATCGGTGATTGAGGTGAAATTAATGCAACAACAACTAGATCATGAGTTAGACTTCATCCTGGCACAGCAAAGGGAGCTGGACGAGTGCCTTTCTCTTCTCAGCAAGGAACTTACCTCCACTCCTGTCAACATTGATGCTCAGCGAGAGCACACGTAAGTTCATCTCTCCTAAATTTATTTTATACTCAATTTAAACCGTTTTTTTTTTTAATAATAGGTAATCACAGTACCTTTTTCAATCATTTTTCAATTTAAACCCTAATCAACTCACTTTAAACATAATTTTATTTCACTTTGAAAATTGTGTAGGGCGATTAATGTGGAAATAGCTGCCTTCAAATACTAATGATTCTAAACTGTAATTGAAAAATTAAATTCAATTGACCTATTTATTTGATTTCTATTTTAACTGAACCAGTTGAAGAACAAGTCAAATTATAATGATTATTATTCATATTACTAGTAACTACTATTTGTTGTGTTAATCAGGATGTGTAAATATTACCAACGTGCTTGAGTAGTCTCTCCTGGTTGAAAACTTTTGATGCACATTGTTTTCTGTTTTCACTACCAGTTTATTTTTTGTCATTCTTGACTGCTCCGTTCTGAATTGTCATATTAATTGATCAAATACGACTATAATTATAATTGCTGTAGCCTATATACGTACTCCAAATATATTGAAAATCTCATAATCTTTGAGAATCCATTTTTGAAATTTTATTGTTCAAATTTTGTTCAGCACCGTAATCCTAGAATTATTACTGTAATAAAATGTTTATAATGTGTAGTGCGTTAAATTTGAAATTGATTAAAATACAATTAATTAGATGCCCACTAATACTAAAAATTATGGCAAAACATTTATTACATCTTTCAGATATCATATGGCTGAGAGCTTAGATACACAGTTGAAACAAATGTCAGAGGATTTGAAGGAGATCATCGAGCACCTGAACGAATCGAACAGAACGCAAGACTCCACTGATCCTGTAAGTCTTGGAAATTTGATTGAATTATTGTCTAGAAAAAACTACTGTCTCCATAAACTTTATGAGGTATATTTTCAATCAACTTGGAGTCTAATTCTCCGCTTAAAATTTCAATGTGAGCAAGGGAGATAGAATTATGATTATAATCATAAAAGTAATAATAATTATAATAGAAATAAAGGTTATTGTGACATAAAAAGCAAATGGGAGCGAATAACAACCAGCATCCAATGATGCTACATTCTGATTGGGATAAATATTATTTTTTACTTGTAGGAACAAGTGAATAATTCAACTTGTATACATGTTTGTGCAAGCGGGACATTATGTGGCCTACGTTGCTTCATCTCATTTCAATTGAAAAACAGTGATAAAGTAATATAAAGATAAATGAAATATTCATAGTTTTATACATAGGAGGTCTACAGTTGAAAAAAATGACAGTACACAAAATTTCCCATTTCCTCAATGAATTTATTAGAAAAAGTGATTTTTTCACCGTTCATACAAAATTTCATGCACAAAACCTGGAAATTTGTTCTACAGAGATTGATGAACTATTTTGTACTCAGGATGGTGTTTATATTTATGAGGGAAAACCAATTATGGATGTGGGTTACCCTTAAAAATAATTTAGGGCTTAGGGGTGACTTTCTGATGGTCCGCAGTTGTCCCAAAGTTACCCTGCAACCTGCTGAAATCTTGGTTATATCTTTATAAAATGAGAATAAAACAATTTTTTCTAGTTTTTCTAACGCTAGATTGAAGTCAACAAATATATGAAAAGATCATAATAACCTTAGAAGTGCATACCATAAAATGATCGATGGGCAATAGAAAGTTTCCAGATTTTCCATGATACTGAAAATATGAGTATTTCAAAGAATAGCTGAAACCGTCATTTTGTTTCACCCATAACTTCTGAAAAGTGGTCAATAGATAACAGTACACCTAGAGCAACTGTTCTGACCGTTTTCAGACTTGTAGAAAGCATAAAAATGTAGTAGTAATTGAAAAAAGATGAAAGATCACTGTCCCAAAGTTACCCCGCGTGTCACAAAGTAAACCCCCACGTATGGTACTGTTTTAAAATGTTGTGTTCATTTATTTGTTGCAGGTTATCCAGATTGGACATATACTGAACGCGCACATGAACTCTCTGCAGTGGGTTGACGATCATGTAATTCAAATTCAAAATAGGCTTGATGAAGTGACAAAACTCCACGACGTTCATAGGAGAGAAAATGAACGACCATTCTAGAAAAATTCACTTCCTCATAGAAAAACACTTCGATCGATATTTGTTAAATAAGAACTATAAAGTCGAAGATAAAGAGATATTCAATGTTAAGCAAAACACGATAGAAGAATGGCGTGTCTTCAGACAGTTCAGATTAGTCTTTATGATACTGTAACTATTTTTCAAAAATTTTCATTTGAATTGAATGGAAGATTTGCATTCGCTATCAAATTCGCTCAGATGTAACTGTGGAATTAGAATTTTATAACGTTTTAAATTTGTATCCTACTATAATTTTTAAACAACTGAATTTACATAGCCAGTATTTTCAACAATTATTCTGTAATCAGTGTCAATTTCTCAATTTTTTTATTATTTTCATATTCTGAACCTGAATCTGATATCGTTATTTATGAATTTGTAATATTATTTGAAGGAATTGATTCGATATGGTTTTTTAATTAAATCTCATTTTTCGTAAGATAAACTTCATTTAATTTATCATCATCCATTTTTAATCATTCAAGTATAGTTTTATAAAGATTATCACAGGGCGAAATACTTATAACTATCAGAGTATTCGACAGAACACTTTTATTAGGTACATACACTTTTATTAGTGACATTTGCAAATTGTCAATAATATCTGGATTAAGTGCATTTCTCTTACTGTATTGCACATCATTATAAGTATTTCAACATCATAAGCAGCATTTTTCATTCAACACACTTGAATGAAATTGCTGTGGAAAAAAATCAAGTATACGTTGTGACATTTTGTTGTACTCACGGATACTAGAACACACGGTAGGTATCCCCATAGCTTCCTTCAATAGAGGAGGCTATGGTATCACGCGCAGGTTCAAGCCAAAAACCAGCCAGTTATGACGTTTCTGGAGCCCACAAAAACATTGTAAAAAATTGAATCAGCCTACATAAAGTGTCAGCTGATTAAGAGCTATTTTTGTGGGCTCCAGAAACGTCATAATCCTATCAATCTACTGTAGATTGATAGAGCCCTAATCCTAATCTACTGCACATCAGGCTTATAATACCCACCGTGTATTCTAGTATCCGTGGTTGTACTTATGAGCAAAGCTCGCATGCGACTAACTAGTAATTCATGAATATTAATCACAAAAAATGAGTTTAAAAAGAAAAGTTTGAGAATGAAACCAATAAACTCCTCAGAGGGCTAGGCGAAGAATATTAGAATTTTAAAAACAGATACTCCTTTTGCCAAACTGAATAACAAAGAGCTATTTTATATAAATGTGATGACTAAATAATTGCATAAAAGTCTGATCATGCACAATTCAATAATGTTTGAAATTCAAACAATTATTCGATTATAACCTGTCAATAATACCTTTTCTTCACCATTGTAAGAAAATGCCATCCATTCTATTCAATAAATAATATTGATAGGAAGAAATCCAACGTTTGCCAATATTGGAAGATCCTAGAATGATGAAATAAAGATAATATTACCATTTTAGAATTTAGAAATGGGTACGGAATCAAATGGGTATCAAATTTGGAGAAAGTTAGTAATTTGTGAGTTCATAGAGAAATATTCATTAAATAAAGGCGAAAATAGGGCAAAATAGAGGCGTCAGACAAGTCAATGTGCTTGAAAAAATACAAGATAACAATTTAAATATTTAGTCACACATTATTACTAAAGCACATTCCAAAATTCAAAATATTCCTTCAGACTATAAAGGCACTCTTTCATTAAAAATAATTCCAATCTGTTTCAACTTACTTATCCTTACTGTCTCTTTCAATTCAATTGGCAGTACCTGATATAATTTCCTATCTATATAACGAGTTAGTTTACAAAAAAGTATTCTTGTGGCGTGTGTTATGTTTATGGTTTTCCAACAATATGAAGTGAGTCCCCTCTAATAAAAACACACATCTTCAGAATGTAGATACAGGGAACCCTTAGAATCCCATCTCGATAAAGGACTCCTCCCTACAATGTGTCAGTGGATGCAACCTCAACATAGTTCGCAGAGCTTTTTTGACAAAATAAAATTCTCTTTAGGTTTGAAATTCTCAAACACATACACATAGGGCCACTGAATAGGTGATATGTGACTCCACCAAACATACCATACACCGACTTCGAACTCATACATAACTTACATAGCCTACATCAAATTCGAAATGAAAGAATTAATACTTTTGTGTCAAACATACAATTGCAAAATTAAAAAAAAGTGTTGTTAATATGATAATTTTTAATGATTTGTTATAAAAATCAAACAAGGGATTGTGGATTCACTGAATTTAACTTGTGGTAAAATTAATAGAAAAAGTAAAATTCAATTCATACTCTAGCAGTGGGAAAATAAATGGATCTTCAGTAGTAAAAAATGTACTGAATTAATCACTCACCTAAAATCATTAATCTTTTTAGCTGTAGTTGTTCTGATGTTCTTTAGAGAGCCGGAAATAGCTTCTTCAGATGAGAGACTGTATCTTCAGGACAAGTGACTGAGTGTCCGGTGGTTTTTGAATGAACAAATATTTCATAATCGTTGCCCCCAACATCAGTTTTGTCTCCGAAGAAATGAATATTTTCAAAATTTTCCAAGAATTGTAGGCAATAAGTCTTATCCCAACCAATTGGGAACACATCAAAACTAATTTGGCCTCCTGAAAGTATTAAAAATATAATTTAGATTTAATTGAGGGTCTAATATAATTGTATTACAAGAATTAATTTACGAAATTCCAAACTGACAGACAACAACCAAAGCAAGTGCAATAAAACGTAAAAAATACGGCCACAAACTAGACATGAAGAATACACCAAGAGTGAACATTGCGACCGAGAACAAGATGCAGTCAAATAAACATGAATTCATAAGTTACACTAGTTAGACCAAGAGCCAGACCCCAACTGTATCTGTATGCTTCCAATGGTCTGATCGTGGTCGTTTGCTTCAGTCTGGTCGTAGTCTTGATCGCACCAATGTGCATATTCACCCCAAGTAATGAATGCTTTTTCCCATGTTTATCTTAAGAGTGGATGGTAGTGGACGGCAAAATCAAGCCCCATACGAACAATGTAATTGTTGCAATCTCTTGCAGCAGATAGAGCCTCCATTCATGGACAGAATTTCACGTTCTTTATCTCATTGGAAAGAGAATTCAATTCTCCAGGGGCGTGACTTTTTACTTTTTTAATTTTAAGTTTATTTTGATAATTATTGTATAATTAATTAACTAAAAAAGAATTGAACTCTAATTATTGAAATAAACCTACAATCGAAAAAGTAATAGTCACGCCCCTGGAGAATTGAATTCTCTTTCCAATGAGTGCAATTGGCATTCTCTTTCCAATAAAGAACGTGAAATTCTGTCCATAAATAGAGGCTCTATCTGCTCCAAGAGATTGATAGAAATTACATTGTTCTTAAGGGACATAATTCTCCGTTCGGCAGTTTGCCGACTACTACTGCCCACTCTTAAACTTTATTAAATAAAAAGTGGAATCTAATTACAAAATAATATCTTATAAGTCTAAATGTGGTCGTGAATTTCAAGTGTAGAAAACATTCCAATTCAAAAAATGAAATTTTATTAAAATAAGATTGAGTAAAGAAAATGCTTTGCAAAATTTTATTATTCTAATGTGTTTATTCAATTTCAACATTTACATATATATCATATACCAATCATTTAGTGAAATATGATTAGTCTATATAGCAATAGACTTGTAAATTCAAAAAGTAACTACTAAAATGGAAGATCACTTGTGAATCAAATATCTTACCTATTGAATATTTCAAGTTGAAATCCGGAAATGTTTTTTGAAGATTATTAATGAAAGTTTGTCTAATTTTATGTTCCTTATCATAAATTTCGAATTCATTTCTTTCCTGTCTTGAACAGTTTCTTCCAATGGGACTAATATTGAGCATCCCTTTCCTGAATTCTATGAATGTGCCTCTTTTCACTGGAATTTGTAGGTCTGCCATGTAATGCAAGCAGTAATTTATGAATTTCTGTAGTTTTTCTTCTCCTAAATGCTGTTGAATGCTCTAGAAAAAGAAATAGAATTTCATTAGAATTCACTAGACCCAATATGGTAATAATAGACTATTGTTTAATCAAAATTTCATGGATAAATTCATAGCCAAAAAACCCGTAATAGATTATATCGGGTGATCCACATAAAATGTTCCCAAATATGATATTATATATAAACAAATATATTGCGGCGAGATTTGAGTTCCCTGACAGTGGCAATGCAACTGATGATATTTTGTGAAATGTTATGTATGCAATAAAGCCATCATTTTCTCCACATTACTCTCTAAAGCCCTTCCCCTCGAATTGTTTGAGGGCGATACGGAAAATAACTTCTTCACTAACAACCCTTAAATGATTCTACAGAACACGTACATAAATAAAGGAAATGTAATCATTAGTTTTATCGCTGAAATTATGAAGTAAAATAGTTGCCAATTATAGTTCTACCAAAAAAAATGTAATTTTTTTATAGATTCAAGGACATTATCTAGATTTGAGCAGTGAGATTTCCATGTGAGCAAGGAACGTCGTCGAAGCACTGTGGGACAATTTTAAAAGTAAAGTGTATATTTCAAGCTCAAAAATAATTATTATTGAGTTGAAAACAACTCAGTAATTCACTCAATTATTGAGTTGAAATAACTTGAAAAGGATTCAAGAAGAAATTGCTGCAATTCCCATTGCAGTGCTTCAACTTGCCGTGCAAAATCTCACTGTTTGCTTCCAGGAATTTATACATACGTTTGAAGTGTCATTATTTGGACATTATAAAAATTGAATTTTTTGTTATAACTATAAATGGCAACTATTTTACTTCATATTTTCAGCAATAAAACTGATGATTACATTTCTTTTATTTAATACTTCAAAATTTTCCGTTTCTCTGTGTCACCTTGTACAACTAAAGCACAACATCAAAGATCGAATAACTTACCCCAAGTGCATTATCAGTGAGAAGGATTTTTGAAGAACGAGGTTGAAGAGAGTATTGCAGCAGAAGGGGGACATTTCCAGCATTTCATACGAGTATGTTCGTATTGTGAACGAATAACACTGATATACGTTTTAGAAACCATATATTTTCAGAAAAAAATAATTTCTGAAGAAACTTCGACCTTTTGATATACCAAGGTATTTATACCGATATTTATTATTGATGATAATTACACTTATGCAGAATATTCTATCCTTAAGGCTGAGGCCGCACTGCCGGTGGGTAGAGCCTGGAGGGTGGAGGGTAGTTGGTAAATCTTTTTTTGTGAGGGTGATGCCCACATGGGCTCTTGGGCCTGTGCGTGGGTAATGGGAAGGATGTTGATGAGAGATGAATGGACCTACTGCTTAAGGTGGGTTCCGAACCACCGGGAAGCGATTTTTGAGGCTCATAAATTGAATTCAGAGGAACCGGTCACCATTACAACGGTGGTGGTAGAGGCACGTCGCTCATCTAATCTCACCGATTAGACGCTCTCTACCACTGGGACAAACCGCTTCCCCAAATCTATAGAACATACACACCATCCACAGTAATACATCGTATGAATGGTATGACGTCATACTGTTTTTTGAGGTTATGTTGTCCATATTTAAGAATTTCAAGATGGCGGCTGAACACATGCCATTCATACCATGTATTACTGTGGATGGTGTGTATGTTCTATAGATTTACCAACTACCCTCCACCCTCCAGGCTCTACCCACCGGTAGTGCGGCCTCAGCCTAAGTGATTCAGTTGGTTAATCCTGTGATATTCTTTTTACAGTGTTATTTTTATATTTCTCCCCTACAACAAATCAAGGGATGAAATGAAATAATTATTTATCCATCAGAAAAAAGTCAATACAATTTGCAAATCATATAAATCAGGGTGGGGTTTAATGATATGAATATGGGGATTCAGGCATCTAGGATTGGGCAATTTTCCTATCAGGTTCTTGAGGGACAGGAACATGGATAAAAGACAATAAGGAGTTAATTATAGCTATATCACATACCAAACATGTCACAAAATGTCATCAGTTACCATTTCCATCAATGGAAACTCAATTTCTCAACGCAATATACATTCATGATGCATGGGTTGCTTGTTACATGGATCACACGTTATTATATGAGGTAGTTGTCTACTCTCTACTTTAACAGCAACTGTTTGTAAGAATAATTTTAACAACCTTCTGATATTGATACAGTACCTATTATAGCTAAGCCGCGAATTGTATGCAATTATGTAAGATGAGAAGAAAATTATTGTGTAAGAGACTGCTGATAGGAATGTGATTTTTATTTATTTATTTTAATGTTTGTTAGATTCAGATATAATGATATGTTTATGTAAGTCATATTTTATATTATAAAATTGGTTTAATTTAAGTTACACAAAATACTGAAATTGGGAAAACTCTTGAAGAAAACTATTTATATTTACCTGAATTGCTAGGTCTTCCCCTCGAGATATTGCATGCAGGCCGTTTTCAGCAAATACATAGTCCAACTTATTTATCACTGTAAAAACAATGAAATAAATTCAAATTTTTAATTTGTAACTGAATTTCTTATGATGATCCTGACAAGAGTTCAAGAGTTTTTTCATATATAATGAGATTGGTAATGAATGTAGGCACTATCCAATAGGCTACATTAATTTAAAAGTTACAATATTAATAAAGTGAGATGCAAACCACCAGGAATTGATCCCAAAACATACTAACTTCCTGAACTTCAATGCTGCTGGTCACAAGCGCAAAACTTCAAAAATAATACTTTTTGTCCGTTTCTATGACTAAAGCCTCCTGTACACGGGGTTAGTAGCGGCGGCCAGTCAAATAGCTGTAGCAAATCACAGCTCTTGTTGTTTAACTCAATAACAGCCAAGCTGTGATAGGCTACAGCTATTCGGCTGGTTGCCATTACTCACTCCGTATAAATGAGGCTTTAGATACAGCAATTAGGTATTTGAAAAAATGATTTTAAACAGTTTATGAAGAACGATGATTGAGTAACAAACAGTTTGTTCAGATACTCAATGATTATTATTATTCTGGTATGTGGTGTATTTGCTTGCTCGGTGAGGGTGGATGCTAGGTGCTTGTGATGTCACAAACACTATGGACTGCTTTCGGATGGGTGACCAGAATGTGACCATGGCGAATGGAACCTACCCTTATATGGGTAGCTTCTCACTAAGAAAGCCATATGTGTATTCTCTATTATTCATGTTTATTCAAGCAGACGCGTCATTTGGGGAAGAGACCAAATCAAATCACGCTGGGTTTATTTAATACTAGAGGACGGATAAATAATTTGAAATAGCTAGCCCATCCATGTGAAATTACAAGACTAGTTTAAAAGTAATCAAACTGGCTCACGTAATCAATCAAGCTCTACGACATTATTTCATTTTAATAGACCTATTGTAAAAACCCCCACTTTCAATGTATTCTACAGCCGGACCCAATTCTTTGGTGAATCAATGAAAATAATGAAAATACATTTGAACTTTACCTTCGTTCCCACCCAACTGTTCGCTGATCTTGTCCATGTCAGATCCTCCTACCACAGCTACAGTACAGAACTTCTTCAAGTTCAGAATATTATTTTTCATGTCATCTGTTATCACCTGCAATCAATATCATTATTAGAATATGAATAATAACTAAAACACAACTAACTCTACAGAGTGTTCGGAAAGTCTCTACAGTATGCACCAAGTAAAATTATTTATCAAACTAATGTATGATTGGTTTGAACGATTCATTGGCGAAAATTCTCGCTGTAAAATTTTATACAGGATATATAGATTCTTAGCGATTATGGTCGGTCAATAACTTAACAATTCACAAGAACAATCAGTACATGAAGCAAAAATTGAAGTCTGGGTTGCAGTGAGTAGTACACACATTGTGGGGTAAATTTTCTTTGAAAATACACTGAAAATTGAACATTTTTATTCTGGATGTTCATGGGATTTGCTAAAACAAGCTGTTTATCGCAATAGGCAACACAAGATTAAGTGTAGAGTTTTATTGATGTTAGCAGAGGCCGATTTCAATATATTTTAACCAATACAGTCATAATTATGTAAGTAAAGAATCATATCAAATTGACTTTTTGTTTAAAGTTATTATCATTTCCATAATTTAAGTGCACAGTGACTGTCCGAACACACCATAATATTAGCCTGTATTTTTGCAGAGGCATTTCTGGGGAATCTTCCAAATCTTGATTAAACTATTACCTATTCTCTACTTCATATGATAGTTATTTCACTTTACCTATTATAAATTAATATTATCTTTCCTCATATTGTATGTTTAGTTTTATCTAAGAAATTTTTCTATTGCTCTATAAATTTTTCTTGTTTTTTTTACTTGAATTTCATATGCTTTCATCATATTGTTTATTAATATCTAATTTTGTGTAATTCATTTGTTCTTAATAAGGTTTGTTTTGGCTTAGAGCTGTAAACCTCTCATTGTTGTATCACGTTTGTAATAAATAAATAAACTGAATATATTTTGAAATTTCTTTGTTATGAAGGGAAAGGCCGATTATAACTCTATCATATTGATGTTGGAATATGTTAGGACCACTTTAGCCCCACTTCTAAGTAAGCATGTTATTAATTTGTACAATAAAGTTACTCTGAGCTACTTCAACAAAATCTATTCATGATAATCATATTACCATGATTAATTACGGTACCAATAAAGGCCCGTATCGACAGTGCGAGGCATGTGCTGCGAATGCCTCAAGGTATAGTCTGTCCAAGCAAAGAAGAGTCTTACTCCAATCTCCAGCTCGGTCAATATTGGTTCAAAAATTATTGATTTGGTTAAAAATTAAAGATCGAAATGTTTCCTATAATTTATATCAGATCAATAATGTTGAATAATGAGCTGGAGACTGGAATAAGACACTTCTTTGCTTGAAAAGACTACACCTTGAGGCATTATACATTGTATACATTGTCTCTGCTCGCACTTTCGATACGGGCCTTAAAAGATACTAGTTAGCCTTCTTTGAATACTAGGTTTACCAGGATACTCGATAGTGGATCACATAATTTATCAGCATGCTGAAAATAATTAACTTATGTCTATGTATTAAATTAAAATAATTAAATTAATTAACTATGTATACTGACCTGCCTTGGTGCTGTTAAAGTACCATCGACATCGAACAAACATACTGTTTTAGAGGACGAATAATCAATTTCCATTTTCCTACAAATTACTATTTTATTGTAATAAAACTAAAATATTAGAATAAGCTACCGGTTGAATGTATTTAATTAGCATAAAAGCATAAGAAACGAGGAAAATGAAAGAGGCAATTATATCGAATTCATAAGATAATTTTGAGCTGACTCATATAGATTCAACAAATTGAAGGAAAATACGTGTAATATTTTTAATCTTTTACAATGTACACGCACTCAAAATCTACAACCTACAAAAGAGAAAAAGTAGAGATTTGACACTTCTTTGAATAGGTTATGTTTATTTTTATTTTATTCTCTGCCGCCAGCAGTGCCAGCTGGCTGGCTTATACAAACAGCTGATTGAAACTAAAACAGTATGAGAGCGGGAATTTTTATAAATTCTAATTTTATAACACTGTACGGTGTACTCAAAACCAATAATGTAATTAGAATAGAATTCTAATATAATTGTATTCTAATTACCTTGCTCAAAACCACATCGTTTGTAGGTAGTTTTTTTTTCAAATAACATTTCAATTATTATCATTGTTTGTCCAACTTTCATATTTTGTATAATGAAATATCCAAAATGAAACAATAAATTGGTTTGACGTTTGGAAACACAATGGCGATGGGCTCAATTTCTGAAGAAATGATAATAATCAATTTGAATCTCCATTTTATTGCTATATACAAATAGACAGAGGAATTCTGCATCTAAAAATATTGACCAATGTACTATAAATATCAGGCGATTATTATAATTATCCAGCAGTAGGTATACTACTGCAATATCTTAATAATTTTTCCTTTTTTCAATCCTCAACCAATGGACGGAAAACATGCCAGTAGATTTTTTTGGTATTCACTCACCGTATGTATTCATGTACCGTATGTAACTCAACTCAATTATTACTTAATAATTGCAGGTAACTTACCTGAATCTTAAGCTAGGATTTGGTTGGTGCGAAACGTAACGACCGTTGGTCGTTGCGTAAAAAAATGGCGGACTGCTTCTGTGTTAAATCATAGGACCGATTTCGTACATGCGTATCACCAACGACCACGACCAACAGCCGCATCCGATGACGACCGTACTCCTCCAGAAGCAGTGTTGCGGCGACCAGTAGCAGTGGATTCTAACCTCAAATATTTTGGAGACTTGGAGAAGATGTAGTAAGTTATAATTGAGATGACCAGGAGGGAAATATTGATAATTATGAGGGATATTAATATCAAAGTTAATGAAATTTTGATTCAAATAGTACCAAAATGGAGTAATTTTTATTTTTCACTAGTAGATCTGGATATCATGAAGGCAGATCATTGCGACTGGGTCGTGCCAACGAAAATGGTTCAGCCGCAGCCGTATGCGTACATTGCGGCTGACGGTCGTTACGTTCCTCACCAACCAAATCGTACCTTTATAGAGTCTTACAGGTAGCATACCGTACCGTAAGTCTTTCTGTGATGATTAAATGAAAAACATTCCTTGATGTAAAATATGAAATTAATATCAACTTATAAAGCTAATCATACTACTTAGGTAATATAGCTAATCATACTACTTAGCTACTTAGCTAATCATACTAAATCATAGGTACTTTATAGAACTCTTAAAACCACAATAAAATAATAGAGAATAAAACCTGCGGCAAGGTTTTGAAAAAATAATAATTCTTATCGCGGTGGGTTATGAAACAATAAATTGTCCCCCAAAATATTAAATTATTTATTTTGCCTAGTTTAAGTAGTAATTATACTTAATTCACCTAAAAACTTTTGAAGGTGATAATATCTCACATCAGCTGGACTACAACTGAGTGTTTTCTTTCACCTACAGCTGACGCCAAAAATTTAGACTGTTTCTTCTGCCCCTGGTGCACTCCAAAGCTGATGTGTAGTCAATATTAGAGTTGTCTCATAGCTATAAAAGGCCTAGATAATGTTTTTGGAATCAAAAGGCAAAAACAATACAATAGAATAGATGCGTTATTAATTATTAAATCAGCTGTAATAGTAAAATACATGAGTGGTTTGATGGAAACTGCAACAACTGAGTCCCTCCTCACCCCGTCACTCATAGACGTTGCCAATTCGTCAGGTATTATAAAAATATAAATGAATTTTTATTGATAATCAGCTGATTTGGCAACATAGCATCAAGTCTCATTGGACCAGTTGCATAGCCAGGGGGAGGGTCCAGGGGGTCTGGCCGAAATTTTGGGCAAACCTTATGCCGGGTTTTTCCAAGCACACTCAATGTTGAGGGACCCTCAAATTTTGATGAACAGCTGACATTTTCTATGACAAGTATAGGAAATGTAGTATAAAGTGTAGTAAACTTCAGGGTCCCTCAAATTTGAGTGTGCTTGGAAAAACCAGGCATTAATGTTTGAACTCTGCTCCTCTGAATGAGAGACAACTAAGAAATTGATGCATTCCACACAGAGTGCTCATAAGAGTTATGTTCACTGAACTTCTCAGGCTGATTCCCTACATCAGAATAATGAAAAAAATTCTATGAAAATGGGTTCCAGTAGCTTAGCTAGAGGGGAGGGGAGGTCCAACTTCCACCGCCAACTCAGTTTTCCCACTTGGAGCAAATTTTCGTTTTACCGTACTTATTTGTAACCTGCCCAAGTGGTGTCCAAAAAGTGCAGTTTGTTTAGGCGTTGAAATGCATAAAGCCCGCATTTGTATTTTTAATTTATCTTTAAAAAAATTGAGCTCTATATGATGTAGAGCTTTACAATTTTGTACTGAAAATACCCCCTGATCTGATCAAATGGTGTTAAGAGTGGGTGGTAGTGGACGGCAAACTGCCAAACGGCAAAATCAAGTCCCATAAGAACAATGTAATTTTTATCAATCTCTTGGAGCAGATATTGCCTCTATTTATGGACAGAATTTCACGTTCTTTATGTCATTGGAAAGAGAATTTAATTCTCCAGGGGTGTTACTTTTTACTTTTTCGATTTTTAGTTTATTTTAATAATTATTGTATAATTAATTAACTTAAAAAGTGTTGAACTGTAATTATTGAAATGAACTAAAAATCGAAAAAGTAAAAAATAACGCCCCTGGAGAATTAAATTCTCTTTCCAATGACATAAAGAACGTGAAATTCGTCCATAAATAGAGGCAATATCTGCTCCAAGAGATTGATAAAAAATACATTGTTCTTATGGGGCTTGATTTTGCTGTTCGGCAGTTTTCCATCCACTACCACCCACTTTTAAAAATAGTACATTACGCCACAAGCCTGGGAAGGAAAAGTTTACAGTATGAGGATAGTTTCCCGGGCGAGGCTTGCCAAGCCTGGGAATAATTCCGAATACCATAAAAAACTTCCTGGGCGAGTTGTGTATAATTTTTTTTGCTACACTTCAAATAAATATTATCAATCTAATTCCATGAATGAACAAAACAAATAGGATTAATGAAATCTAAGAACAGCTAAGACCAGATAACTTACTATACTAGCTTCAGCTGAGCTGAATCTGGAGTAAGCTGAACTGAAGTATTGAAAGTTTGCATCACAATTTTTTTGATTTAATCAAATGGATATTACTTAATAACTATCAGAATACTTGACTTTCTTAGTCCAGAAATGTTTAAGCTCATGATAGTTTTTGTACAATCATCCTAAATTGTGCAATAGCAATACAAAGTTTCTTGTTTTTGACAAATTTCTGGCAGTTTCAGAGAAAGTGATGGTCCATTGTAGTTGCATTTTCTCTCCCTAGATGGCGTCAGCTGTCCACGCTTGGAAAGTGATGGTCCTTGTATGGAAAGGACTTCTTTCCGCTCAAGGACAACAGCTGATTGATTATGTATGTAAATGACGATTTCCTAGTCTACATAGGGACTGGTAAGCAGCTTATTTCTGTGAAGTGTAGCGAAAAACTCATTATTGCTGGGATTGGAATGGTTGAAGTGCATAAAGTGAATAATCTGAATAATACTTTGGATAATCAATTATTCACTGGTAATCTTCAAAAACAGAGTTTTAAAACGCTACCTTGGACACAAAAAATTGCCCAATTGTCAGATCTCTTGTTGCTCAGGAACAGATGCTCAAAATAATATTCCGATTGTTGAGGTTTACTTGAGTATTAAGTTTGAGGTTTGAGCTGTATAAAGCATGAATCTGTATTATTAATTTCTCATTGATTTGTAAATTTTGTTTCACAATGCTATTTTGGACAAAGAAGTTTGCCTAAAAGCTCCCTCAACTAACCAGATTAAATACTGTTGAGGATTGATCCATATAAAGTAGATTTATTTATTTATCTATTTCATTTATGTACAAATATGCAAGATGAGTAAAGAAAAAGCAGGCTATCGCCCAAAACCTCTTTCATTCCCAATTTTTATTTATCAGAAAAAGAGAGCTCTAGAACACAATTACACAATACTACACAATTTTAAAATTTTCCCGGGGGCGACCCCCCGGACCCCCCTTTACATTGGTTAACATAGGGTTAAACTGCATAAAGCCCGCATCTGTATTTTTTATTTATCTCAAAAAAGATGTGTAGGCCTAGAGCTCTACAATTTTGTACTGAAAATGCCCCCTGAACTGATCAAGTGGTATTAAAAAATCTCATTGCTGGGGTTGGAATGGTTGAAGTGCATAAAGTGAATAATCTGAATAATACTTTGGATAATCAATTATTCACTGGTAATCCTTAAAGACAGAGTTTTAAAACGCTGGACTAAAGAAATCACCCACTTAACAAAACTCTTGGTGCTCAGGTACAACAGATGCTCAAAATATTCCGATTGTTGAGGTTTGAGCTGTATAAAGCGTGAATCAGTATTATTAATTTCTCTTTGACAAATTTGTTTTACAATGCTATATTGGACATAGAAATTTGCCTAACAGCTCCCTTAACTAACCAGATTAAATAATGTTGAGGATTGAACCATATAAAGTAAATTAATTTATTTCATTCATATACAAATATACATCAAGATGAGGAAAGAAAAAGCAGGCTATCGCCCAAAACCTCTTTCATTCCCAATTTTTTTAATAAGAAAGAAAGCTCTAAAACAGTATTTTGTACTACACAATTTTAAAATTTTCCTGGGGGTGACCCCCCTTTTTTTAGGGGGAAGTCCCCCAAACCCCCTCTGATCAGCTTTGGACCCTACCCGAAATCAAATCCTGGCTATCGGACTATTTTCGTGCGTTCTACTATAGTAGATTATATCGTACGTTCTGACCACTGACGTACAATTAAGACAGACGAAACCACTTGTAATAGCGTCAGACCCCTTATTACCAATATTCCACCAAAATAGGAAATATTCCTATATTCACAAAAAAATACATTTTAAAAAATTCACAGTTTACTTTCTGGCGAGTGCCAGATGTTATTAGGCCAGTATTACACGACAATATTTTTATAAAATAGAAATGGAAAGATATAAAAATATTATTTGGTTTTTTTTCAACTCTTTTCATGAGATAAAAGAAATATTAGGTACCGTGTATTGCCGTTATCGGCCTATGTCAAGTTCCAGACACTAGAGTAGAATGGATGAAAGTAGTCCAATGGAAACTGGAACAGCAGAGTAAACCACCAATTGAGATTCTTACGGGTCCACATCACATCCACTGTTATAGATCGTAGGCCTACTGACAATTCGATCGTTCACAGCTAATTTGGACTGCAGGTTTCCCCATCCACTAACAGTTTTGACTGTGAAGTACGAACTGTCAATCAGAACTGACAGTGGATGTAGACGCTAGCCTATCAGTGATCAAGAAAAGACATGATCTTCAATCCAGACCATCACTTGATTTTTAATTACAGTGATTGGAAAAAATATGTAATGAAATGTTAGACTGGACAATGCACTACGCAGACCGGAACATGTGTGCTGTTATACTGTATAAATTGACTGTTCATGTAATCCTCCATGGTGGAGTACCCTAAGTATACTATAACTTGTATGGCCAGCCCAACTACATTAGTTGGTTAAATGAAAAGAAAAGATTTTGTCAAACCACTGATTTATTTAAAAAAAAATCGAGATACCGGTTTCGGTTGTTACACCATTATCAATCTCTGGTAAACTCCGAAACCGGTATCTCGAAATTTTTAATAAATCAGTAGTTTGACAACATCTTGTCTTTTCATTTAATATAGATAAATACCGGTACAATAATATCACCTTCACAACTCAGAAAGTATATTAGTTGGATACACATTTTCTCAAATCAAAACTAAATGTAGCTTTTTCAATTTAGTAGTTTTATTAAAAATAAAATGATTTCTGGATGGTCATTGTATTATCAGTAGCTTGGGATGATTGAGACTGTATTCAAATTAGGGTTATTGAATACAATTTTTTTCATCATCTATCTTGTAGACTAACATGATATATTTGCATATTGGTTGTCAAAATTCAGATTCGATTCAATTCAATAAATTGACAATAATGATGGCATAAAAGACAATTCAGTTTTTGAATAGTTCAGTGAATTCGATTATACCAGTAGAATGCAATATCCTTATATTTATAATACTCCTCTTACTTCTCTTCCAAGTCCTTTTAGAACTTATGTTGACTCTATTCCATTAAGAACTTGTATTGACTATTGACTACAACTCCTTTTAGGCATGTGCTTTAAAAAACGCAAAACAGTGTTCAAGAGCACTCATTTGCTTCAATTCAAATATGGTGCGTTATGTCATGAATAAAACATATGAATAAAAATACCCTAGACCCCATGATTTTTTATTCACAAGTGAAAGGAAGGTTCTTAAAAACTTAGTGAAATAAAAAAAACAGTAAATTTTCAAACTTTAATTCAAACTACCAATAAAGTACACTCCAAATTTATATAAATAAGATAATTGAAAGCAAGTTAAACTTACAACGATTGAACTATCATTAATGTTCAAAAATTAAATTACATTTGTGTATGTGTGCAAACAAAGATACATTAATACAATCAACTTACAGAAGTATTATAAGAGCTATGAGAACTAAGACACAAGCGTTTCTTTGAACAAATTTAAAACAAACATGAAATAGTATTGCCTTAAACAACAATGAAATAATTACTTTGTTCAAAGATTTTTTCAAAATCTAGAAAAAATAAATAAGTATACAGTTTCTCAGAACACAAATTCTTAAAATATTCTAGTTGCATTCAATAACTTTAATGCAAGTACTAATAAACAAATTCAGGAACAAATAAGTTCAAACTATACTATTAAATTTGACCCAATCAAGAAAAACAACATTCTAATTTTTATTTTCAAGTGAATATCTACTCAAATGAAAATAGGGCTTAATAGGTCTCCAAATACTAAAAAGTATTATAAATGCCTTTAAAACAAAAAATATATACAACACAATTATTATAGTTTGAATCTAATAATTAGGCTACTGTCTTGAAATTAAACAACCATTCTAATTTTGATTAATCCTTTTTTTATTTCAACAGAAAATTGGTGATTTAGTACAAACAATATAATTTATTATGAACTAGAGTTTTTGAGTAGGTACCAATTAATTCCAAATTGGATTTTTTATGGTCGCTCAAGAAGAAAAGTAATAATTATTAGGAAAATTATAAACAGGAAGAAACCGTACCTTTCCAACATGGCAACAATTTTATGAGAACTAAATTTTGCCTCAACTTCGCCCATAACACTTTTTGTAGTGTACAAAGTGGAAAAATAGAAACACTTATCTATCTATCATTGAATTCTTAAATAAAATACAGGATGAAATAACTTTTACAAATACAGTCTATTACTTTAGTTTATACTATAGAGACTGTATAATCAGTCTGATTATAGTCTCTATAGTTTAGATTATAAAAACTGATAATATAAAAGTCTCAATGGTTTAGAAAATCTTTCAAAATACAGAAGAAAGCAATCAAATACATTCAAATGGTTGTTATTTGAATTAATATTTATTATAATGCGCAGGCCTATCTATGATTTAATAGACATCGTTTCTTATAAAATTACATTAAAAAAATCATATTGATAAACGGCAGTCAATCAATTGAATAACCAAATTACAGTGAATAAAAACGTTGAAACCCCCACAAGACCAGTTCTTTTCAAATAATATTAGTAGTAATATTAGTATATAGCTCGTTATTTCATTCACAATTGTCTGAAAATAGTCTTATAATAATACAGTATTATTTCTATACTACATTTCACGGCGATTACCATCTCTATTACATTTTAAGCAAAAAATCAGAATTATTTTGGAATCGTGGAACTAAGAATATCAAATATTTCCATGTTCCAGGAGCATGATTCAAGCTAATCATTGAATTTTATTGCATACGTGTAACATGATGGAGCATAGCCCCCTATGCCCTCCTTCAAAAACTCCAAGCATAACCATTTCTAGATACTAGAAAATAATAATATCTGCAATATTAAGGCCCGTATCGATAGTGCGAGGCATGTGCCGCGAATGCCTCAAGGTAGTCTGTTGAAGCAAAAAAGACCCTCTGGCAAGATGGGAAAATGACTCTAGCTCGGTCAATATTGGTTCAAGAATTATAAACGTGGTCTCAAATTGTATAAAATATTTCACATAGCTTTTAAATTAATTTTGAACCAATATTGTCCGAGCTAGAGTCATTTTTCCATCTTATCAGAGGGACCTTTTTTGCCTCAGCAGACTAGACCTTGAGGCATTCGCGGCACATGCCTCGCACTGTCGATACGCGGCTTAAATCAATTTTGTGATTGAAAGGATAACCTAGACTTGATTGAAATCCTTGAATAGAACAATAAATCCAACCAACACCTCTCTATAAACTAGCATAAGTGAACTATACATGTAATAATATCTCAACTAATATCATTCTGTACTCTCAATTGCCATATTGAATTTATTCATAAAAGTGTTGAATGATCCAAAACAATTAAAATAATCTAAATATTAGAAGTAAAAACTATTTTGAGATTTTTGAAATATTAATACACTCAACAGAACATTACCTACACTGTACGTTTCAGTGAAGAGTGAACACATTGGTAATAGGAAACAAAATTTATGTTCAACTGTCTTTATGGTTGTTATTTTATGAGAGAAGATTATAAACTTTTCTTCTTTTTTAAAGAAAATAATTTGATTGAAATAAACATTTTAAGGCAGAGTGAATTCGAATAGTTTTTAATTTCAAACGATCACGTGTAATGGTGGAGTTAGGTGTTTGATGGAGAAAATTATGCCATTATTTTCAGTCACCATTCTGCCGTTTGATGAGGATCAAGGCTTTGATATGGATACATTCAAAATTAAGAATAATTTGGTGACGATAAAGAGAACTTTTCATAAGCGCTTTGATTTGACTTGTCATGACAGAATTTCTGATGCTAATACTATTTAGATTAGACCTACTAGTGTGAGCCTTCCTGCCCCACCTTTTAGAGTTGAAAGCTTAGTCCCTTGTCCTAGTATCCTCCCAATAAGTAAAAAATATGAAATCGTAATATAAAATTTCATATCAGAAATTAGAGCTAAAATCTCCTACCAGAATAATTTTTAACTACTTCTGATCATAATAATTCTGAATCAAATATCCAATCAATATTATGTCAACTCATTTACAGTCTCTCATTAACATAATAGATGAATGAATTGACAAAATCAAAATTATATAATTATTCACATTAAAAAATTCCCTCATAAAACACTAATAAACACGGTTGAATTTAATCGTAGATAACAGGAAATTCAATATTATTTACATGTGAAACATAGTTTGTTTTACAGGTAGTTAAGATACTAAAAATCTTTTTACTGTAAGTTATTATCATTTTTAAAACTAAGTAGCCTACTTAGTTGAAAAATATCAAATCCAATTGATGATCTCAAAGATATTTTAAAATTTACATACTAGCAGAAACCCAATCTAAAAAATGTCAAAACAATAATCTACAAAAATAACTAAAATGTAATTTGACTAAAACTCAACAGTCTAAATAAAACACAAAATATTAGAAATATGAGTTTTCAGCGAAACAGGCTTAATTGAAATAGGAATATTATAGGACTAAATTATTAATTTACAGCGGTGGGTGAAATTCTAAAATATTGATTTCAAATCTTATTATAAATTTCAATCATTATTTATTTTTGTGATTATCACAAGAAAATAATAATAGAATTGTGAATTAGCTATAATATACCCCAAAGAATAATATTCCATCTCGCATCCAATATTTTTCAATTTAATTCCTAATGATATCAAATTTTATAGTATAATAAATAGATTGAATACTACAGCCTTTATTTGTTAGCCTAACATAGATTGCCTATTTTTAAGGACTACACTGCAACATTAATTCATCAGAACACGAATAATGATTATGATTATTATTCTTTACAAGTAACATTAACAATCACAATTTCAACATGATCAAAATTCACTTACAGATTTAACTTTTGATTTAGAAACTGAGAGCTTCTTCAATATTTCTGTCAAACAAAATAATTTGAATACTTGAACTGCAAATTGGAAACAAAAAGAAAATGTTGTAAAAATTAAATTTGATTTCTATAAATAATTGAAATTAGTGGATTGATCTATTTAGAGTATTACTTATGTGAAAAGATTATAAATGCCGCATTTTGAAATAAGCATTGTCAAAATTTAAGATTAATTTTAGCATACTCTGACAATTATAAATAATCAAGAATTATTAAAACTAATCAATCAATCAACATGAAATGGATTCAGAAATGCAAAATTTATACACCATAAAAAAGTTTTTTTGGAGGAAAAATCTATGAATTTTTTAAATTACTAGAATTCGATACTCAACAAACCTGGAGTGAGCACTGTAATTTATTCAGTTACTCAGAGGAGTACATAATTAGCTGCTACTAAATTTTGTCAAAACGCAAGATAAGACATTTTTTATTGCTGCAGCACTTATCCAAACTCATTTGGAATGAGGAACATATTCCATTTTTAGTATGTTTGAGCAAGTTCATATTTTTGATGTAGTGCAACTGTGCAGGTTAACCATGATTTTTCTTGTAGATTCCAAGGCATGCTCGTACTATGAAATGATTTACTTATTTACTTTTTTTTGTTTCTACTGTTTTATTTTTCAAATCTACTACTGTAGGTTTGACGTTTTGTGGGATCGGTCTCCCCCGGAATACCACATGACTATAAAAGAATTGGTTCATCAATGCTAAAAGGGTTTCATATAATGTTAATTAATGTATTCAAATAGTTATAAACGGAAACATTACATTTTTTACTGGAGTTGGATCTTTCAAGTCGTACAGTAAATTGATTAAATATCGCTGAATTAACACCTATCATTTTCCTGTTCCAGCTGAATCATAAATTAATAAATCCTTAGAATAAGTAAGGGGCAAATAGGCTAAACAGTCTTAAAAAATAATCTAAACCCATAACAGTCTTTACAATATTTCCAACAGATGGCGAGATTTACCTTCTCTAAAATAGACTAACATAATAAAATTCATGATACAGCATATTAATATGTTCCATGAAAAACTGGTTAATACGTTTTGGTAATCATTTCGCTAGCTTTCAAGTCTTATTGAAGTCAGTCAATGAAGTTGAGACGTTAATAATTCATCAATCTTCTTTCACTTCCGATATAGGAGATCTAATTTTTAACTCCTGACTAATGAAAGCATACCTTTTTCTAAAACAATACATTGCTTTTCTAATACCGTAAGCTTCCATGGAGAGCATAGAATATGATCAGGTGAGAAATATGTAAGGATATATTTCTACTGTAACTTAGATTGATGGATAAAAGTAAGTTAATTACAAACTTGCCAACTACACAGTCGGCCTACATGATAGTGTCAACTTACAACATAACTGCCTAGAGTCAAATTAAAAACGTAATATTCAATACTTGATTATACCAAACATAATTATTATAGACAACAAAAGCATGATTATTGAATGAATATGTTTTGCAGAAAAGCTAAGATGCTAGCCAAGGATGATAATATAAGGATTCTTTGCTTCGATCTCCATAGTCATAAGTGATCTCATCGCCAGGCTGTATATCGTCTTTAGCAATAAGAACAAGATGAGGTTGATTGTCAACAACAACAGTTTTAGTCATCAAATTACCAAAACGAGAATGATTCACTAACCTACCTAGCCTGTCAGATTCAGGAGTGGCATCGACACAAAATCGACCATTATTATGCTTAAAATAATACATGTAGCAACCAGTATTTTGATCATTGGCGTAGGCTTGTTCTCTCTTCTTGGCTTCTTCATAAGTGATCAGTTCGCCAGCATACTCCACCACAAATTCTCCACGGTTGAAGCTGCGAGTAGTGACAATGCCGCGTCCTTTACCAGGAAACATACGAATTTCTAAACCATCTTCGCTTTTTGTAACGACAGATTCTTCTAAATGTTTTTGTTTCTCTTCCAAAACAACCTTCTTAGTTTTCCTAGCACTGCGTCTAACAGGAAAGTATTCAGTGAGTTTGTGGTTGTTATTGCATTTCTTAGATTCCCCTAATGGTGGTAGAAGGGGGTTTGATGATTGGTATTGTAGTTTCCGTTTGGATTTTACTGATTTCTTGTGAGTTTGGAAAGTTGGTCTACTGGGAGTATTTGAGGATGAAAGAGAGATACCTTTCTTAGCAGATCCAAATGGCAATTTTTCAAAACTTTCAAGTAGAGCTCTTTCCGGGGAATCCTGTTTATCAGTCTTCAGCTTGCAGTCTTCTTGAGCGGCAGGAGAAACATCAATCTCGTTTGATGTTGGATTTGATCGCGTCGACCTCAAAGAAACATTGGGAGCTGAAGGTAACTGGGGATTAGGGTTATTCTGAGTCTGATAGTACCGTGTGATTCGAGCATTTGGACTAGCATGTGACAGTTTCCCTTGAAATTCTGTTTTAGAGCACTTAGGTTTGGGCTTCCGTGGTTTTTCAGCCAGATTGTCTTTTTTGGGTGATGCATCGGTTTTCACTGAGTTATTCAAATCACTAAGAGCAATTACAGCCTTACCTCTCCTTTGTCCTCTTCGCATTTTCAACTCGAAGAATAAGTGAATTTCAATACACATACACAATCTTGCAGAGCTAGGTTAAGTAGCTTAGAATGTTTTCCGTTTCAATCCAACATTCGGCGATCTTGGATAAAACTGTTTGACAATAATAACTAAAGTTTTAAAATAAAGTTTGCATTATATAAAATGAAGAATGTCATGACACCAGAAAACAGAACTCACCAACTCACTCTACTTATTCACATTCCAATTACTAACTACATAATAGGAATAGCCTACCAGAAAATCAAATTTATGTTTATTATCTGAAGAAGAAAGGCGATACGCGATAGCACAACCTGTCGAAGTTTGGGAGGTTGGGTCGTTGCTAGAGTCGTTGGGTGCTGAAGGTTCAGAAAAAATTACCATGGAAAAATGCTTCTCAATTCTGAATAACCAGTATAATTTTATGTTCAATTGAAAAGTTATTATAAATTATCTGACAAAATCGGAAAATTTGGAAAATTGAACTTGCCGCAAGGTAAATTTGGTAGCTAGATCCTATGAACCCCTGAATAAGATATTATACATAAAAAGTGGGGTGGCAATCAATTTTCCCAGTTACAAAATTGTTTGTTCAGTCAACTGTTCCTGGAACAAGATCGGCTCATAGGAATGACATCCCAAGTTCCAATAATATGTTTGAATTTTCCAAACAAAATAAAGAATTAATTTCATATATCTATTCTATTTTGTAGCATGTGGAATCTTGATCTAGCATGATAAAAGAATTAAAATCATCTGCCTCCTGCTACCAACACAAAAATTTAGCCTGAAGTTATTAACTTTATCAGGCATGATAAACATCCAACACTCAATAACTTAATATTGAGCCAATGCTATATTCAACCCTAGACTAACTATAATAGAATAGTATATCTACGATTTAACCATCAATATCTTGCATAGAACACAAAAATATAATAGGATTGTTGATGGATTCTCAAAGCCACCGATAAAACCAGTTTTGACGTTTTAGTTAAAGGCGGACATATATTGAGTCGAGGAAAAACAGCCACCTACGATTCTGTTGATTAACAGGGGTACAAAAAATCAGGGTCATTAAATGAATAAATCCAACGCATGTCAAAATTTTGTGGATTTTTGTGTTTAAAATTATACTTGAACACATTTAATGGATCGAAAAATTGTTAAACAAAAAAATTTGAAAAATTCCTGTTCATTTCAACATCAACTCAAACAAGCAGGCGCACCAACCTTTCAATTGGAGAATTGACGGTTATGAAATGTATTGTGTTGTGCGCAGGCGCGGGATCTAGCTAGTAATGTAGCGGCAATTCATTTTTCATTTAAAATGTCAAACCTGTGGTTTTGCAATAAATGTTAATTGAATTTTGCTAATTGTTATTGAAGAGTATATTTTAGATGAGAGAGAACTGTAGTAAAGTTGAAAATAAGTCGAATTTAAAAAGAGATCATTTATAGATGAAAAATCTATAAAATCATTTTTTTGGTTAGCCTAATATTGATTTGAATCTTAACTTTTCATTTCAAATAAAAAAAGATAATATTTTTTGTGAATAATGTCTTAAACTTGAACAAAAATATTAGTGAAAAGAAAGTAAGTCAGCTTAGATCCTTCTTTAAGCTGTCTACTTAGTTTTTAGAAAGTTTTTAAGAAATCGTATACCTTACTTATTTATTAAATTCCCATAAAAAAGTTCGTTTATGCGATGCCAATTAAATTTTTTTTAATGTACAAGGTACAACTGATGTTAAGTAAGTTATCTATTGTAGGATCTTTTGATTTCAAAACCATAATCTAGGCATGCATTTCTATTTTTCCTGAAGCTATGGAAAAATATGATAGTTTCAAGTTAATTATCAGCTAATTGAAACCCTGTAGGCTCATAGCTAATAGCTATGTAGCCTAATAGCTGACACCAAAACGTTAGTCGGTTTTGTCTGCATGTATGCTCCAACAAATGATGCAACAATTAGAGTTGCATTTAGCTATGCCTGGATGGTGTATTTGAAATTAAAAGAGACAATACCTAGATACTTTAGTAGTAGGCTACATCAACGAGGAAAGTGTCTAAAATTTTGTCAACAGCTATAGTAGCAATTAGACTGAAACCTCAACATCCAAAATAAAAGTTTCTCTTCAACTCTGGACTGGTTTATTCAAAATTATTTTGTAAAAAGTAACACAGTTTTCACGTTTTGGGGGCACCAAAATATCTCAGGAACTATGTGGCTCAGCGCAAAACGTGTCAACATTACAACAATTTTAAAATAGTGGTCCTATGCAAAAGTTTGCTAAATTGAACAGTTCTCAAGTTACAAAAGGGAAGGGATGAACGTAACTTATACATTTTTAGGTCAATCTTCAAGATATTATAAGAAACTTGACACTAGACTACACATCTTAGCCCCCCTCCTCAAAAACATAAGTTCAATAAAATGTAGCATTTCACAAAATTTTCATTTGAACAATTTATAGTTTGGGGGTTGTATACGACATTTTGGTATTGGGGACAAACTTTAACTCTTGAAAATGAGGCTATAGGGCCTGGGCCATTTGTAGACTAATTGCACCATACTAAAGGTAGTATTCCCAAGCTGCAGCTAGAGATGCGCAGCTCGAGCTGCCCGCCTCTAAATTCGCTTCTGGAGCTGCCCAGCTCTAGCTGCGCTGCTCTAGCCATCACAACTATATTATAGATGTTTGCTCTGTGATTAGGGTTACTTGATTAGGTATACTAAATCGATAAATAGTGAAACTTACTTGAAAATGACTCAAAAAGGGCGAATTCCACTATTTATTGATTTATTATACATTAGTAGCTCTAATAACAAAGAGAACATTTATAATATAGTTATGTGAATAGAGTTACGATGGCTAGAGCAGCGCTGCTAGAGCCGGGCAGCTCGAGCAGCGCAGTTAGAGCAGGGCAGCTCGAGCCGTGTAACTCGAGCTGCTGCTTGGGAATGCTACAATAAGGTTGACGTTAAATAAAAATACCTGTCTGTTTCGTTATTATTTGTATGAGAGGAGCTTTAATTATGATATGTTGGTGATAATTTCTGAATACTATAATTTATTGTATTTGTAGAATAACTTTTAAAGTGAATAGAGTGTAATATGGGGCACTGACAGTTGACCAGTGACCATCATACCCAATACCGGTACCCATATCAACTAGTCAGAATCAAGGAAAATGGTTGGGAATGATTGCTCAGAATCAAGGATAATGGTTGCCTGGTTGGGAATGAATGCTCTCCTGTAAGATTGAAAATACCTATCGGATGGATTTCTTGCTGTTCTAAATGCATTTGAGACTACCTTTTTCAACAAAAATCTCCGGGGGGAAAACCCCCGACCCCTTTTTGCCATAGCGTAAGAAGTAAAAATATCAAGTACCAAAAACACATGAGCTAAGTAAGCAACTTACTTTTAGCATTTTTTAATATTTAACCAGTCTATTTAATGAATAATTCTTGTTTCTTGATCTTTTGTAAAAATTGAATTGAAGGATTAAAAACTGTTCATATAATTCAGGGGGAAATTTAATCTGCTTGATGAATCATGTAATAATACGATTTTCCAAATCAGATAGAGTGAATTTTGTGAAATTTTCATCATGGTTTTTGTAATTAATAAAATACTTTTTACAAATTCCTAAATTAAAAAAATCCCTCCTATCAGTTAGTGATACTTCTTATATTATAATCTTATTATAGCGGGGGGATGGGTGATTAGGTATGGCTTCTGAATAATTAGGGGAGGGGGTGCATACTTGTGATAGTTTCGCCTTTGATAATTTTATAACCTGGGTTTTCGCCCCCCCCCCCAGAAGTAAAACCTGGATCCGCCCCTGCGCGTACGGTATTGTCTTCTGACAATTTGTCTCGTCAATTGACATCGTATAAACTCGGAATAAATTACTGATTTATTCAATTTCCCTGAATCATTGATTTTATTAATTTCAAAACATAGTTTAACAATTTCAATTCAATTAATTAAATTCATTGTTTAGTAATAGGTGATATTGTGGTAGCCGAATATTTGAAAAAATAGGAAATAATAAAAAGATTCTCAAACCACAGATATACGATACATAAAAAATCGAGATACCAATTTCGGTTGCTACATCATTATCAACCTCTGATAGGCTGCTTCCAAATTCATCCAACGAACCAACGTAGCGCAAGCGAGAACTTATTCAGTTCCCTCCAAGCTTGATCTTTATTAGGCTACTATTCCCATCTTGTGTTGTAACTTTGTCTGATCTCTGATGTAATTTTTTGATCAAATAGAGTCACTATAAATATACTTATTTAGTATATTTAAGGCGATACCTGGTTCCTGTATTATACTAATTTGTTTTTAGAATCAGTCAATCAAGTAGGTCGAATGAAGTAACCATAAATAAATAAGGTAAAATATTTCAATCATACGTTACCTATAGTGTCTCTATTACCGGTAGGCGTAGGCCTACACTGATTAGTATTACTCTCTCGAATCACAACTTCGCCCTCAACAGGAGAAAATAAATTCAATGATGTATCTATTTATCACCATGAATTAGATTTCTATTTCAAATACGGCAGCTCTTTTTTTAAGATTCTCCACCTCGTCCACTATTGTACTTATCCGCTGGTAGCCCACTATTCATTATTTCATATTAAGATTTTTCACTTTTCCCGGTAGAATGCAGAACTTAATGTCACGTTTACATTTTTTGAATGACGTATTATTATATAACTGATTATATAAAAGTTATTAACAAATGTTAGTAACCTTCCGGTGTAAACGTGGCTCAAGTTATTACATAATAGTATTTTGAGGAAACCTAAGATGAATACAGTATTGCAAAAGTCCGTTCGTTAGTCAGGAATCCAATCTTCTATACCCGATATTCCGGCATGGTGGCATCGCTCAGATAATCAAAAAAAATCATTTAACCAAACTTTTCTAAAAAATCTATTTAAAACAATTGAAAACGTTCAAAATCTATTCGGAGATATTTGGGAGTTCTGGAGCATTGATAGAAATTATTGACCGAACGTAAGTGAGGTCTAGATTCAAGACGACGATTTTGCATTTCTCTTTATGTATGTATGTATGTATGTTTGTTCCGCATTTACGACAAAACGCGGCAATAGATTCGGATGAAATTTGACAGGAATGTTCCTCTTGAAATTGCGCGTCGATGTATATGTAAGGTTTCTTGAAATATTGAATTTTAAGGATAATATGAAAGGAAAGGAATTACCTACATACTAAAATATTACTATATACATTTATACTTCTGAACATAGGAGAACTCACACTATAGAATTATTCATGATAACCAGCTGTCGAGTTTATTATTAATTGCATGCAATGACGCATGCAATTAATGAAACTCAACAGTATTCCCTTCACGAGTAATGCCACATTCATGGGTGACTTCGTGAGGTCTACTGTTCACAGAACTACTAGTAAATAACAGTAGAATAATGCCCGGTTTTTCCAAGCACACTCAAAATTGAGGGACCCTCAAATTTTGATTAACAGCTGACATTTTCTATGATAAGTAGTAAAGTGTAGTATACTTGAGGGTCCCTCAAATTTGAGTGTGCTTGGAAAAACCGGGCATTTAAGTCTTACAGAGCATATGGGCCTTGATTACATTAGTAATTAAAATTTAATGTAAAATCAATTGGTGCTCCAGTGGTGCATCAATGAGATGAAAATCTTGTAAAAATGTCAGTTGGAATACAAATCAAATTATTTTTAGTATGCGTGGGGCGGACGATGAATCACTAAATAACTCGTACCATAAACTAGATATTTATATTTTTGATTACCGTAGTTTATGCTCCATCACTTCAAAATCCACCTCATTCATGAGAAACGTTTTCGGTAAACCTAGGAATTTGGCAGAACTACACTTAGGGTAGATTACATCATAGCATACTTTATCTTAAATATGATTTTTTTCAAGATTAACGGTAAGGGAAAAGCCTGGTTTTACCTCACAAATCACCCTAATTGACATTTTAATTTCATTATGTGTATGAATAATTGTCATGATTGTTGCCACTCGAGAGGAAACCTTCACTTAACAAAAATAAATTAATGCAAAGGATAATGGTGTTTTAATTTTAATGATGTCCTTGTGTTATCAACAAAAAATTGACTGTTGGAACAGTTGGTGCTGTTCGATCTCCATCTTACTATCCCGAACAGCTTCATCTGTTTACACCATTCGCCAAATCTTGAATCGGAAATCTACCTACATTGAATTGACCTATATTTTTTGGTGAATCTATAATATTGTAATTGTATTTGTTCCAATAAAGACAAAACATCAGAGAATTATTCTATCGTCAATTATACTTTATTACAACAATTATACTTTCTTACAAATTTCCTGCTGAATAGTAGCCTACAGATTTTTTTACAATTTCAAAACATTATCAGGTACGGAAACATTTGTATTTGAAAACAATAGTATTACAAGTTATTTTTCTTTTTTTGTTTGTCAATGGCTCAATCTAGCCCATGAAGGGCCCAGAAGGCCTACCAGCTGGTTGCCAGTTTCATATTCACTCCACTATACAGTCCGTCCAAGAAAAGAAGACAAGACGGGAAAACAACTCCTCTGAACACCTCTGAATAACATGCAGTTAATCAGTTAGAGTGTAATGCAACAATTACTATTCCTCCAGAGATGGGGAACGACTGACTGCCTTTACTAACGACAAGTTATACATCATAAATTGAATTTCCATGCCTGAAATTTTATATATTAGAAACTAGTCGACTGGCTCACTGGTCAGTTAAAAACCAAACTAATATTTGATTATTTCAAGTTCCTACAAAACGTTTATTGTTGCAAAATGTCGAATGTTAGTCAGACGAAAAATAAAGATAAAGAAAGCAGAGAAAAGATTTGTATGATTATTTTGTAATTTGTAATTCATGTTGAAACTTATATGTATGTATGTTCCACAAACATACATATAAACATACATACAAACATACGTACAGTATGTTTATATGTATGTTTGTGAAACCACGGATCTAGAAAACGGCTCTAACGGTTTCCTCTAAATTTTTATATTCTAAATATAACCGTGATGGAAAAATAAGATTGCACCAGGTCTCATGTCTGGGAAAACTCTCTGGCAGGATTAATAAAAGAATAAAATATTCCTTATTCAGGCATAATCCCAAGTACTGCGTATAATGGCTGTTATCATTAGCTGACCAACGCTATCCAGCTGGAGTGAATGGAGTTACATTCAAGTCTATAACACATGTTCATGACTGTCAATAAATTGTGAGAGGTGATCATATCAATTTTGAATTCATTTTTTACAAGGAGGTTCATTGATTTTTTACAATATAACATATTTATGTAATTCAACAGTTCGGCCGCAGCTTCAGAGCGAAGCTCGGTACCAGATATTTGAATTAAACAAACACGATTCCTTTTTCAAATGAATGTAAGTGAGAATGGAAATATATATATTTTTTCAATAAATTAAGTAGAGGTTCTATTTTCGGGCCAGAATAGGTAAGAGGTAAAGCATATTTTCTTCTTTTGGAAGATTCAATATACAGTGATAGGTTATTGAAGTCTGAAGATAGGTGTAAAAAAATTGAAAATGAAACAACAACTTAGTAAATGGACGTTGTTTTTTTAATTTTACAGCAAATAAAATTTGCCATTCATGGTTGTCTATTTTACAAAAAGGATCGACAACACTTAATTCACTATAATAATGTTTTTTTTCTGGTTTAAAGGTGAAATTTTATACAGAGACAATTTTCTCATTCTTCAATACTATCTCAATATTTGAATGAAATGTCCACACACTTATTTTTCTTTCATATATTTTCAAATGATTTTGTATACACTGTACAAAACAAAAATTACAGATAACAGAATACATAAATTGATAAAATTATACCTGTATCACTTTCGGGTAACCTACAAATGTATTGCTTTTCGCTGAACGATTTACAAACAAGATAAAATGATTTTCTGCAGCCATTAATTTTTATTTCTACAAATTTTGAAACATGAAAGCATTTTTTCAATGCCTACATTATTTTTAAACTCTCAATTTGTTGGAGCTTCATTAAATTTTATCCGAGCGAGTAGCACACCTCACACTATTCTATCATGGATACTGAGAAGAGGTCATGAATGGATCAATCAATTGACCTTTGATTTGCCCAAATAATCAATTGAAACAGGCTTCATCTCGAGTTTTGCCAGGGAAAGTTATGAAGAAAGAGAACACAATTTTTACTGAAATACATTTCACATGAAATAGATTATTATTATATTGGATAGGAAGTGATTTCACAAGTAAAAATTGTTGAGGTAGAACAGAAAAAGTTAGAGGATTGTTATTGATGAAAGATGTTATGCGGGCTCACAATGTAAATTTAAAACTACTGCTTGATAGTATCTATCTATTTGAGAATATTAAAAAATTGTTATTTGAAAAGAGGTGAATATTTAAGAGAGTAGAAAGAATGTAGGCCTATGTATGATATTCAGTATTCACATCTTCATAAGGGAAGAAGACTTTCTTGAAAGAGGAAGCCTACTAAGATAAATTCTCTATACATCAAATTATTATAAAATAATAGAATAATAAGATGTGCTACTTGCTTTTCAGCGAAATATGAAACAAAAATAATTCCAGACTGTTAAATAAATTGATTCACAGCAGGCTAAGTTGATCATCCTTCAGAAATTATAAAAAATAATAATTTACTAATAAGAGAAACTGTGAATACAGTCGAATTTATTGAATATCAATAATATAATATAAGGAATCAATTTTTCAATTGCTCAAGTCACAACTATCTGACAAATAATTGATTATTACTCATAAATTATACCGAACTTATTTTATTTAAAATAAGATACACAATTATTATCATTATAAGACAGGCAATATTTCAAGAGGATTTGAGAGATTACTCCATATAAATTTGAATCGATGATAATAAAAAAGGCATCACAAATAACAGAGGTAATGGAATTGGAAACACAACTTATTGGCACTTTGAAAACACATCGCTGAAATAATACGTCTATACATATACTACAATAATTACAAAATGTATAACTTGTTCCTCTTATCTTACGTTGAGTCTAAAAATTACAGGTAATAACAAAATCCTGTTTCTGTTTCTCATTGATCACCAGCAAAGCTTCAAACTCAAACTGACAATCACGCACTCAACTCATATATCACGCACGCACGCACGCATGCATACACATCTACTACTGCACTAGTCGCATAATAATTATTATACTATCAATCGAATAACATCACATTAGAGAAATAATAAAAATCAATTCTGGGTATAGAAAAACACATTTTAAAGTCATAATCAAATCTAAACATTAACAAAAAATAACATAAACAATAAACGGATTATAGAATTTCTTAGAATAGTTTGAAAAAGGGGTCTCGAAAATAAATGTCATTTCAACTGATTTGTGTGGTCGGTTGAATGAATCGTATACGTTTTCTGGAAATCTCTTAGACCAAAATGCCATCTACTCAACTCTAATTATAATTAAGAGAATCAATGAAAAGTTTTCGTTAGTTAACCATTATTAGACTGAGAGAATAAAAATTCAACTGAATGATACATCAATAGATGTATAAAAGAATCCGAATAAAAAGCTATCAAATTAAAAATACATACAATCGAGCTTATCAGAGGTGTTTTGTAGTAGCTTTGATAGCCTATGATAATTGTACATGTTTAGTCACATTATGATACCTTGCACAGTCACTCATACAGCATGGATCATTGATTGCGACAAGTAGGCTACAGAGATCGATTCAATAATAGAGACTGTATTATCAGTCTATCAAACAGTCTCTATAGATTCTATTATTCGAAAGTTGAAATCGTTTGAAGGTGAAACAACGTCCAACTTGAAACGTATTCAAATAAATTTATATTTTTATGTATGTGATTAGTATTCTTAACCGATTGAAACATTTTTATTAAAATATTTTTCCGTCTCCGTACACTTTCATTAGCCTACACGATTCCAGAGAGACAATATATTTTCCATAAATCAAGAAACCTGTCAATAATTCACCTCAAAGCATCTAAAACACAACAGAACCATTCTGATAATTGGAAAATAACTTCCTATTGAAATTTTTCCATGCCAAAGGGTGGATTAAAAATATTGTAATTTTGATTGATACTAAAGATAATTTCAGATAACTTGAATAACTTGATTTTCCAACAACATAAGATAGAAGAATAGAAACAGATACATAGATATACTCGTATGTTTTTTTTTTTTAATTTAATGTCATTAGTGATCAGAGTTAGAGGATCAATGATTCAATGTAGAACTATTTCGTACCTAGAATTCATCATTTTCAAAGAATAAGTAATTTTAAATTACTAGCTGTACCTGACAGAATATCTGCTTTTAAACTATAAATTTTAAAAATCGGCTAGACGAAGATTTGTGCAGTTGACATGAAATTTATATAAACGATGACTAATGACATCAAAGAATGTAAATGTAATATAAAGAATGTGCTATAGTCAAAAGCAGAATAATTCTACTACAAGAAGCGTAGTTCTTACAAAGAAAAATATTGTAATAAATAACTGCTTTAAAAAAAAGGTTGAAATCATGATAAATCTAAATCATTGTTAAGAGAAAATGGATATTTGAAATAAAGATCATGAAACGTTTACACATAGCACACACGATTCTCTCACACTGCTTTGCTGTTGCAATAATAAATTAGTCTCACCACTGAAAAAATTCATAAATCACAAAATATCGCCACTTTTGGAACCTTCACTTGATTATAAAACCAAGATGTTTCCAAATCATCATACAGTTCAATTGAATCAATTAACATAAAGCTTCATATTAGTTAATTCGAAGAAAAATCAATCAGTTAATCAAATGAGTCCTACTATTGAATGAATTCATAAATCACAAAATCTTGTTTTTTAAGCTATCGCTTGATTAGAAAATCAAGTCGCTCAAAAATTTGACATCATAGAATTTTAGGATAATTTTGAAATTTTAAATAAAGCTTCGTTTCAGTTAATTCGAACAGACTTATCTACACGTACAGTCTGGAATGAAACAGAAACTGATCGAGTTGAATACAGAATTACCACAAAAATATTCGAACTAATATTATGTAGTATATTACGCGAAATCACACCGAGAGAGAGAGAGAGAGAGAGGGTGGAGGTAGTATTATAGAGATGCGAATTTGTGTCAGCTTTCACACACACGCGCACTCACTGGAGCGGAGCGGAGTCACATAGAATAGTTTTTGACTAGCGCTCCTTCCCCGTATGCTACGGAACACTGATGACAGGTCTGGAGGTGGACTCGGCGGCACTGTTGGAGCTGGTCGCTGCACTGGGATTGCTGGTTGAGTTTTTAATGCACTTGCCGGTGAGCTGGTTGACACTGAGGGGGTTGTTGGCGTCGTGGGGGTTGGTGCCGACCGGGTTGCGGTGTGCGGGCAGGTGCGGATGATGGTGGTGGTGGTTGATGAGGAGGGGGAGTAGGGGTGGTGGGACGGGGGGTGCGGGGGGTTGCGACTTGACACTTGGCCCGCCGTTGCAGTCGCCGTAGTCGAGTGGCGTCAGCGGTGACTGTAGGCTCATGCAGGGTGACGCTAGACTGACGCTGGGCGACGCCAGACTGGCACTAGGACTGGGCAGGATCATACTGGGACTGGTCAAACTACTCAGCCCACTGAGTCCGCCCGGACTGGACAGCGACTGGTGCAGCGACTCGTCGTCGTCGGGCGACTGCGCGTCCCCGCTGCCGCAGCTTCCCAGATTGTCCTCCGACTGTGACAGCTGGCCGTCGTCGTCACCGTCACCGTCACCATCACCGTCGCCGCTCTCCATGTACCTGATGCACTTCTTCTTACGTCTGAAAACATTGCCCAACATTGCACATCAGTCAAACTGCTCTTTACTTACTAATATCATTCATCAGTTAGTATTAGTGTATTAGTATACACCAACAATCATTACAATAATATTAAATCAACAAACTGAAGGCCTACATATCCGACTTGAAAAATTTGATTTGAGATATTTTCCATTGGAATCAATTCTTACATCGTACATGGAGTACAATGCAGCCAGATGTGTGTGAGAGAAAGAGCGGAAGTCGTTTTGATGTAACTATAGAGCAATTAATATAGAAATGAACTACAACATTGCGCTCCTATATCCACTCAAGAGAATGCATAGCTGCATTCTAAGGTTTGGAAGAAATTAGTATTCGTGGGTGGTGGGTTGCAGTTGCATCAACTGGTATGAACAATTTATGTGAAAATCCTATGAAACATCACTATCGAATGTATTTCTTATGCTCATGCGGTGTTTGCTTCACAGGACCTCCTGATAGTAATCTATTGTTTAATTCTTATGAAACAATTTTCAAGTGATTTTCATAATTGACGAGATTACTTCAAATGAAACAGATGAGAAGGCCAAATAGTACCATGTAACTGCATCACATATGGGTTACATAATCACCACTTAATAAAGCACAAGTTGTGCTGCACAACAACAAAAATTGAAAGATGTCAAAAAAGAGATTAGAACCTTGAAGTTATGAGATAGCCAAAATTCTTCCCTTGAAGGACGCAAATTACAAAAAATAGTAACAAGAAAATAAAGAAAAGAGAATACAGTGATTGAACCATTCGTATTCAAATTATCATAGCGTTTTAATTGACCAAGATAGTACTACAAATATTATTTTATGAAGATTTAAAGTCTACTGAGATCAAATGAGAATATTAATTGGCAGCAAGCAGAAGAAAATTCTCACAGAAAATTGCTTAACAATCAAGTAACATTTGAAGAATTGAATAAGACGAATGCAAACTGTAAATTTGATGCCCACATAAGAACAAAACTGTAATGTATAATACAAAACTGAATCTATTCAAGCTACAGAGGCAGAGAAATGAAAAAGTTGGATAATTTTCTTCATATTATAATAAATTGATCATGAGAAAGAGAATGATAATCTAACTTGAGGAGATCGATGGATTGAATAAATGGGATAGAATTATCACATTCACATCACAACAAAAGAACCAAGTACATAACAAAGACTTCTTTCTCATAAAGAATGGAGTTTGAGAATGAGAACGTAGAATTTTTCATAAATGAAAATCATTGATCAGTTAGAAAAAAACTCTATTTTATTTGAATCTATCAAATTAAATTTTTTATACAGAATTGATATGCATATTTAGGACCTCATTATTCATTATTATATATTTATATCCAATTATTATCATCTCTTTTCAGCCTATTAGGGTCGATGATTACTATATTTTAAATAACATTTATTAAATTAAGATTTTCTCTTAAAGATAAGTATGTGGAACAAGAATTTGGAGTACCTACAACGAGTACCGAACTCATCGATTGGAGTATATTATCAATGTGTAATTATCAATATACACCGATGAAAGATAGGTTCAACTTTCAAAAGTTTGGAATATTGATTATTTATATTAGATAATATTCATAAAGCTGATTGAAAATCAAGTCTACAAGATTTATGAATTTAGAAACGCAATGAATTATATGTTACGAATACTGGTCTAAGTTAAAAACTCAATTATAAAAAATATGAAAGGATGCACAGAGAAAAATATTATATGTACTTGTAAAACATGAAACAGAGGTCACTATACAAGATTTTAAAAATCTAGGTCTAAATGTGCAGTGCAACATGCTGGATTATAAATCAACACTTCGGGTAAAAGTAAACTGCGAAAATCAACCAAAACAAACTAATTTAAAACAATTAATAATTAGAATGAAATCACACCAAAAAATTCAAACTATTGAAATGTTCAAAGTTTAAAATCTATATATAGTCAAACAATCTATATTATTGAAAACAACATGAAAACTAAAACTTTCTGAGGTTGTTGTCGTTTGCAAATCATAAGAAGAACAGAGACTGTAGGCTATAATAAGTAGTACTGGGTTTATGACACATAGCAATAAATTATAATTACATTGTAATTAGAATTAAAATTGTAGATGAATGGCTATAAGAGCAGGTCGCCCTAGCAAATAATGAAACAAAGCAAAATTAATACTCCCGAAATATAAACAAAAGAACATGTGTATGAAGAGGAGACATTGATGATGATTTTTAGCTACACAAATACCTGAGAAGTCAGTATTCAAGAGATGAGGTAGAAAATTCTAAAAAATGTACTATTTTCAAAAATAGTGAAATATTCACATTACAATCTCAAACTATTAAGAAGTGAAAAGAAGACTAAAAAATAATGCATAATAATAAGATGAAAAACAAATCTATCATAGAAAACAACAAAATAGGAACCCAAAATTTATTGATAAATCTCAAAGTTGAAAAACAATAATTATTGTCCAAATTACAAAAAAAGCAAACAGAAACCCAACATTGATCTATTAGCGAAAGAAAAATTATTCACCATGAAAAAGCAAAATAGAAAATTGAACATCTTTCAAAAGATGATAACCTAATTTAAATTGAAAAAAAAACCAAATAAATAGAATGGGCTAACATAGTTTGAAAAGTTAACTTCATCAATTCTATTCTCAGCACTGGACTACATTTTCAATATGTGACTAGGAGGCCATAAAATTGGTCCATTGCTGGAACTGAAATGGAAGAGCATATACGGTTTCATACTATAACTTCAGACAGAGGAGAAGGAAAAATCAAAATAAAATCCACACAACAAAAAACCTAGAAAAATATGATAAAAAAGGTGGATTTTTAGATTAAAACAGGATGGCCCAACAATAAATCACAAACGTCTAGTATAGCCTGTTCAAGCAAAGAAGACATTCTGGCAAGCAAGGGAATGTGACTCCAGCTCGGTCAATATTGGTTCAAAAATTATATTGGTCCCTAGTTGTAGGAAACGTTTTAATCTACAATTTGGAACAAAATTAATATTGAACGAGCAGTAGTCATTTTCCCATCTTGCCGGAATGTCTTCTTAGCTTGTATAGATAATAGAAATAATAGAAAAGCGAAAACAGAATATAACTTCAACAGCAATTAACTGGAAACAAATGTTTGTTGAAAGATGAATGAGTAAATCAAAGAAGCCCAGGATGGTTTTGACGATGCAATAATGAACAACTCAAAACAGGAGTAAGCGAAAACACAATAAATAAAAACGTCGAAAATGAGGCAGCCGATGTTACTACCAAACACACAGCAAAACAAAGCAAGACAAGTAGAACACAGATACAAACGATGCAAGACTCACTCACATATTTCTAGAGATTAACATATGTTGGTTCCTGGGGGGAAGCTGCAGTGGTTGGTCCGTGATGCACAATACTGTGGCCGAGACCTAGGCCTGCAGCACCCAAGTCGGGGCTGGCCACACAACAAAACCAGACCTGTCAGGTACCTGTCTACTGTACTGCTCACAAGAAAACCCAGACCCTTATACGCTACGCTACCAGACTCACATGCCAGGTCCGGCGCAACTTGAAACACTCGAGAACCGACCAAACTGATCTACTCGCAAGTGATTCAACTTACACCGGATTTGATTTTATTATGTGGAGCCGACTTAGTGAAGGTTGAACCTCAGCGAATTTTGGTAACGAACGCGAATTTTCCATTGATTTTAGATGTTAAATTCGCATTTGTTGCCAAAATTGCTATAGCTCCACCGTGCTCAGCGCATATACATCAGTCTGCATCATCACATAGTAACATTCACCTGTTGTGCAGAGCCCTGCTACATTTCACAGTGGTATTACACTTCACTTCATTGTTTATTTTGGACAAGTTTCATGATAGGAAAGCCTTCACCACTCAATGCTTTGTATCAAAAGATCCACATTAAATTAGGTAATCATTATAATTATATTCATTTCTCATTGCACTGGATGAAACATTATCTCATTGAATATGACGTAGAGCCAATTTTGACTTCCATTTAAAAATGGTAAGTTGGAAGTTATTCGATTAAATGTCAGATTGAAGGGCAGTAGGCTACATAATATGATTTTCTTATTCAATTTTGGAAATAAGATGTGTTCATTTATATAATAAATTTTTAGTAGAATGTCCACTTTGAGGGATCATGTGGTATTGAAGCCCACATTGAAGAGGAATTGTTTTAAATAATTTAAAGCGTTCCAAGAACAAGTGATTCAAAATAGAGAATAACAATTGCCACTTAATAAGGATTTCTATTCCTTGATTCTGGGTTTTCTTAGAAACTACATAAACAGCAAATTAGTTTCAGAAAATGTGTCTGATAAATTTTGGAATGCAAAAGTGGTTAATTGAATAAAGTTGAGAAGGAAACCTCTATTACTGAGTAAACAATTGACGGGTCTGGTTTCATTGTTATTCAATTATTATTCAGCCCCAAAATTATATCTATTATTTTTTCATTATTAAAATTGCAGAAATTTAGTGTTTCTCTTCTCAATGTGGTAAGACACATTTTCTGAATACAGGAGTAACAAATTTTTCAACAAGCAGATACATATTTAAAATTCACCAATTACAGATATCAGCATAATATTAGTAAAAATACATTGATTGTACCATAAACATTTACTCATAATTGAAAGAGAGTAGATCCTTTTGTAACATTACATACCGTTACAGTAAGACTATGAGAATTGATGATAACTGATATAAACAATATGAAAATGTATATTTTTATAGACTCAAATCATTTCAGAATGTTAGCGCTTAGCGTTATTGGAGAAAAATATGAATAAAGAATAATAACTTCAGCTGGAAGTCTTTCCACAGAGACAAGAAAACACCAAGGTAAGAGGAAATAATTGCATGAAAGGAGTATGAGTTAGGAGGTAGGGGCCACTCTAATACAAGATTTAGACCCAAATCAATGAGCAAAACAATTTACCAAGGATCCAGTTTCAAGTGTTAATGTTTCAATCTAAAAGTGTGTATGCCTATCACACAAACACATTTCATCTACAGGAAATTATATAGAATGCTTCAAAAGTAGAAAGAATAAATAACTACAAGAAATCTACTGAGTGTGATAAAGTGATTGTTCTACAAGTCTACTATTATAGCGCTACTTCTGTTATTGGTAGTGAGTGACCCCTGTCTCCAATCAAACTAAAATTGAGTAAAACTATAATCTTTTGATTGATGATTAAATTGTTTTATTAAATTTCCAATAGAAGCAGTTTTGAAGTAATGTATGTGATTTTTCAGGTAATAAGTTACTTTATATGAAGTTTACAGTGAAGCTGCCAATAAAGATGAATTTGAATATAATTGGTTTCATGAGTTTTTTTTATAACTTTGGATAATAAAATGTCAAAATCAGGTCAATCAATCATTGCAAGAAATGAAAAGAGGAAGTCGACTTTTGATAGCTTTGTATGAATTATTTTGAATCTGAATAGAACATTCATTGAAATATTTTTATGTTGGCAAGATTAGGAACATCCTTACAATAATTTCATGTCAATTTGACACAATTCTCTAGTTTTCACAGGCATGAAGAGGTGACTGCAAACTAAAAATAAAACACAGCTGACAGATGGAAAAGAAGAGGACCCGTAATCTATGGATATCTCACCTGCAAGGCTTACACCATTGACTTTGCTGATCAAGACCGTATCTCGCTCGGCATTTTTTCATGTTATTGCCTGAAATTTCAACAATACATCATTAGATTTCAAACATTTCACGAATTTATACTGAATCGTAGTTCAATTATTGAAAGACTAGTAGAAATAGACATTTAAATACTCGATTAAAAATATTCAAAATAAATAAAGAATACATCCAGATAGATCATTATTGTTTTGTTCCAGGAATGATCAGGGCTATTTTCACAGCTTTCTTTGCATTTTTCATTACTGATCAAAATTATTATAAATTAAAATGATTATTATATTTCCAAAAAAGTTTCACTTTAGAACAAACAGTCTACTATTGAGAAGATTCATGAAGAAAACTTTGTGTTACATTTTGTAACATTTCTCATGAAATTTTTTTTGTAACAATAATACTATTTCTCATGAATTGTAGTACTTAGGCCTATTCAATTTATAGGATTTGGACATTGTCCAATATATATCATTTTCAAGAGAAGAAGTAAGGAACATGGCAGATGATACTAGGAAAAAAGATAAAAATGAAGATAATTGCAAAATATTAAGAGTAATAATTGGTTGAGATGGGAAATAAACAAGAAGGATAGGAACTATATTTAATTACAAACTGTTCTACATTAAATGTTATCATCAGAAAGCAGGTCAAGAATAGTTATGCAAGTCAATAGCCTACTAATAAATTTAATTGGAATAAATCGCATCTATAGGATTTTAATGTCATAAATCGAAATGAAAGTCTTATAGACAATTAATAGAGAACTAATATAGACTAGCATTCGTGACAGATCAAGGAATTATTGAATAGGTATTTAATTTGTAAAAAGTAAAAATTAATGAGCCAACACCAAACTAAGTAATACTGAAAAATAGCATTCTAACTGAAAAAACTACTGTTTGAATTATAGTTCTAGGATAAAATTAAGACAGCTATATATGAAAAGGCATGGATAATCCATTAAATTAGAAGAACGAACATTCGCTTGTATGGAATGAGAAACAAAAAGTGGAACCATACCGCACATAGGAAAGTTAATATGAAAGCTGATTTGAAAATGAAAAGCATGCACTTATTGGGTATCAAGCACAACTATATTAGAAACTACAATCTACAATAGAATGAAGCAACTTAGAAATACTGAAAAACCAACCTCTTGGGAAAATCAAGTTTCTAAGCTCAACTTGGTCATATTGGATATGTTTGAGTTTTAGGGAAATTGATAGATTTCCCTACATAACTCTGTCAACAAGATATCAACTTGTTTCGATACCAAATAGAATATTTTTTGATCGGGTGAATTTACTTTCCAGCACATTTTCATAAAAATAGGTAACTTAGGTAAACTAGGTCCAATATTCTTGACAGCATCCTCGAGTTGGGGGTTATAATTACCAAGATTATTTATAGAAATTATTTCTGATAGAATCTTGATGGATGTAAATTTAGTAAATTAATATGAAATAGTCAGTGCGTAATAAAATATCATTCACTTTGCCCACAAAATGTAGTGAATTTTAAAAAATCATTTTACAGTTTGAAAGAGTAGCATACTAGTGAACCATCAAGATATGTAAAAAAGCACTGAGTTTTGTAATAATAACAATTATGTAAAAACAAAAATTGTCAAACATGCAACAGCCAACAAACACCCCTTAAAAGAAGCAGAATTCAATTGAAAAATGGAATCAAGGGTAATTATGGGTACTGTTTAACAATGCTTACAATTGTTTATTTTGAATTAACACTGAAAACAGAAAACATACTTGTGCGGTAGAATAAATAACAAAAATATGGATATCAGATGAGAACATTTAAAAGGAGATGAGTAATGCATTGTCAACATCAATTTCGTTGTAGCAAAAAATGAAACAGTCTGTTCAACGTGCAGCGTAATTCAAATAACGGGAGAATGAATAAATTAAGGGATCAATATATTCGAACATTTATCCGGAACAAATAGAAAAAAGACAGAAAGAGATAAATAGAAGTAGAAAACCGTCCAAAATCAAGCCATGAGGGGGGTTTGGGGGAGCAATAGGTACCTCCATCATTTGTTTCTTGCTTGCGCTTCCTCTTCTTGCCGCGAGTGGCGTTAGCCCGAGAAGACCAGTCAGGATAGAGCTGCATGTGCAGCTGCCTTTCCCTCCGGGCCAGCTCGTAATACTTGGCCTGTTCCTCACGACCTAATGCGTGCCACTACAAAACCATACGTACAATTACACACTGTCCTATCTATACTCGTCCTACAACTACAACACTAACATGTTGGTTGGCTGGCATTGGCTACGATCATGGCTAACTGTGCCTTCAGTCTCTTTTTCAGAGAGGTGAGTCTCTGGTGCGAGCCTCAGGCCAGTGGTCTGGTCAAGAAGAGCGGAAGAAAGACGAGGATGCAGTCTAGTGTTGTGATTGGAGGAGGAGCAGGAGGAGGCATTCCAACAGTTACGTTAATCCCCCGATTGTTTGTTACGTGCTAGATAAACAGCCAGGAGTTTCTATTTCAATAAAGCAGATCACCAATAATTTTTCCACAATAAGCGCATAACTGCCACTAGGAAAGAGATACAATTTGAGAAGGAGTAAATCAAATTTTACCAGTAAAATCAACAGACGTGGTACGCTACAAAAATACAAATAAGTTGAGGGGAGAAGACAGACATGAACAGAAGTGTGGGCGAGGGGGGAACGGGTTGTTTGTTATTCTTTTAAGGGATGCATTTGTTTGGCCGACATTGCTTGCTTTCAAAATCCAATTTTCCCAAGGAGGTGGTCAGTGCATAATCACAATATGCCAGACACACTCAGGGCCCTTCTACCGATATAACTCAACTTTATTGAAAATATCATCTACTGACTCATTTAATCTACTGATAGTTTTCTCCAATGCAGAGAGAACGTCCATCAAGTAATTGTTCACTAGACATTTAGCCTCCAAGAATTTTGAATAGTTGAACGAACGCCTGGAGATTAGAATAGAGTAAGGTTATATCGGAGTTCCCGACCCTGGATGTTTGTCTAGCACTATTGTAGCAATATAACACTATGAATGATTGGGGTATCCGCCAAGGGGGGCATAGGGTACCTCCAGTGTCCGCGATAGGAACCCTCTCTTTCTTTCGCTTCTTCTTCTTCGCTCCATAGCCGTAATTGTCACGAGCACTCCAGCCAGGATACAACTCCATATGCAGTTGGCGCTCCTGTCTCGCTTTCTCGTAATACTTAGCTTGCTCCTCCCGTGTTAGCGAGTGCCACTAAATGCCATTAACGCAAAAAATTAGCGTCATTCAACAATGCGCTCTCCACATTCAAACATTTCAAAACTAGAAAATTACTCAACAATGGTTTTGAATCTATTTAAATCCTCAGGAGGAGACCACAAATTGATAATAGACCATAGAAAAAACTTCTAAATATCAAATAATTGATTTTTTATCAACATTGAATACATACATATAAAACTAAATGTTGTTTTGATGAAATTTAAATATACTTGAATTGCTTGAAAATATATTATCTTACAAAGTTGGCAACAATGCAAAATCACAAATTAAATTCGATACAGTTTTTCAATTTTAAAATAAAGTTTTAATGCTTTGGAATAAAACTCCTAAAAGAACTTTTTGAAGACATACGGGTTTTTCAATTTGACGTACTTTACTGATTAGTTTTTACTGATACTTGAGTTTTTGACGTACAAAGTTAATTAGTCATTATGAGTACTAATTGATTTTTTGACTAAATTAAATATTTTAATAAACTAATATCTTAGTGAAAGAAATACCTTAAAAATTGCTTCATAAAATTTTAGTGAAATTTGGTTCTTTGATGGTGAATTGAATACAATTAAAATTAAAAAGAACATTGTAAGCTATAAGCCTCTGCGAAAGGTTGCTTTAACACTCAAGTTAAGTAAATGAAGTTTTTGAATTAGAAACAAAGATGAAGAGACTTCATATTAAAAAAGACTTCAAATATGAAAGTCATTGGATGATTGATAGATGATTTATAGATCATTTCCATCATCCATAATTACGATTTTTTTTAAAGGTGGAATAACCACCAAAATTTCAAACATGATAATATTATAATCACTTTCCTTTTTAAAAAAGTTATTGAATTTGCTTAGAAGAAAACTATAAAATTGCAATATTTGATAGATAAAAATTGACGAGAATATTTAAAAACAAATTATTCAATAGCAATATAAATTGATGTGAGTATTTTAAAGGTGGAATAACCACCTAAAATTCAGTCCTGATATAATCACTTTGTGTTTTACAATAGGGATTGAATTTTAAAAGAGAAATATTTTTTGAGCAGAAGCAAAACATATAGGGAACAATAGGAAATAGAAATGAATGAAATTTCTTACCCTCCTTCCTAGAATTTGGTTAATAGCTGCACTCTCTTTCAACGTGCATTCAGCCACCACTTTGGCTCTCATCTCCTTCATGTACAGCATAAATGCATTCAGAGGTTTCTTAATGTGAGGTTTTTTCTCTGAAAATTTCAAAAGCAATTCAATTTGAAACAACTATTTCAACAAGTTGAACACAGAAATATCATTCCAAATTGATTCGAGACCAGTGATGATGTAGCAATTATAACATGAAATGGGAAGTGATTATGAATAAAATATAATTATAAAATGCGTTAGATAATATAAAATCAACAATAACAGTTGTTTGAATTCATAATTTCGAGAATTATGAGTGTAATTGTTAATTATGATGATTTATCTTCTTCGTTTTCTTCTCCCTTTCTGCCATTACAGCGTAGGGGTTGTAATGATGATTTATAAATCTCATTATTTATAAATTATCCATTTACTTCAGATTCATTAAATAATAGCCTACTAGGAATTTTTTGCATAAAATAATTTTTTCAATAGATTATAGTTCAAATGAAAATAAAAATAAATTTGTTACCGAATGCTTGTATTCAATTAACAATACAGAATTCAGAAAAGTACCTAGAAAACAGGATATTTAAAAAACTTGAGGGAATAAATAGGAGCTTAAGCTCGGTGTGGGTGATTAACTAATGAGTTAATTTTTACAGTAGTAAATATAATTATTTTTTGTTAATTTGAATATTTAGAAGAGCAATCAATTAACAAGAAATGAGAAAAACAATATCATATTAAACTAATGAATGTTTTATCTCCATACATAGTTTTGTACGACAAGAGAACTCTTATGATAAAACATACAATAGTTGGTAATTTTTCAAATAAATGATAATCACAAACCTTGGATTATTACTTGTATGACCAGAATCTTGAGACTTTGAGCCTTCATTAGCTGTTGATGAGGAGTTTTTCCGGTCCATTGACGAAGACCTGCAACAATTCAAAATCCAGATTAGACATTTTCGTTATGTTACCTCAAAATTTTCTCCAAGACTTACTGTTAAGAGAAATTGTTTTTCTCAAAAATTATTGTTTGCATGTGAATATGATAGAAAATACATTCAAATATTATATAATACACACTCTGTACACTCAATTAATTTTAATAGATCTAATGGAAGATTACTTCCATTGTCTTTCAATCCTCACACTGGTGATACTTCTGATATTCTGAATTATATGCAAGAATCACAAAATGTATAAGAAATCGTTTTAGTTTGGCCAGTGAAATTAAATTCTTCAAACTCCTTTTAATTTATAAAAATAGGTTTGTAATAAGTTATACAAGCTTGAAATTCAAGTGTACTACTTCAGCAAATATTCAGCTTTCAAGAGTGTACCACATTAAATTGGTTTCCTTTTCTAATATTTCTACTATATTTCTATTTCCATCGTATGATTGAAAATTTGGAATAAATGTGTAATATTTATTGATTGACGGTATAAAGTTGAAAGCAAAATATGAGATTAATGATGAATTTGTTATATATAAGATTGGTGGAACAATGTCTTCAAAAACAGGATTGTAATTTTATCAAATCCAAACACTTCATTTACCTATTATTTTTTAGCTTTGGCTTCGTAGCGCTTTTACTCTTTGTTGGCGCTATCACTGTTGACGAGGAGCTGTCATCAGTGGCAGAGAAAGAGCGGAGAGGTACAATCTGATCAGGCTGGGGCACTGATATCGACAGCGATTCGGAAAACGAGTTCAAGTTCCTCGCGTTCTGATTTTGATTGGTACTGTTGGTTTTTTGAGATTCAGCCCAGTTAACCATCTGCCAGAACCTCTGTTGAGCTAGCAACGGCGAGAAGACTTGGCTGTCGGTGAGGTTATCCAGGGTGGGAGGCCACTGTCCAGGAAGAAAGCCGTTGCCAGCTATGGGATAAGGGAGGGGGAATCGCCAGCGGAGGTGTGCTTGTACCCTGCGGCATCATACGAGAGTTCATCAAACTGCCCATATATAATGCTGTCAGAAAGTTTTGTTCACAGGCGGCTAAACTATGAAACATACTATTGAGTCCTCCACTCTTATCGATCTCCTTGATGTCTTCCTCCTTATCACACTTTTTACCCAAATCACAATCCTCACTTCCATCATCCAGAGGATCCTTGTTGGCTTCCGAAGGAGGTCGTTCTACCTCATCGTCTTTCACCTCACGTGGTGGTGAATCACTCTTTCCATCCTCCACACTCTTCATAACCTTCTCATCATCCACATCCACCTCCTTTTCTTTGTCCTCATCTGAATTTTTTCCACTGAGATCCACCACTGATTCCAACACCGCTGACGGTGCCACCACTGCAACTGGCTTCTTCTTTTTAACAAGATTCAAAGGCTCGTTCCAAGAAAAATCTATTGGATCCTCCATATTCGAAATAGTTTTTGTATCCTATTTAAGCACTGATTAACATTTTGGGGAATATGAAAAACTTTCAAGTCACCCTTGATTGCTCACACAACTTTGACACAATAAACAGGAATAATTTGTAGTTGACAGATATTTGCCCGGGAAGCATGAATGGTTATCACAAAGCATAGTAAAAAAATTTTAAAAAGCACCCTGATATTCCTTATTTTTACACTGTATTTTAATAATTTGAGATTTAAGTTGTCATAATTCAATTTTGAGAATATTACATGGATTTAGAACCACTTCACACAGACACTTGTTACATGATATTGATTTTGAGATGATATTATCACAGTGAAATCGTCCAATTCATCGTCGACACATTTCAGATACATATTTAAGGCCGACACTCGGTTGCTTCAAAGCACTAAAAACGCACCAAACCTCAAAAACGCGTCAGTGACACGATAAGACGGCCAGGACGGAGTGACGGATCGATTTAGGCGCATCATCATCTCTGTTCAGCATCACCGTTTGCAGGGCTGGCTCGCTGGATTGCTCGTTGTTTTGCCTACATTCAACAGGACGGCATCCCCATCGCGCAACCAAAACAAAAGATATTTCATCGCTGGAGACAGTCGCTGACAGATTCGACACTATCGATACGCCACCCGCCTCGACAACACCACCAATCACCCACACAAACAATTCTCATCTTTCTCAAATACTATCTCACATCAAAACACTGCGACACTTCAATTTTCCTCAAAGAAAATCTACATTTTCCATCATTCAGATGAAAACCAACCGAGTTCAATGGCATGATTTCGGTAGGACACGAGAGTCGAGACGCAAAGTCGACTTGTGCAGATGAATGGTGGCATGGTGTGAGGGGGAGAATATTTTTTGTGAGTAGGGTCAGGACATAACGTCAATAATGATAGACCTGTATCATCCCTTATGTCAGACAACTACCGAGTACAGACAGATGTTGAGATATTATCATTTTACCAAACCATCGTTCCTTATTAATCATAATCAACAACTCAATACACATCTCCCAGCCCACCATACCAAACCAGTATTATTCGAAATTAATTTGTCGACGTTAAGTATAACGCTTCTAAATTGAGACGTTTATGAACAGAGTAGTTGGTTTGAATTCTGATTGCTGGCCATGTGACTATCGATTTGTTTTCCCATCCTCCCTTCACAGAGCGTGTGTACTAACACACTACAAAAGGATGCAAGCACATGCGCAAAAGGGCTTCAAATAAGGGTCCAGTAAGTGTCACCATCTTCTGTAGTTTTTTTGAACTAAGAGAGCGCGCGACTATTTGCAGTACACGATGTAAGCGGAAGAGGATAGCAGTTTGAAATATCCAGACAAACGCTATGATATTCTTGTAGATTCAACAAACAGTTCTAATTCTGCACTGCAGAATGAGAACTGTCTGCAGTGCTGTTATATTTAGCTTACCTTACTTTCAGTTCGATAAATTAAAAACAAAAACCATTAAGTTAGTTAGTTAGTTATATCAGTAAAAAAACTTTTCAAAGTTATAATTTTGCCAAATCATGAAAATTTCTCAGAGAAAAGAGAAAACTTTTCATTTGATCATCTTTATTAACTAAGATTATAGATTTTTTTCAGGTTGATTGGCAGAAAGGACTTCCTAGTCCTAACTCCGCCTGATAAAGAATATTTTCATTTCATTTTTTAATTATAAAATATCCATCACTTTTGTGCATTCATCGACTTTTAATTTTATTTAATGTTATTTATATTTATTACTTCATTTACTCAATTTATATTTTCAACAATGTTCCCAACATTTTATATTTGAATGGATAAGAAACACCGATACATCTATGTACAATAAGTGTATACATATGAGATGAATAGCAAAATAATAAATACAATAGTAATCTATACATACAGTTCTTTAAACTGTCATGTTTCAAGTCCAATTTTGAAAGTGAATGATTAATCTTTCATAAATCATACTGTGATGCTTGTATTGTAATATGTATTTGAATTGTCAACCAAATTAAATTTGAATATACAAATACTGTATTTTTTAATACCTAGCTTGAAGCTCACATCAATTAAATTCAAGTTAGTAGGTTATTGAAATCGAGGATTTCATACCAAATATATTACTGAACAGTAATAAGCACTATGAAAATAGTTTCTGCAAACTTCTAATAATCAGAATGTACAAATTCAAGATGAATCAATTCCTATTTATTAATGAAAAGCTATAATTTTGAAAACTATTCTAGTATTAGAAATATTCAATCATGATTTTGTTATTAAATAAATTCGAAAATAATTTTTCTACAAATCAATACTCAGACCACACTCTTCAAGCTGTCATCACAATCAATCTCACCCTCTTGCATTTCACCACCCACTTATGCCAACACTAATAACCAATAACAGAGAGGGGTGACTGAAATCACGAATACGTTATTTATTCCACAACCCGAAGAAATATAGTGCAGAGGTGGGGGGCCGGAAATTAATCGTAGTAAATAATCAATAGGGGGCAGGGGGCAATTGAGATGGGACCGACACACGCGACAAGAGCATTCCTGACCTGAACCTACATTAAAAATCCATTTCGTTTCCTCCCCTGCCATAAAAAACTAGTCGTTACACCGATAATGCCTCCTTAGTGTCTCTTGTAGCTTCCTGAAATCCGCGCTACCCCTAGCCATGCCTAAACTATTAAATGCGACATCAGCTACAAACGGCAGTCAGATCAAAAGACGTCCGGAAAAACTAAAAACGGAAAGAAAACAACACTTACAACAAGGGCCGCCACATCAATATTAATTTTCCACCAGCACAGGCTTTCAATTTTCCCCGACAGAAAACGACCAGCCCGTTCAATTACGGAATTAATATGCCAAAAGAGAAAAAACGTGGGTATGGCATGCAATTGGAAAATGTGGTAGAATTTCCGGTAGGTACTGCGGAAATTGCCGACGATAGAGAGAAGTTGTACAAATAGAATTAGGCTTCTAATCAAACTTCTAGAAACATCAATTTTCTAGGGTGATTAGAAACTACTGTATTGATACAGGAGTGCATGAAGTTCATATAATTGTGTATTCAATACTGAACAGAATAAATAAAATGAGTTTTGTTCTGTGGATAATATTATGAGACATTAGAAGAAGCTGATTTTGATATTGGGATATCACAACTAACATGGAATAAATTAACGATTGCGAGAACTTTCTACAACAATAATGTATACAATAATTTCCTTTCATTTTTACAACAGCACATGAGGTTTAGAAAAGGATTTGAAAAAATTATCCAAGTATTGTAGGCTAATAAAACGATAAATTAGATAAATTCTTAGATCTTGATTGATATAAATTATTATCATTGTTGTTTGTACGGCATTATGTAGGAAGGAAACTTGGTTCAATATATCCAGTACCAACTCAAGTTAAAAATGCAATACCACCTCTCAGTTCATTCTCTAAACAGATATTCTGATTTTGTGAACGTATATGTGAATTTAATGTCATAAATAGATATTTATAAACACAAAAAATAATAATTTCCCGTGTTATGGCAGTTATGTGGGTTGGTTCATATCACATCCTTCTTTTTCATTGGGAACTAGACACACTCAAGACTCAATTTATTCTCATCTAAATATGTCAAAATTTATTTATTCTCGAGCAAATAATTTGGAGAGAATCTTTAAGATTCATCTTATACAGTTCAATTATAACGTGGAGTTTCCTTAGTTATCATAAACATTTCTGAAACATCATCAATTTGTACATAGGGCCTTCTATGTAGAGTGATAAGAGTATTTTTCACTTCAAATGTGCTCAATGCTTTTCTATTTAATGAAATTATTATGCAGCAATTCTTATTATGCTCACCCCTATGAATTTTCTACTCATTAAAAAACAGTAGATTAATAATTATCACTGAATCAATCACTCTATTCCCCAAAAACCAACTATAATAATAATATTCTTGGGCTTTTCATGAATTATCCATAACCTTCTCACCATCAACTGAACACCTCACAACTAAACATAATCTAAGTTTGTCCCATTTTCGGCCAACACTATCCTAGTGCTATGCAAATGTAAGCCATCACAAACCAGCCAAAATGGCAAATTCACGATCTGAGATAGAGGACTGAAATGCGATCACGTTTCCATTAGTGACTGGTGGTGATAGCTGGAAACAGCGTGGTCGCATTATCTTATCGGCAGTGAGCAAGAATGATATTAATTCGAGCCAGCCTCGTGATGTGATGTCCCGTTAGCGTGTTGAGGGCCACAATCGCACCTCTCACCAACACACTATAATGTGGTGTCAATCAAGTCCACAATCGTGCAACTTACTTCAATCTTTTGCGACTTCGCTTGCAACTTCGAAGCATAAGACACTCAAGGAAGGTCCTACAAAGCATGCCTCTAAGCCACAGTCGACAAAATAATTCCCTGCCCTGATATGCTTGGGATTTTTATTGCACTGTCGTTGGCACACAACGATCAAGTACATTTCATTTGGTGGGAGGGACCACAAGATGTCCGTTCACCAAACCACTTCCGTACAGAAACCAAATGTCGAACGACATTTCAACGCTGCCTAGTATTGCCACAAATGACAATATATAGTGATGTGTTTTGGACACGTTGTCATGCGAGTTGTTGTTGTAATATAGTATACTCAGGTTGCACAATTTGCATAGTGTTTTGAATTGTAAGAGTGGAAGGTGAACCTGGTTGTCGAATAAAGGTTTATAGAAATCTCAATCTATTCCTTTTCCCCTATCAGTAAATTTTAACGTTCATAATCGGCAATTAGAATATTTCGTTGTTATTATTTTTAAGAATATATTGTTTCAAATTCATTGCAGGGATACCATATAGTTTCCATATTTTCCACATTATTTTAGTTGAAAAATATTTTGCATGAAGATACTACAGAGTAATCAGAGCTGTCAAGTGCAGTAGGCACTTGATTCTTTGAATCACAACTCAAATCATCGTTCAAAATTTGAACGTTAATCAAATTTCAATAATTCAAACTATCTAATAAAGCTTACTTGCAAATATCAACCGTTTCTCAACATTACACTTCCTTAACTTTTCATCACTTTCCAAGAAATTCCGCCTCTTTCAAAAGAATTCGAAACGATTCTCTCTCAGAACTCCAGCCACTGTAATGTTGACTCTCATACTTCAAAGTGACGCCAAAACGTTTTTCAGGAAATTCTGAAACGGGTTTCTCGAAAATCGAAAAAGTTTTCCCCGAAATTAAACCTTACTATTCTACTTTAATTTTTCAAAGAGTTGTTCCCATATCCCTCGCAATTACTTAAAATGAATGCATCACATACAAATATAATTAATATATTATTATTATTAGTATTATTATTACTAACCATAAACAGTCGATAAATATGATTCACAAATATGATCCGCAAGTACTTGAACAGCATCTTTCACCTAATCAATGATTAGTATTCTAATACATAGTCGGCTTGCTTAATTATCAACTCTAAAGAATTTAAATGGGGATGTTTCTATCGTTGAGAGAAAAGCTCCTCCACCAGATACAATGGTTCGATAAGCAGTCTCCTCTTCGGATCCCTTTTCTCTAAATTCACCCCCTACCCACTCAGCCCCATCGAAACAACAACATCCCCATCAGCCTAAAGGGTCAGCAGTCCCCCCACCCCCACAAAGCGTTGCCAGGGAGACGCCAGCTGACCAATCAGCTTCTTGGATCTCTATCGCACTGCTCCTTGTCATCATCTCCCCGCTATTAAAATACACAACCCCTTCTTCACTCATTCCACTATTACATCTCTTCAATCAGCTCATGAGAAAGACTCGACGTAAACACTTGCTGAACACTAATAACGAATAACAAAGGAACTAAGAAAAGATAGATAAAAGAAATTTATCCACTACGGTATCAGTAGGAAACTTTCTTTCTCTTTCATGAAATTAATTAGTTCTATGTTGATTGCATGATTAGTTCTATTTCTTATAATATAGATCCTACTTGTTTGAATTATAAGTATTTTTTCGATTTCCGGTTACCATAAATCGTTGGTGGTTGGTTACTTCCCAAGGTCTAATTCCCAAGAAACGAATTCCGAGCGATAAAAGTCAGGACTGTGCCGTATCGTTGCTAAGGTTTGTCATCGCACCAAGTAGCCACCCTGAATGAGTTTGTTCACCTTGTCTCAAGTTATTGTGTATGAGGTATTTCTCATTAGTTCTAAACTTGTTAACGTTTTTTCTAATTGTATTTTTTGGTGTTTGGATTCAGTGTGGAAATCTGTGGTTTAGAGTAAAATGTGATACAGATTGTACTTATTATAAATATGATTACAATAAACGTATCGATTTCTGAATAATATGGTTTCTTACCTGTGGTTGAGTTCGGCTGCTTGCGAGAGATCTTGCTTGGGCCCGGGGGTGACGATGGCGGGGTGCGAGGCGAGCGAGGGGTGCGAGTGCGGACTCAGTCCGGGGTGGGGTGCCATCAGTCCGCTCGGCGAAAACCTGTACAAATCACTGCAAAAACAATACAATCATTAATAAATTAAATTTATAATGGACAATAGAATTGGACAATAATTATTATGAGCTAAATTGACTCCATCATTTATGAAAAAGTTGATAGAAATAAATTGTTGAGAGATTATCAACAAATAATACAGATTTTATTCTATTTACAGTTTATTTCTATGAACACTTTCATAAATAATGGAGAAATTGAGTCAATTTAGGTCAATTATTTATGAGATGTTGATATTTCGAAATTTAAGATTATACAATGTATTTTGTATGTACACATTCATGATAACAAATTTATGATAGTGAAATAATGCACTTTATTCATAATTGATCATTTTTATTTTATGTAATTAATCATTCCTCCAAAATTATATCCTCCAAATGATTAAAATAAATAAAATCCAGAAATATTAAATATAGGATGATTAATGACAAACCAAAATTATTTTGCTGTCGAAGCTTCTTCAGAAAGCTGTAAGTTACCTCTTACCCCTCAATATCTAGGTTTGTTCTAATTCATTGTTTGAAATTCCACGAGAAATTGAATAAATCAATAAAAATTTAATGAAGTCCAATTTGTAGTTTTTACCACCGTCTTACACAACTGTTTACCACGTTCATTAAGGTTTTCTCGTGTTAAAATTATTTTTATTATCTCAATCACGTACTTCATACATAATCATGGAATGCTTGTTTTTGTTGATGTGTAACAAAGTAACAGTTTTATGTATAACAGTGATGATGATGTTATGTGTAATAACTATGTATATTTTTTATTGTAGCTTGTTCAACCAAATATGCTCAGTTTCTCTTTTATTTAAGAGTAGCAAAATTTAAAACGCAAGATTTTTTCAAAATTCAAGCAAAGGGTAAAAAAATCATATGAGAGGAATGGGTTTTCAATGGAAATAAATGTAAAATTTTGGATACTATGAGCTCATCTTTGAAAAGTTTTCATTGGGTATTTTCAGTGTTTATAAATCCTGAAACTAAACTTTGTATCTCACCTTACTCTTGTACACAATGTACAATAACAAATGTTGACTGACCTTGTCAGACTGGAGCTGGAAATAGGCAGTGAGGAGGGGTAGGGACTACGAAAGCCCGCGCTCGCTGATGAGATCGGGTACATGCTGGGAGTGTGCCTGAAAAACAACACAATATTTAAAAATCCGACAATTTAAAACAAATACTGAATGAAATATTGAAACAATTCAAACCCGCCTTAGTGGACTTGGAATTCTGTTCAGAATCATGAACATTGAATGGATACTTTCAACTGTAGGCCTATCAGTAACATAGAGTTAGTCAAATATCGCAATTTAAGTGTGGTTAAAATAATTACTGTGCAATTACTATATAATTACTATTATTACTAGATATATACTATACTATATATTACTGTATAATTACTGTACTGTAGTTTTGAATTTTCCTAGTAACTAAGTTGTAGTAAGTTGATGTTGAACATGCTAAGAATTATTTAACAAAAAAAATTTAGTTATTATTTGAAGAACAGTAATGATTTCAACATTACATTATCAACTTCGCATTGCACAAATTCATGCAATAGATTGAAAATCATATATCTACTTTGTGATATTCTATTCAAGATTAGGAATGAAGTCGTTTTAGACAAATATGTCTGTGTTGACATCATTTAGTATTATTGTGCTATTTAATAAATAAATAAGTTATCACAAAAATTATGAAGACAACAGAATGCACACGTTCTATTTCTTTTTCATGATGAACCGAATACTGAAAATGCTATCCTGAGAGTTAGTACTGAGTTAGTGGAACAGTGTGTTAAGGAACAATATTATAAACAGTGTCAATAGTTGCAAGCATCATTTAGAAATTATAGTCTGTATCTATATGATATATATTTAACATAGCCATAGAAGAAGCACTAGAAAGAGTCAAGAGTACAAACGAAGGAATTAAGATTGGTGTGAATATAAATATCCTGGCTTTTGCAGATGACATAGTTGTATTAGCGGAGAAAGAAGAGGACTTGGTATACTTGACAAACATTTTGATTGAAGAAACTGAATATGTAGGATTAAAAATAAATGAAAATAAAACCAAGTTCATGCAGATAAGTAGACTTCAAAATAATATAAACGGACACAATGATCAATTTCTGAAAGTACAAAACTATATTTTTAAAAAGACAGAAACCTTCACATACTTGGGAGTTACACTCACACACAACAACTCAGAAGAACAGGAAGTGACCAACAGAATAAGATCGGCAAATAAAAGCTTTTACGCATGCAATAAACTGCTTAGCTCAAGACTCCTCTCACATACATCAAAACTAAGACTGTACAAAACCATCATTAGACCAATACTGCTATATGCTTCAGAAACATGGATACTGAATAAAAAAGAAGAAAAAAAGACAATAGTTTTTGAAAACAAGATTCTTCGAAAAATTTTTGGCTCAACACTAGAGAACGGAGTTTGGAGAATCAAGCACAACTATGAAATACGCCAACTATTCAATGAGCCAGACATAGTGGGTGAGATTAAAAGCAGAAGGTTACGGTGGACGGGACACATCTTGAGGAAAGTAGAAAGCGCTCTGACAAGCAAAGTACTGAGGAATAATCCTATGGGAAGGAGACCAGCTGGAAGACCAAAAACGAGATGGTGGGACCAGGTACGGAAAGATATGAGGAGGATGGGCCTAAAAGAGGAGGACGCGGGTGACCGAAAACTATGGCGAGGATGTGTTGATGAGGCCAAGTACCGACTGGGGTACGAGTGGCCACTCCAGTAAGTAAGTATAGTATGTATCTATATGATATGGATGTTTATCTATTTGTATATATAAAAACTAAAACTTATCTATAATTTGTATATCTATATTCTCAGCTTCCAATCATTCATGATGAACAAAGCTACATCCATTAATTAGATTGTTGCTCGATGGAGTAAGTATCAGGGTGGCTGTTCAATGTGTAAGACGCCCTATTTGGTAGTAAGCAACAAGATGGGGGCATAACAAACGAATAAACAGACGTAGCGTGTGGATGTGAGCGACCAGAGTTTTCCGGAAGGGGATTTATGGGGAGAAAATGCTTGGATGCAGAAAAAGGGTCGGGTCTATTGAAGGAAACATTCAAGAAAGGAAGAAAAGTAATCCTGGAAAGGCTCTGAGACGTTCAACAGGAACCTGAAGAGGGTCGCAGTAATCCGCAGTGCTTAGGGAACGAACAAAAAAGATGAGAAAAGTCGATGGCGCGGACGAGACAAGCCGATTTGGCGTGAAAACAGGGGCACTGACAAATTGGCCGTTCACGACAACCTCTTAACGAGACAAATTGACCGCGAAACACTCTTCCTCAGTTCTCAGTTGCCAACCACCAATGCAATGTTTGTCTTCCCACTTGCGCTCAACTTCTTCTGTCCGGCAAATATTTGACAAGCACTCAAAGACGTTGTTTTCGGGTCAGCACACAACCACCCCTAAACTAACAAGATACTTTGAATTCTAGCTACAAGAATGTTTGTTACCATGGAATTTAGTAGATTTCGATGGAATTTTAAAGCAAGATGTTATTAAATTGAGTACGAATAGAACTTTTACCTATTCCATTCTTTATAACCTAAAATTTTCTACCTATTCCATCCAAAATTTACGTATAGTATTTCCCCATTTTATTGAGTGAGAAGTAAAAGACTACTTCAACCTTAGCTACCTGGGTTGAGCTCAAGGTGATTGGAAACTTGAAATAGGACTTGGAGCCTAGTACAAGTAGGTACCTATATGGTGTTCAGTACCGTAATGAAGTTTTCTACAGAAATCTCCACAAAATACCTAGTTTATCTAATGTTGGTAAGGTAAAGGGTAATTTAATACTAATACTAACTATAGTATCTCGTATAATTCAAGTGTCAATAAAAATGATAATTCATCAGATCTAAGAGCTATCAAAATACTTCAACAATACAACTATTGTGCAGTTAGGGCTCAATATAGAATGAGATTTTCATAAATAGCAGACTCGAACGAATTTGGCGGTTGGCGAATGTTTATTCGCCAATAATGATTAATAGTTTTTGGAGTAAATAAGCTGTCTGCGAGAGCGAAACGGTTCAGCTGACCGCTCGCCGACTGTCCCAACAGAGCTTACTAGTAATTCGCCAATCGCTAATCTCGCTGTAGTCTGCTATAATAAGAACACTACAATGCCAAATCAGAAATTAACTTACCAGGAAGCAGCGACCTGAGACATCTCTGGACTCAGCATGGGGTAAGGATATTGTCCCGTCGTAAACGGGTACATGGGCGCCCTCGTTAAGCCTGTAACATTACAAATAAATAATTATTTCAAATTCAAATATTAAGAGGAAAAACCAGTACAAGCACACACTGATGCGATAAAAGGCAAACTAGCACAACATAAGAAACTCATACAAATTATAAAAAAATCTTGTCTACAGTACCTACTCAGAACGTGAAAATTGCAATTTGCTGTCAGACTTTCTAAAATAAAATATTTATTCATTTTCAACGATAACTTATTGTAGTAACTATTGCATACAATCTTTCTATGATTTTAGGGAAATAAAATTCATAACATCTTCAATCGATTCAAGTATCATTTTGTAGATTATTAAAAAATTGAAGCCCTGCATGCGTATATGCACATGGTTGGCTTATTTATGAATAAAATCTGTTTTATGAATGATAGGTATCAAGTACGTCATAAATTATTGTAATAGGCTCAACATAGTAATAAATGCTTTTGAGTTTTGAACAAATAAGAAATAATATTTAAAAAATAAGAACATGCACATTCTAATGTGCACGTGATGTGTGTAACATGCACATCTAACAACACACACACCATTTTGAACGAGCAAATCATGCATTACTGCTACCATGCTTCATCATTCAATACAATTAGAATGGAATTCCTTGAAAATTAACTTGGAAAAGAATAAGAACATTTAAACTAACTTGAATTTCCGTTACATTGGATTTATTCGATAAAATTACGATGGATTACGAAGTCAATTAATTGCATTTTACTATAGTCTACTAGATAATATTATTCATGTACAGGATTTATAATAATTAATCAACTGAAGAAGTATTCTCTTAATGGAGATTGCAGAAGTGAAAAAAGTCAGCTAGCTGAGAGTTGAGAAAGGGTTGTAGAGTAGGAGGCTCGGGGCGGGTGAAATTTGTCACAGAATTGTCGAGCGATCTGCCATCCATTGCTCGACTCATAATAAATCACGAAGTGTTGAGTATTGCTAGCGGGCAACCCCCCTCCCCCTCACCAATATTCGCCCGCTTTTACGCGACAACCGGCTGAATTGAACCGCGGCGCCTATCTAGATTTTTTTGTTTTCCCATTTTTTTCCCCGTTCACTTTCAACCCTCTCATGATTAAAAAACACGCCTCGTATCGCTACCACTGCAACAGAGCCCCGCAGCGCAGTGCTGCTTTTTCTTATGCCGGCTTTTTCTTCTTGAAATGTGCTGTGTAATTAACATCAACACTTTCACGAGCCGCCTTTCACTGCACTGATGCACAAAAATAACTTTTAAAAACTGAACATTCCAAGTGAACAAACTCTCGTTCACACGCCGCTCCACAATGCATGCTGCGCTACACATTGCACGTCCTGTCTATCAAACGAATATTCAACTTCGTTACGTTCAATTAAAAAATGCACTGCTTACAAAGTGGAGTTTGATGCAGAAGTGCACTTTCAGTTACAAAGCTCATTCATAGATCATATTTATTCAACGTTTGACGTATTTTCAAGTTTTCTATTACTTCGGCTCAACCTGTCTGTAAAACTTAGTTCAACTTTCCAAGTATCAAGTCTTCTAATACTTTGCCTCAACCTGAATAAAATTGGAATTTTTATGTATTTAAGTATCCTAGTACTTTGCCTCAACCTGAGTATGAAGTTTTCAAGCATTATAAGTTTTTTTAGAAAATAAGTATTATTGTGGTTAATTTTTTAGTTCAAGTAGTAATTAAGGGATAAATTCTGTACAGATTTTATGTGGGATCATGTAAGAATTCAATTCAAATTATCCCATCAAATATCATAATTATATATTATTCAAATATATATAATTCAAATTGTATTGTTTTCCCATCTCAAATTAGATGAAAATAACATGAATAGTAAAAAACTGAAAATTGGAGACGAGTCTCTTCAGGAAAACTTCAACCGCTATTACTGAATATTTATTTTATAACATTTTCATGGTAAATACGAATTCTCAATGGATATTTCTGGAATATTCTTACACAGATCAAAAATTGAACTTCATTTCTAAATAAATTCATTCTCATGTTCACATTGGATTCTAAACTCAATTTCCAGCCGCTGTACAGCCCTATAAAATCTACGGCATCTTGGAAACAACCAGCCTAGCCCACAACACAAGTACAGTATGAAAAGGCTGTCAAGTAAAACTACTCAGGAAGGTTCAAGATAGTTGGTACAGAACCATGACCTACACCACATAAAAAGACAGTGACTCTTGAGAGGAGCGCATGCATACACTTTCTGTATGTGCGCTCAACTACTTTTCCTCTTCTTATTCTTTACTTCTTAGACGCCTCCATTTTTCATTTATTTACCTCCTTCGTCTAGCTCTATTCAACTTTTCCTACACACTTCTTCCTGATTTTAATACGAGCCAACTAATTCTACACTAGCACTTTCACAAATGACCTTTTTTACGCCCATCGGGGCGACACATACAAGCACTTGAGTGTCAACTAGACGTAGACGATGCAACCTGCGTTTGATAAGAGGCCTAAGAAATAAGACGGGGTTGCAAGTGCAGCTAGTTGGTAGCTAGTGACGCAATTAGAGAGAACTCCCATAAAAATAGTGGGGCAAATGCATATGCGTACCAATTTATTCCCCCAACGTTTCCGTTTTTGTGCTGGTGCGATCTTTCTCCATCAACTCGTACACACCTATACTCGTCACTTTTTTCCCTCGTCATACTATTTACTCTCCTCCTCTCACGCTAACCGACCTCCCCTCTTGCAACTAGGATAGGCGAATTTGACTCAGCTGATATTTGCACTGCACTGCACAAACTCAAATGAAGAACCCATCAATGAGATTGTACGCAAATTGAAAATTTCAACCGACTGCATGGATCAGAATAAATTCAGAATAAATCAGATTAAATAAATAAGAGTAGAATTCCAACTGCATCAGAGTACAATTAATTGCGAACGACATAAAGTAACGTGGTTTCATTTCTCCTATCATAGAATAATACCTTGAATTTCACATAAAATTATATCTAAATTTCTACAAAAACTGATCCAACTGATCAATGTGCTAACTATTGAATTTCCATGAAATTGTTTGTTTACTCACATAATGAATGACTGTTCACAAATTATATAGCCAACCATTGAAAAAAGTTCTCCCTCATTGACTCAGAACTTACTTGGACTGATAGTAAGTCATACAAGTTGTACACACTCTCCCTTTCATTAGAAAAAAAGGAATGCCAATTCATACTAATTTAATGTTGTACGATAACATAGTATTTTATTTAATTAAGGGCGAAAATCTTGATATTACAGGCCGAGAGGCTGAGCAAAACCGTCATCTCTTCCCTACTAATCATCAAAAACCAAATGAAAGGGGCAGTGCACCGATCAATACAAATCGCAAAAAGGACAAATAAGTAGAGAGACAAATGGTAAGAAGTGGGCACTGAGATGAGGGTTTACCTAGAGAAATGAGTCATTGGAGTCGGCCGCAACCCTATCGCTCGCTTTTTATTGCAAAGGGTGAACGCACCCTGTCTGTTCGCATAAAACAGTACGGTGTAACTTTCAAAGGACATGCCGCTACCCCCAACCACCCTCCCCTCCCGCCAGCAACACACGTTTCATTAATTGTGCTCAGTGCGTGGACCGAAGACTATTCTCTTTGTGACGGTCTCTCCTGTGTATGGCCGTGCATTTGACAACATTGCTACCCTTCCCTCTACCACACCAAATGTGCTGCCACCCACAGACATCTCTACCTTTCGAAAAAATGTTCACCGATACCGTTGCTGTGCTCACGGAAAACCTCGTTAAAACAAAACGCTATTATTTTTGTCAACTAGCAGTACCGCGTCTGATACTCGTTCATACCATACATAAACGCAAGGTGCATGCACATACGGCTAGTCGCGCGAAAAAAGTCAAAGAGAATTGCTGATCATTGGTTAGCCTTTACGTGAAATATTCGCAATGCAATACGGGACCCTGTTAATTTGCTTCAAACTAAAAAACAATCCCTAATACTACCTATACTACACCACATATGTTTGCTGACAATTGAAATCATGTTACGGTTCAATTCATTCATTGAAAGAAAACATGATTAGAAAAAATAATTGATTTATGTATGAAGTGGAAATTTTTAATTAAAAAAGGAGGATTGTAAAAAATATCATGATCAATGAATGGCTGTTTCATTGGAACCATTGTATCTGTAATTCCTAAAACGAAGACTCCAGTAATCGTTGTGAACCCTTGATTTCACTTACTTATACTAGTTTGGGACAAGGAAATATCTCAATTACTTTTCCTCCTTGGATCCTTGGGATATAAACATGAACAAGTAGTAGAAAATTGTATACCCACACCACTCCAATGCAGAGACCTTCCATGACACATTACTACAACTTGTAGTAAAATTCTTCATCACGATTAAACCTGTCATACAATAATTCCGCATAAACAGCTACTAACTGCTGCTCATTTGCACCTATGTTTGAGACCTGTTGCAACCAGCTACAAGCCGCAGTGCAGTGCTTTTAGTGCCGACTGTTCGTATAATTGGCCTAGTTTGTCAGAGTATTGAAGACAGCCGCCCACAAAGCAACAGAGTTTCCAGGACACGGGTGGAAGAGTGAGGAGGGACAGAAGGATATCCCTAATTGAGGCTGAGACACAAGAGGCCACTCTCTCTCACTCACTCCTCCTCAGGGCACGAAGAAAACGACCAGTGAAGTTCTCTCAACAGCTGATGAAGTCAATTTCTTACAAGTTCTAAGCAGTCGGCGCTTGTTAACAAAGAGGGCTGGTGTATTATTATCACCATTATCCGTGAAACCCGGAACACCTAATGAATGTAGCACGTGTCTTATGCAGCGTCGACTTTATGGCATTTGGATCACTCTTGTTTATTAAATGCCAATAATAAAACGTTGAATTCGAAACCACACAGTACTAAAATAAATCTTATACGAAAGGAAGAACATAACTAGAAAAACATGATTCAACATCAATTCAAACATTATTGCACTAGAACTTGCTTTTAATGAAAGTTCGATTTTAATAACTCGCTTACTATACGGACATCATTATTTGGAGGACTGAAACTATGTTTCCAAGGTTTGAAATCTTCTCTAGATACATAAAATTTGAACCATGCTATATCATCTGAAACGATAGAGAACAAACATAAATGTTTACAGATAAAACTCTTTAATTTATACAGATTTTATGCTTGATTATATGTATTTTTTTTAGAAGAAATTTAGCAGTGGACATTCAACTCAAGAGATTTTGAGAATTCACAAGTTCCTAAAACCAGATAGAAAACCCTATAATATAAAAATTAATCAGATAAGAAAATCAAAATATTCAATCTACGTGAATTGACGGCATGTATCCCTATTGAACTGTGTTATGATGACGAAATTTTCAACCGGTTGAAAAGCTTCATATTTCTTGCAAATGGTCTAGTGAGAAAGTTGATTATAGAATGAGGATGGATTTCAGTTTAATACCATATTTTCCAATACTTTTCAACTTTGGATAACTTATCATTGTTACCTAAATTTTTTCAAGCACTAGAGTTCAGTCTTGACAGGATTCACTTGGCTTATTCCACATGAGTGTAGGATGTATTTTGAAATGACAGCTGCTCTCATGAGTCAAATAAACTCAGTGGCAAGAGCTGAAGTTTTGGTGATGTGCCAAATAGAACACTCTTTGATGTGAAGATATACAAGAAACGCTAACGAACAAGTGGGCTGCTGGCTCCTTTGTATATCAAACTGCGATAACTTAGATCAAAGGAATCTGTTGGGAACTTGAAATAGACCAAGAAAAGGGAATCTGATAATTTTGAAACAAAATTATCTTCAACGAGGAGAGATATTTGACCATAAGAGAAAGAACATTACAATTATTTAAAACATTAAGAGGTATTCGAAATACAGTAGTAAGTATAAATGGAAACAAAGTACCGATAACCAATAACTGGTTGTTTCGATAGGCGGTATTATCCCTAGCTCAGAGGAGTAATTCATTAACAGATTCGGGATTCGATGATGACAAAAAAGCTGATGATGAATTATGAAGTCGAGTAACGACTGCACACACAGGATTTGCAATTTCAATTTCAGATGAAACTCGTTTAAGGGAGAGAGAAAGAGAGAGACAGGCGAGGGAGAGGGACTCTGATCCAATATTTAATCACGCGTCATGTCGATGCAATAACCTGAGCAGGTGATGAATGCTATTACACAGGTCCAGAATTCGATCACGATGAACGAGAAAATTTTTCTAAAAAATTATGTCAACTCGAAAATCAAATGATTCTGGGAGTGAATCGAATTTCTCTGTTTGTCGGCCGCAATTTCATGGCGCTGTTTCCATCGCCCAACAGCCAGCGTGTGTCGATCCGTGGAATTAAAATTTGTGCACCAGAACAATTTCAATTCGTTAAAATTCTCTCGGCTTGAAAAAGTTCAATTTTTCATCCAACTGTTTTTGACCCAGTAGCGTTGCTCTTTTCATCACGAAGTCTTTTTATGCATGACTTAATCATACTTTTTTCACACTCATGGAACTACCACCATGGAGGAAAAAATTGACAAGGATTTGCATTGACAGAATAACTCGCCTCATACAATTTTATCACTCATTCCTTCAATAATAATAGAATTATACTCTTTGAAATCTCATGTATTTTACAGAAATATGTACAGTTGTAATATTGTTATTGAAATGATGGCAAATTGGCAGGCCTTATCTTCTTATCGAAGACTTAATATTAATTTTACTTCATAATGACTCACTTGTTAATAAGTTAATATATAATTGAAATAGTCTAGATAAGACATAATAAACTCTTTACTATGTTCGAGGAAATTGAGAGATTGGAAGAAAATAAGGAAAAAACCAGTGGAATTTCCCCCAACACAATCAGCAAATAAAAATATTTTCTCGCAGTGTTACGGACTCTAAATAAAAGCGGAGAGAAGCTGACAAAATGAGATAAAAGTGTAGCGAAGAGAATAGATTGTTGCGACAAGCCGAGCAAGTTCATCTGTGTAGCAGCAGAATTAAAATTGAATTTGCCGAGAATGGGATGGCAGAGGGGAGGGAGCGAGGATCTGCGATGCCAATCCAATAAGTTGAAATTGAAATGCAACGAGCAGAAATAAAGAAGGGCTTGAAAGGGAAGTGAACAGGGAAAAGGCAGAGCAAGCAAGAGGTGAAGGGTGAGGGGAGGACTAGAAGAAGACAAGAGGGATTATCTCTGCGCTGAAATGGAGTGGCAAGCCTATCTGCTTGCTTGCACATGCATACTGGGAACATTCGTCTGGGAGAGACGACAAGTAGACTACGACTAGCAGATTGTACCGCACCGGCTTATATTGCGAATTGGGATCCACCCCGAACCAAGTCAACACACCGGCAAAAACGACCGGAAAATGAACCGACAAAACCTGCTAGTAGATATAGGCAGCGGCGGCAGCTCTCGATTTTTCCAATTTTCCAGCACTATGACTACGCCGCTATTTCAATTTTTCATTTCACATCTCAACAAACCGACGACACCAATCCAACTAGAAGTTCACATCGCAGCAGCACTGTGCTAATTGGTTAAATGCAATTTGCTTTTTGGCTGGGTTTCTACCTTTACCAATTATTCCAGTCATTTCTAGGAACAGAGATTTTGAATGTAGACTTCCTGCATGGTAACTTTGATATGAAAAAGGTTTTTATTATGAGTACTAAAATAACCATAACCAGTAGGAAACTTTTAATGCTATTGTTAGGAATAGAATCAAGCTGATGGAATAAATTTAATAATTGGAAGTTTACGAATTAGTTTAACGTTTAATGGAAAAAAATGACAGAAGCTAAAGCCTCATTGAATATAAATGAATCTATTAAAGGAAACTGTGCAGAAGCCTATTATCAGTACAGATTAGTTTCCTCAATATGTTGAAAATATTTTTATAAAAGATCATCTTGATTATCTTATTATACAATTCATTCAGAAGCCAACTCGCCGTATTTTCTTCAAAATCTGAAAACGTGCACACAAGCGGTTTATGACAAGTGGCAAATTAGGAGAAGCATCTCGACGCGGTAGGACCACTTCACTAAATTCAAGTTCGCCCGCCGCCGCTTTGCTAGTGGCACCTGACTTTCCTGTTCATGTTTCTCTTTTGTTTCAATTAATTAAAGCGACAAGCAATTAGCAACCTCATAAAACAAAAGTTTCATTCATTCGCATCCGTTACTACGCTTTGTGCCCGTTTTGCACCTTTTATATAATTGTGATCAGAGTCAACTACTGGGCTAAGAGCTCATGGGATTGAGATTTTCTACGAAATGTTGATTGTGCTCTGAATAGTGTGGTTTTGAGACAGTAGATACAAACTTGAAAACACTATTTGATTAGCCTATGAAATGAAAATCAATGAAATACTATAAAATGTAAAGAAACTAGCATAATGTGAAACAAACTGAGTTTGAACAGAATTGCTTTTCTATTTGACAAACCACATTCAAAATTCGCCAAGGTTCCTACTTTACTCTATAGAGTTGAGTAGAGTTGGATAGAGTCGAGGAAATGAAGTTGGAGAGGGAGGATAGCTGTAGCTGTTTTCGAATGTATCAAGAGTAGATGATAGGAGGAGTGAGGGCAGAAAGGGATGATATTGTGTGAGGAGGGTGACGGAGGGTACACTCATCCGCGCAAGATCGGGGATTCCCCAACGGACGCCATCTTGTTTCTTCGACCCCCAGCAGCGCGGACCAACTCCCCCCTCGCACTCAGCACACAAACAACACCCTCTCTGTGCACTCCTCAGCCGGAGAATTTCATTACACGCTCTAAAACATCCGTGCAAACCAATTTACTAACGAGTCGAATTGTAATATTGTGAAGGTAATGGTGATTATCCTCTAGCCCTTCAACTACTGAGAAGGAAACTTCTCTTTAATGAAAATTGAAAAGTGGTCCAGTTTCACGATAATGAATGCTCATATATAATCTGATGATTACCTGTAATCTTTTAGGATTTATGACTGGCAATAATTTGAATACCAATGTACAAGTTCAACTCTCATTATCATTGAAAAAGATTTAAAAATGGTTAATAGTATTAAATTAAGCATAAAAATTTCATGCTGATGCTTTAGTCATGCATAATGAGTTGTGAATTTGTTTATAGAGAATATATATGCTTATTATGAGCTATAAATACAATTTTTAGTGTATTAGTTATCAGTTTAACGTAATACGAGTAATTCATTCCAACTACTAGTTTTTAAAAGAAGATGTCCTGATACTAGGTACCTATTGTACTATTAGTGAGTAAGTGAAGGTAATGATTTGGTAAATAGTGTGATAATTCCAATTAAAATTAGAAGTTGATGATCAAATTTATTATCATTATTATTACATGCGATAAAAATATTATCATGCAGAAGATGCATTCAACTGTTATGAGATGCAAATTTTCAAGCAAGATGACTGAGGAACGAGTGAATGAGATAACTGAGGTTTCAATCACTTATAATACCATCCTCGCTTGATGATGGAATATACGACAGTTATTCTATTTTTAATGATCTTCGAATTGAAATGATCAGAAATATTCGAATCAAGGGAACAAGGTGATTTAAATAGATTATTGGGAAGAGTCTTAGATGATTGACATTGATAATGTGGAATAAATCACCAATACTGAGATAAGTAGAATCTGTAGAATTTCAATTAAATTGCAAGGTTGATAGTATACAGAAATCTTATCGATTTTCATTCTTCCTCCAGATTTGAATTATATATATATATATATATATATATATATATATATATATATATATATATTTGCTTTTGAGAGACGACAATAATATTTATAACATAGACTATGACAAAGGCTTCATAATTAATTGGATATTGGAGATATCACTAGACAAACTCTATGACAGTAAAATTTTATCAACTACTTAAAGGTTGTCAATAATGGGGAATTTCAAGATGATGATGATGATGATGCCATGAGTTTAGAAAAATTTAGAACATTTATGAGAAACTGGAATAGCACAGGAAGGAGAGAAGAACCATATTCCGAAATAGATCTTGGAATGAATGAACGATGATGAGTTTGGAAACAGTAATGATCTAACGATTCACTATAAGCCTGCCTTCACATTGATGTATTTTATCATGTATCGAGCCTCAAGTTGTGAAATTTATAATGTTATACAGTAATAACATTATGCTAAATATTCAATATAATGATCAACATAGCCTATGTTGTTATAGGGACATGAGGCTCGATACATAATACAATCCACCAATGTGAAAGCAAGCAATGAGAAGGTCTATTGAAACATGGAACCCTTGTTGAAACATTGAAATAGCTGAGGAAGGAGACAGTAACCAAATTCCCGCGCAGTCGGTGTTGACCTAGTAAGTGATAAGATATTCTGTTCTGACCTGAGGCTGCGAGGATGGGCCCTAACCTCTTCCACTCGTGGGGAGTGATGGGGGGCGGAGGAGCGGCTGCCCGCCAGTACTCACCGGCCCCCTTCGGGTCCAGCTGGTAGGGCGGGATGCCCATGTGGGCGGGTGGCGGCTGGCCAAGGTGCTCGCCGTTGTGACAGAAGAACGGCAGTCCGGCACCCGGGTGTCCAGCGCCCAGGCCCATCTTGCTCGCCTGAAACAACACAATACATTTCATTCACAATACACATTCAAAAATATCCAAAAATTAATTAATTGAAATACGAAATATTTCCTTTTTCCTTTTTTTCATTGTTACATGTTTTTCTATTATTTTTGTTCCATTTATTGTATTCATGTTGAATTAATCAAATGATAAATTGTAAACCCTCAACTTCATAACAATGAGCACATGTCTATCATATTGTAAAGATAAAATTAATGAGTTCTAAATTTGCCTAATTGTCAATTCGTATTCTAATTCTTGATTTCTACTATCATAAATATAATAGCTGGTTTGACGTGTGAGTAGGATCGGCCTCCATTTCAACTGAATTGTTAATAAAGATTGTCACCGAGTTCTTAGAAGATTGACACCTACAACTTCTTCTTCCTGTAACTGAGATAACGGAGATTCTTCGATAAGAATATGCCAGTATTTCTCGTCAAGTGTTTCATGCAACAAAGTGTTTCTGTATCAGAAATGAAAGTACAAAATAGAACTTTTCAATAACTCAGTAATTAATGACAAATAAGATAAATTGGTCATTGGCCATAATAAATTCATACTTATAATTATCAACAACAATTCTACTTCTACTATAGATGAGATTTGTATAATGAGATTGAGATCTAGATGATGTATGAATTGATTCAATAGCTAATGACAAATTGAATTTTTTGTTATGAAAGCGAAGGATAGGCTATGGACGTAAAGAAACAGAGAAAATAAAGGACTTATTGAAATCAAAAAACGTTAGAGAAAGAACAGAACACTTCATAGAGATGATGGAGAAATTGAAAAAAGTGAGGGAAGAAAAGAGAAACGTAAATTTAAAAAAATTAATGAAACACAAACACACACAACGAATATGTTCGGCATGCCTGTTTGGCGAGCGCCATGACGTCTCGAACAACGAGAAGCAGGTTGGGCTCGATCGGCTCGGTCTCCATCCAGGCGAGCGCCTTCACCAGGCAGCCAACCGCCTCCGACGCGGTGACCGCACTCCGCTCCTCGCCGCCCCCATCCGCCGCCAGTCCCACGTCCACCGGCTCCGTCTTCACATACACCACTTCCGTTCTAACGAGCGTGCCGCCCACCCACGACGCAAGGTCCTCATCGGTCACCTCCAGTCCCAGGTCGTGACACAACCACTGCAGCTCCAGCAGCAGCATCCGGTCCTGCTCCAGCTGCAATGGACTACTGGCCGCTGCGTCGAACGACAGCGGAGGTCGCGAGTGAGTGCCCGTTGGCGACACATCGGCCGGACGCCAGCACCGCGAAAACGAGTCCGGCCTTATGTTCAACCACGCCTTGTGCAGGATCGGAAAGGCATCCTTCAACGTAAACGTACTCAACCACTGTGTTACTGGTCGACTCTGTTGTTCAATCAACGCATTATGCAGCAACAACATCGCATACCTCGACCTCAGTTCAGCCTCAATCAACTTCTGTTCAGGTATCGACGTTTTCAACGAATCCTTCTGAGAATACAGCACCAACTTGACCTTCCCATCCGGTGATACACAGTCGGCAACCGAAGGAGCAAAATCTGTTTTCTCAGCCACCAGCACAGCTCCGTTGGGATTGAGTGCAAGAGCAGCAGGAACAAACTCCTTGTGGAACCACCATGTAAATAGATCCGACGTGAGTCGACCCACTCCACCACCAGCGTACACCACTGGCTGACTCAGCATATTCACGTTCTGCAAACAGACAGGTCGCCACTGTTTGCCTGTTATCAGTATTCGTGTTCGGTGTCGTCCCGACTTATTCCCAGCCATCAACAGCCACACTCCATCGTCGGGCGACAGCACATCCAAAGTCTTATCAGGCAAACTTGTCCAATCAAATTGAAATCCAAAAGCACAGTAAACCTGATCATCGGTATAACTCCCAGTTTGCATCACCTTTTCCAACTCACTCTCCTCATCACTATCATCATAGTCACCAATCGACGGTTCCGCCTCTACTGTTGAATTATCATCATCCGACGTATTCTCATCAACCTCCCTAAACAGTCCATACCGCTTCTGCCATGTACGAATCCATTCCTTATCCAGACCTTTGAGAAAGGCTCTCGATGCTCCCATCCTCTTAGCTAGATTGTTGGCTTTCTTCAGCATTTCATCAATTTCAACTACACTGCCACCAGACAACCGTCTATTACTACAAACACTTCCGCCTTGCCTTCGTTCAAACCATCTGTACAGAATCCGTTCTAAATCAATCTCCCGGAATGCTTTCGACTTTTTAGACGCATCTGAATCTTTTCGTGAACTGTTTCCATTCAACTGTTTCACACTACATAATTTCTCTCTCACCTCTTCTAACTGCTCATCAGATAATGAATTATCATTATCACTGTGTTCTTTGCTGTCATTTTTTAATCCATTTTCCGACACACTTTTTGAATTGGCTCTATCTTCTGACTCAACATTAATCTGATTTTCAGTTTCCTCCTCGTCTGAGTTGCATTCGGTTTTTAATGGAGAGTCGTTGTTGTTCAGTGGAATGGGTTCGGGAGATGGCTGATGTGGCTTACTACTCTCCATTTTACTTTTCATTATTTTGGCTTCAAAAAGCTTTCGAGACATTTTGAAAATGATTTAATAACTTCTACTCTAGAAGTTAAGTTTAAGAAGGCAATTCTTAAACAGAACTAGTATCCCAACACAAAGTACAAACGTATTTTTTCAACAACATAGAAAGAAGCGCGTGCATGTGTAGACGAACGATATGAATGTGTATCCAACGTTATCACCCTCTTGAACAGTCATACACTAACTATTTCATTATTAATCACAGAATGTAATTTCATCACAAAATCTGCTCATTAGATGAAATTAATTGTCTATTAGGATCAAAAGTTTATTTTTTATTTATCACATTCGTTTTAACAAGTGATAAAACTTTATGGCTTTGCAATAGAGAGAAGTGAATAAACCTGTATTCGAAAATTGTATGAATTTCAAACATATTAAAAATTGAAGGATCACAACACCAAGTTATATGCGTCATAAGAATGGACAGTTAAGGATTTAATAAGTTAAACATACGATATCACCCTGGCCAATATCCACGTTCTTGACATACAACTTATTTAATCTGAAATTGAAAATTCCCATGTAGTTGGAGAAAATTACTTGAATCTTCCCAGTTTGAAAAAGACACTTTGATTGGAAAGATTAAACAACATTCAGTAATGCATGCCTGATGTAGATAAAACTTATAAATCACTTGAAATCCAATTAGTTCAAGATGCTAAAGACTTGACAAGAGCTTCATAAGCCATTACTCAATTAATAGACCGACGATAAAACATTTCAAAAATCAGTAACGAATCAGTAAAAATCCTTGAAAATTAGCCACTCCACTTCACTATTGACTCCGATGCAATTAGAACACAATTCGAGTTTTTGATCAACACTACAAAGGAAGAACTTGAGAAACGTGTCAGTTCTCCCGAATTAGAGCTTAGTCAAATCAAACTTCGATCCTATTACTCCAAGTAAATAACAGTTATGGGAAAGATAGAATCGCATGTCCTAACTGTTCGTCCAGCACTGTCGAAATTAGCAAAAATCACAGAAAACAATCAAAAGCTGATCACTCTACTGATGTCAGTAAGTTAAGGTAGATTGATATAACGTTTAAGGAGTTAAACACTGATAACAAGTGAATAGCTAGATTGAGTAGGTGGGGGGATGCACTTCAACTCCTTTGCCCTTGAAACTAGATTAAGCACTTGGTGTCCTGTTAAATACATATGACCGATTCGAACCGTTTAAACTGATATGTATGCGCACTACACAGCTGATCACTGGGGCACCACCGCGATTATCGATCGGCCGGCCGGTGGCTGGTAGACCATGTCTGGCCTTGTGGCGCGATGATCGCCTAGCCTCGATCACGGAGAGCTGTGCGACAGCCCTGCAGGCCCAGAGCCCTGTTCCCGGATTGCTGCTGTTTGTAACAGCAAGATTTGACGGCGCAGCAGACGCTCACCGTGCAAAGACAGCCGGCCGACTGAGCTCAAATATAAACTAGGAACGGCACCGAGGAGAGTTCAAAGTCTGGCATGACGTGCAAGCCAGAGAGAGACAGAAATAGGGTTTTATAATGCCCTCTGTCAGTGTGTGCGTTTTGCTTTGATCTAGACACGGCGCGTCACAAAGCGACTTCAAAGCGAAGCCCAACACACAGATAGCTGTGTGCGTCCTCTTTGCCTTTGATCTAACGCGCGGGATGGTGTGGAGAGGGGGGGAGGGGGCCGCGCGTTTTCAAAGCCAAAGCTCCGCGCCAGCCAAACCCCTCTCCCGCCCCGCCACCCACTCGCCGCGGCGCACGCTAATAACGTAACCGTACCTATCTAACAAAGTTGCGCACAAAAGGAACGGTTAGAAGTTACCTCCGGGGCCCCGTTTCAAAAAACAACCTTTGTACGGGGTAAACGTTTCGACAGGCGGCAAACACACACACACACAGAGAAAGGATGGATGACACAAAATGAAGAAGAGAGGACAGGGGACACGTGTCTCGCGATGCCCGCCCGCCCAGGTGCCGCACCTGTATCGATCCACCTCCACCCCCTCCAAACTCTCAACCACCCCCACCTCACCACCTATCAACGCAACAATCTAGAAATCAAGAAAACTCACACAGCGACAGGACAAATGTCAAAGCCCAGCTAAATTAATTAGAAGCGTTCAGTGAGTGTTCCGCTGTGCTGCTGCTGCTGCTACCTCACTGAGCACAGTCGCCAATCTTCCCGCCGAAAAGAGGGCTACTACTGCGTTACTACTACGTCGGAAGCAAGTTCAGTTACTTTGATACACCTCTACATGAAATCATTTGAAATGACCCTTTACCTTTGACCTTGTTTAGGCACAAAAAGAGGAATTCAGTATCTATCAATTTTTTTCACATTCAGTATTATAATAGAGACAGAATCAAAAACGATCAAACAAATGAGGTAACAAAACATTAGTTTCTCAATTATTATTATAATAATTTTATACTTTCATAAACTCACAATCTCAAAAAGCAGAAAATGTTAATAGGACAAATAAGTTGCATAGAGGACCTATATTTCATTATAATTAGAATAAAATTATTTTCATTTTTAATTAAATTATTTTATTTTAATTGAATTATTTTATTAAATTCGAGGGTAGGAAGAATCTCCCAAGAGCATGAAGTTATATGTAACCATTATTGATCAGTACTCATTTCAAGATCATGTGAAAAAGTATCGTTGAAGAAAAATCGAAAAAAGTATTGTTAGAAAAAAAGTTTTCAGGTATTTCATACTCGTTAACCAGAAAAGAAAATCCGAGCACCTATCAACAATCAATGTTTATAGAATCAGGAACGGTATTCAACTTATCCAACGTAACGAAGTAACTGAGCTATGACAAACCCGAAAGAACCCTTCATCTGTGTAAAGGAGAGAGACTGACACGGAGAAAAAGGAAGGGAAAGAAGGAGGAGACGAGTTTGATAATCTAATTTGGATTCACGAGCATCCTTAATGAGGAGAGGTGCATGAATCTCCCTTTGGAGTTTGTCGAAACCGATGGGAGGGGGGAATTTCCAGCGAAATAAATATGAAAACCCAAGAGAGCCAGTCAGCCAAAGCCTTTCATCTATGTCGTCAACACTGCCACAGACTCAGCTTCCAAAAATCCCTAATGAAGACCCACAAACTGTGACGCACGCACGCGATAAATCAAGCAATTATCGATTCAACAATCTGATTGGAACTTGTCATTTTGGTACAATGAAAATCGTGACTGATTTTTTTACTGAAAATGTAATATTTAGATAAGATAAATCCATAGTTAAAATAATTTTTAAAGATACGTACTGCAATGAAGGGTGATAAAGCCTTGAGGTTGAGATATTGTTGTTAAGAATCAGGACGGAATGGAGCCTGCCATGTTGTGTTCACAAATGCTAGAATATTCTTTCAACAAGTTTTACTCGGTGTTATTTCATTCAATTAATTCAATAGTAAACTTTATTACACGGAAAAGAGAATTTCAATATTTAAAGAAAATTCTACTGTACATTTGTGAGAAAAAACTCAATTTTTACAGTTGATTTGAAATTTCTATCATCATTCAAAACGTGAGCCTTATTCCTTTATGATCCAGTGTAACACATCAACTCTTCTATCAGTTAGTTCAGAATGAATGTAGATAAAAATACTCTCATTTGGAGGTGTAGTGGAACGTAATTTTTTCAGAGACACTATTCCAACCTATTCAAAAAATCAAGTCCCGAAAGATGAAGATTTGGAAATATTTGAAATGAAATCAATATAGATCACAAAAATAAGTTAACCAGTATTTTCTTATTCTTCAAGACTGCTTGCTCCACAACAGCAGAACTGAGACTGAGATACAATTGATACTGAACATTTGTCTGGATTTCCTTTATCAGACCTTTGATAGCGATCAATCGTTGATGATTATCAGCTCGTAACAAGCCAGCAGATAACAGAGTACTCAAGGATCTTTCTTCTTTACTCGGCAAGACATCAGGGGCAAGCTAACCAGTGACAGGGTTGAAACGACTACTATGACAACCAACAGAGCGAATAGTTGGCAAGTGATGAGCGAGCGATCGAGAGCGATTTGCAGTGAAATCGAGCGATGAGAAACGGAGAGCGGCGACCACGCACCACTGCTAATGTGCAAATTGCCTCCTCGTTCGATAATTGCATCTGCAGACCCGCACCGCACAAGTATTACATGTGCAAATGGGCTACAAATGGAGAGCCATTACACACGGCACGGCACGCATACAGCCTGATAACTGCCTGCCGTGGTTACCCTTCCTCCCCCACACGGCTCAATCATCGACTCTGTTACTTCTTTCTAGACTGCAACTACTTTCAACCCTTTCAAACAGCCCACCTCAGAAACGGAAAGAGGTCTATTAACTTTGTACTTCTCTTCTCTACAGATCTCTGTACCAAACTAGACATAATTTACAACCACCCTCCCTAAATACTCCAACACAATAACGGAAAGAGATCTATGTACTTCTGTATCGGCTCGACATCAATAAAAGGGAAGCAAAGTGATCTATTAACTTAGGGACCAAAGTGACTACTGATAGATGATGAGTGTCTAAATATTGTGTAATGGGATGTTGAGAGGAAATTAAAGGGAATTGAGAATGAAAGGGGGGATTACAAAAAGAAATGGGACCACTTTGTTGATTGAAAAGGGTTGAGGAAGAAAGCACAGATAGTTAGGTACTTGAAATTGGATACTGCGTAATTCGAAAAGTTCATTGTTCTCTCATCTACACAGAAGGAAATCACGTATTGGTGATTGGGATGAGACTATTATCTTGCATGATAACCAGTGTACGGAATTTTTGAGAAGGAAAAACTGTGTTTGGAAAAAGCAAATAGTTGAAGAATTGCATGAAAAATATTGTAACTTCCAGTAATAGATTACGAGAAGGAAGCCTACATTTTCTACGGTTTCTAATAGCAATATAAGAAAAAAGGTTTAGGAATAGAAAGATTAAAATATGGAAGAGGCAGAATAAAATTTATAATATTAAAATTAAAGTAGAATCGATTCCAGGAAAGATCAAATATCATAGCTAATATGGGATTCTTAAAAGAGTTATTGTGAAAAATAATGATTGAAAATTCCAAATCACTCACAGAGATTCATAAACTGAACACCAATCTTCGATTGATAAATAAAGTTATGCGTAAGTAACTAACAATAATGAATACACGTTTCTAATCAATAATATGGAATGAATTAAGGGATTGTAATCCCTTATTGAAGAAATGAAGCAATTACTTACTGAAGTTATCGAAAAGACAAACCAGACACCAAATGTTAGTATTGAGAAGATTATTGATTTGAAACATCAAATTACTACATGATAAAAATGCACTCTCCTAGAGAGCAACTTTGGTTTGTACAGTGTTTCAAAGTGAACAGCTCTTCCCAGAATCTTGAATTGCGAGAACAACATAGATTTTTCTCAAACTTGAGATCAAGAGGGTTAGTGGAGAGGGCATGGAGAGAAAACTTGAGATAAAAACGTGAGAGAGGAATTGGACGGTTCGAGGGAAAATTCAGGGGAAGGCGGTGAAGGGAGTCGGGAGGAAAAGCTATTACCAGGGATCAGAAGAGGAGAGTTCAAAGCAGACTAGGGAAATAGCAGAATGGACAAGTGGAGCCGACGGCGGTTATATTCTACATCCTGAGCCCTAACGCAGCTAGTTTACATAACACAGCCAACTACCAGCGATATTGCTTTGACCGAAATTGCCTGCCTGCCTACGAACAAAACATCACGGCCAGGCAAGAAATTGCCATCTACATTTTGGGCCAAAATCAAATTGATTCTCGCAAATGAAGTGCTTTGCATAATGACGTACAATATTCTTGTTTAAAAGAGACTGTTGGCTATAGGAGATTGAGTGAGAACAAACTGATTGGTTCGCAAAGAGACTTCATTACAACATTTCGAAAATGAAAATAGGTTATATTAAAAGATTTACTTCCAAGAATAATTTTGATTAAAGTACCGGAATTTAAAATGCTGTTTTCTGATAAGAGAGTCACTGGTGGCTCGAAGCCACAAAACAGGTGAAGTGCCCGTATGTTTTACTGAATATAAATGTATTTCAAAGAAATTTATGATTAGAACGAGTTTATACTCTGAATCAATTTTAAATAAGACACTTTACAAAGATCAAGTAAAATCCTTTGTCCAGCTCCGTAAACTAGTATCTTGTCACAGCTATAAACTAGTATCTAAGCAGAGGAAAAAACATGATTTTCATAGGAAGAGAATTCAGTATTAATGATTGATTAATCAATATCAATAACAATGGTGCAATGAACAGCAATAGTCAGATTAAATAAACACTATGCCATCAAACATAAGCATGCACCCAAGCAACCAAGCACTATTACTGGTGAAAAGACAGAAACAACCATGTGTCTCGATTTTTTCTTTACAAAGTAGAAACTCCAATTCTATTCAAGGTAACAACGTTAACAAACACTGGAACTTAATTTCGTGTAACAACACTGTAACATAATTTGATAACAGCAGACACCAATGAGGTTTTAATACTTTCGAATCAAGAAGCCTATATTAAAAAAAGTAAAAAAATCTAGGAAAAATTTCGATATTTTCTTAATTAAGATTGCATCAAGAATTTTCATTACCAGAGCTTCGGATCAACTACAACTTTATTATTTTTATGTACTATAAAATCATTTTTAACGAGTAGAATCGTTCATCATGATTCATATCAATAACGTCGAATAATAATAGAGCTTCTATTATTACCTGGACCTTGCCTGGACCACACAGGCAAGAGGAACAAATCAATATTTACTTTTTTCTGTATTTAATCAGTATTAAATTTCCCTGAATAATGTTATCAACAATACTAGAGTAGGCTAAAACTGCACTTTGAGAAGCAACACTGTGTTAGTAATAAAAAACAGAATCCAATATTGTATCAATTTTGATACAGTATCTGATCAATCATATAACATGATGAAATGTATCCCGAATCGCTTCTAGGAAATAGGAATTTATATTAGCGTTACATTAGAATAACTAGCTCCCTTGTACTGATGTTGTGGTAATGAAAAATTCACATAATATTATCCTCATGAATGTTGCAAGAAGATGTCTCGTGAGGGAAGAGTCCATCTTGAAGCATGAATAATTTAGTGCACGTTGTAAGCTATGGAGAGAGGCATACCTCAGTTTACACAGATTGCACGAGCCGTAGCTTAGGGTTGCATAAGACAGAAAAGATAAGTCTCTGAAAATGCATAGCCCCACGAATTTTAGGATGAATAAAAAGCCTATTGCAGTGTAACTTGAATGTGCAACATACTTTTTCTTGCAGGAAATCTAAAGGAGAGTAGAAAGACGGATGAAAGGGAGTTGACTGCGTGAATGCAATGAATTGCGGATTCAATCCAATTCATTTTAATAATAGCAGATCACTGGATCAGGAGAGTAATAGCAGTTTACTGGAATAGATATGAGTTCAGAAATTAAGGAAACTATTGTACAGCGAAACTAAATCGAGATGCTTAAAGATGAATGGAATGTGTTAAGCATTTACAGCTATGGCTAATTTTATATAATTAAAAAGTATTTAAATCGATACGGTATGACAGTCCAATCCGATATGCTAATCTGCTATGTAAACTTTGTACATGTACATACTGAGCATACCGGTATCGAATTCTGAATTTAAATCTTTATTTTCAATTACTGAGAGACGGAAAACTGTTTTTGGATTGAGTATGGGAGGAAATTAAATAATTATGAATGAATTTGTATAATTTCTTTTTAAATTTAGTTTCAAGGGGGTATTGTGATTTGCGGTGACAGAGTATGAGTTACAAAGTAGAAAGGACATGACGAGCCAGAAAGAGAGAAACACACGATATTTCCACGGCTAGAAGGACGTCACTGAGTGACTGACGCAGGATGGGTTGGAGGTAAAGGAGGGAAAGTAAATTGAGAAAAGACATTGGGGGCGGCATCCTGATGGTTAGGGGGGTGGAGGGGTTCGAGATCAAAGGACAAAAACAACACGGGAACGCTTGGGGGCTGGAGGCGGCAGGCTCACTGCCCCTTTGAAGTTGCAGGCCAAGGCGTAAATCAGATTTTCACCTTGCTCGCTTGAAGTTGGCTCTCAAGTGCTGCTCTGCTCTGTTCTCTGCTGCCCCCCTGTCAAATGGCCAACCGCCCTCATAGTGCCTCCTGTCCGTTCTCCACTAATATTTTATAATGACACACTACATTACGGTCGTCTGTCCTACACACGCAACACCATACACACAATTAATGCCAGAGTGCTACAATTGAAATTCTGGCAAATGAAAATTAGAGATAACAAGTCCAAAGATGAGGATGGACTAACAACTAAAAATAAGTTTAAAGACTCATCATATTAAAATCATCAATCCCCTGTAATCATTATTCCCAGTACTGTCATAATCATCAAATACAGTTTTGATTTAGGTGATTCATGGTAAGTAACCCTGATAGAGTAACCTATTATAATCATATCTCCACAGTTCTCATTCAGTTCTCAGCAACGTCAGTTCATTAGAAATTACCAGCTGCATGTTATTATGAATTCACATCTGCAGTGGAATGAATCATAGGAAAAATTATTTTGGCATCTAACTAAGGTTGACGTAATGTTTGAGGAACATCAGCATCAAACAAATAATAATCAATAATTATAGAGATTCAACAATGTTTCCAACCGAACTCCCTAACTTTTGCGTCCACCATTTTCCACCCTAGGCTTCCCTGATAGAATATAAACATACTGGAACAATAAATATGTAACGTATAATATCAATCACTATGGAGCTAATTAATTACGATGAGGAACGACAACGCTTCGGCATGAGAGTTCTTAATTCAAGCGGCGTCATTGTATGCCTGACACACACACACTTCAGTAGCAGTCTCTCGTAGTTGATTCTTTATGGAGCTGTTCCTCTCTGATCTCAATATATACTAACTGATTGTTCGCAAACAAACAAAACATCATAAACTGATTGACAATGGAACAATAAAAACAATCCTAGAAAACTTCAAAAAATATTCGACTACAATACGATGGATAGAAGATTCCTCAATTGATACATTAAAAATTAAACTCTGAAAGGCTAATATTCATTTAAACAATTAGAGTGGATTCGAACCAAACTGGCAGTTGGCGGATATTTTCTATTCAAGATAGCTTTCTCAGGACAGTCTGAAGACGTTGCACGAGAGCGAAAAGTTAGCTAAGTTAGCTCTCGACGTGACATGCTCTTGCAAGCCGCTTGTCTTGACAGAGCTGAGCATTCATTGAAAACAATAATTCGCTTTTTTGGCGTCTGTTGTAGGTACCAACCCAAGGTTATTGGAGCCCATATGAACCCCGATACCAACCAACTTTGAAGAAAAGTTCCGAGAAAATGCATCCGAATCCAAAATATACTCCCAACAATTTCAAGAATTTGAATGATAGTGAAGGTTTACACAAAAGCGACCAACCGAGTTAAATGAGAAGATTGCAACCCACTTCAAAGTATAATAAAATCGTTGGAAACCTGGATGAAATTCACGCTCTGGACTCTGGTCAGCAACGGCAATCGATTACTATACGAGATCGGAAATAGACCGACCGGCTTCTCAGCAGATATTGCGTTTACTTATCGCGGCGACCAGCAACAGGAAACGATGGAAAAATTACGACAAAGTCGACGAGTCTCTGAGATGAAAGGGTGTCATCATCACAGCACTCCGATGCGATCACTCTTGTAAACAGAAAACCGGGCACGTAATCAACAATAGGCGGGGGATGGGAGACCTTTCAAAAACAAATAGTCTCTCTCTGCTCTTGGGAGGAGGCAAGGAGGCGGTGGCAGCCGCCCTCCGTCATAATGTATATTTTAGCCGGGCGAGGACGGAGGCAGCATCATCCATATGCAATCAAGGCACAGCCGACTTCAAAAGGGCCGAAATGGAATTGGCTCCCTCCTCACTCACTCGCTCACTCTTCACTGCCCTTCTCCTTCGTTATATATACATCGCATAAAATAATGATCGAAGAGAGAGAATCCGTCCGCCATTTTAACCCCGCTCCACCGACCAACATCCCCCGGACTTACACTTACATTCCGCGGATGGATGCTGCACGAGCAGAAAAACCCCCCGAGCAGATATGAATAATTGCTCAGTCTCATCTCCCCAAACAGCGTCCCCAAGATGAGTGAGCCACTGGCACTGTACTCAACGACAATGCCCAACAAATACAAACAATGCGGCCGAAGAGCAATCACTCATATCGCGATTCCAAAGGAAAAAGAGAAACTACTCTGTTTTGCCTCTCACGAGCTTCAACATTGAGTTATCGAATTAGGCTGATTAGGCTTCGCTATAAGATTATTACGAATAATATTTTACTAGCACGATAATAGAAGATTATAATTTGTTTGATCATTGAATAGAGGTAAAATGTGTTGACAGGTTTCTAGCAATCATCAACTAGATAACACAGTTAATTCCATAAGTACTGTATTAGGATTTTCTTTCTCAAACAGTTATGAAATTCCCCCTGAGAATCATTTCCTAAAATAAGGCATGGATACTGGATAGGCTATCTTCTACATACAATATTTCCTTGTGAATTCGAAAATAACACTGGATTACAGTATGATAAGAAGCGTTATATTTGAAGAGGCCCACAAAAAACTTTGGACAAATCAATCGTAAAAGCTTCCCATATTTTTGCATGGGGTGGTTGTTTGAACACCAAAAATTCTTACAAAAATCAGGATGCCAACATCCTTTATAGATTACAAGACAGGAATAGGCTCTAAAAGCTCAACTGTGTTATCACTTGACACCACCAAGGTCGTATATAAACTAGAGGTGGGTGAAATTTTATCACCTGCTAGTTGAGATACAAAGATGTTTCTGGTTTCCAATAAATGTTTGGTAGTTTCACTCTCTTTGAAAATCCTGGAAATCATTTCTCAATCAAGATAATCATGCCATTTGAGTACATTTTTAGTAATAAATTAATAATTGAATATAACCTCTGTTTGTGATATTTTAATCAAAATTCTGAATGAAGACTGCTGAATAAAATGAAGAATGAAGAATGAATAAGCACATCTATGTGTCTGTGTTCCTGCCTATAAGTATTATTGTGATGTCTTAAATAAATAAATAATCAACTCTTTTCAACTTCAACACAGTTGTGTTGGATTATTAGTTTTATTATTAGATTACTTGACTATTCGTGTTTTCATTCAATTATGAAGTATTAAATTATCTTCCCACGGACACCTAGTACAAATGTAAGCTATTTCGATATGTCAGTGTTGTAAATTAATTGAAAGTAGAATATCTAAAAAAGTTATCTAACAAATACATACTTTCAACAAACGCATTTATTGTAATAAAAATTACATTTTATTATTATAACTTTTATTATTTACTTTCAACAATGTAATATGCATTGAATTACAGACAAATGGAATATAGTAGTTTACATCAAACGATGCAATAAATGTGAGGGAAACAGGAGCATCCAACATGGGATCGGACAAGAGGCTGGAAACAGATAAATTCCGGCTCGGCCGAAGAACGTTCTCTATTTACACATGAGCATTCTGTCGAATACCAACCACGTGTAGAATTACGCGTCTCTGCCGCCCCCGGGGGCGGGGGTCGACTGAAGGCGGCGAAGATATGTGTCTTTGTGTAACAAGCTGGAATGCAGCGAGATAAAGCGTGGGGCCGAGAAGGCACGCGAGGAATTCAATCTGCTATCCGAAATCGAAGTTCAAATACCCGCACGGAATTCAAATATACGGGGCGACGACGGATACGGCACGGACCGGGCCCGCGTCCATCCGACAAAGAGCACCAAATCGCCCCATCGCTCACTTTTCGGCCCCGAATTCCGATACATTCTTGTCCGCGCGCCGCATTCTCCAATAATCCATAGCTTCACTCCTCCCACAACTGTTAACAATCCATCCATCCAACCTCCTTGTGCGCCATTCCAACCCTTCAACCGGCCGGGCATCGAATTTAATTCACATACTTTCCCCTCTACCCGAAAGAAAATCCCCCAAGAATGGCTGCAAAAAAGATATGGAAAATACCCAGCGTATCAGATATTAAAAACGAAGCCAGCGAAAAATTGGAGAAGTTGTATCACATTCTTGCACACAAAAGGAGTATGCAAAATTCTTATCAGAATACAAAATTCTCAGAGGAAATAAGAGAGACTACATGGGGAATCGTCTATTGATCTTTCAAACTCTGTTTTAATAAAGTCAACTCTTAATTTCAATGAAAAATTCTATCGAGTTCACTTTATATCAGGGGGTGGGATAGAGTCTTTTCCTTGAAACTTTCATCAGGCCTATTGATAGGCATTCATATTATCGAACATTTATGTTATAAATAATATGCAGTTTTTGTTTTAAATGATTCATTATTCATTACAATAATAATAGTCAGGGAAAATAATCCAAAAAGGGATAGATACTGTAACGTTATATATAAAGTTATATATAAAGATAATTCAGTTCGAATTCAAATGTTCATTTTATTTGCATGAATTTATTTGAAAATCATTCAAGTTCCATATTTATAGTCTGTTGGGAAGGGATGTTGATTCGACAAAAGAAGGCAGTTTGTAAAGAGGAAAACTGAAGACTAATTACAGAAATTCCAATATCTGGATTTTGCTTTTCTTGGAGAGGATATTGGTGACGGGTCGTGTATTAAGTCGGTCGAGAATGTAATAATGTTAGAGAATAGGCAGGAAAAGGCTGATGTTATTCAGGCATAAAAAGAATTCGCTTTGAAATCCTAATAAATCAGTTTTGAAACCAAGCAGGGTGGACGAGTCAAACGGGGCGAAATATTATCAAGAGAGGGACAAAGTCTGGGAAAAACTGGGCTTGAAAGTAACGACAGAAGAGAGAAAATGAGTGAAAGAATGACAAAATTTGCATCTTTAAAGTCTCGAAGTTATTTTAGGGCGAAATGAGAAAAGCAATGATGAAGAAAAGCGTTCTCTGCCAGCCGCCGCGTGGTGGTTCAACCATATGAAAGGAAAAGCGTCTTTTAAATGGAAATTGTGACCTATCTGAGCGGAGAAGCTGCCTGCGCCTGCTTTAAAGTAACCAGCAGAATGCAATAAACAATCTCCATAAAAACCCCAGGAGTGAATTGAATTTGAGAATGGAAAAACATTAAATGAAACTACAATCAATCTAAATAATTATGGAAATTGAAACAATAAGCTAGTAATAATCAGTTTCATCATACTTTGACAGTATTGTTTTTATACTGAATAAACTTGATAAATTATACAGCACATAACTTGATACCACAGTGACACAATTTCAAACTACAGCATTATTTGCAGCATGGAGAAGGGTGAATGAATATGATTGGTTTTAAATTGGACAATTATTAAATGTATATTTTCATTCATTATGTACAATGTTTTGTTTATTTTATTCATTTTCTCTTTCATTTATTCATTTACTCAACATGACACAATAATACTTGAAGATAAAACACAGACATATAATATATTTGTGTTAGATATATATATATAATATAACATATAATATATAATATTTGGATAGAAGAAGCTCTGGACTTATAATATAAGTCCAGAGCTTCTTCTATCCAAATTTTGGTTGAAATATCACAAATAATAAAGGTTACAATATGTTCAAGACCACTTCCATGCTTAACACTTGAATATGCTTAATTATTGAATATTTTAAAATATTATTGAGTGAAATAGACACGGAGATTTACTGGAAGAATGAAAAGTAAAAGGTTTAGACGGTCTACACAGGGGAAATTGATAAATCAGAACATTTTACTCTAAATATTTTGTATTCAATGATTGATAGGCAGCCTATAGAGTTACAAAATTCTGAAATTACTTGTCATGGAAAAGAAAACCCCGGATAATCACTGTAGAATGTTGTTATGAATCAATGCCAGCAAGTTCCTCAAGAACACACCACCCACACTACACGAACAGCCTGAAGATAAACACACCTTTTTTAAAAAAAGTTAATATATTTTAAATAAGGGAGTGGATGAATGAAGTTTGAGCTGTTCCCTCAAAAGCAATATGAAAATGTATTGTGGAGCAAATCGCTTCAGTTAATCGTGGACGGCGTGGGGAGTCTGAGTATTCACCGCAGAGGGGTTGCGAAGAAAATATTTTCAACAAAAAACGAAAACCTAAGTAATCTGGTCGGTTGAGGGGGGGGGGGGTAAAAGTGCTGACGCCACAGATGACAATATGAAAGACGGTGGTAGGAGGGGGTTTACAATTGGACTTGCCACGTTATTGGAGCTCTTCTGTCCCCTTTTTTCCAACTCAAAATCCCGCTATCCACCCCGTTATGATCAGGCCAAAGCCGGCGCTTATTTCAAACTCCGCGTCAGCATTCGCCAAGATTACCTGCTCGGCATGAGAACCGATTACGCCATTATCCTCAACGTAATTCCAAAAACTAGGCATGAAGAGTTTGTGAGGGAGAAAAATAGTAGGGAGACAAGAAAAAGAAAGCTAAGCTTTTTTTTGTTTATCTTACATTGTTGCTGGCAGGATTCAATAACCTAAACAGCATTATTAACGTAAGCGTTATCTCATAATGTATGGATACCTCAAAATAATTGACAGCAAAGAGTCCTTTCTGTAGTTTCAACGATAAGAGAAAACTAATTTATGATGTTGACTCCCAAAAAACCAAGACAATAATGAATCGAAACTTCATTTTTGATAAACTTACTTGTACATAGTGATCTTCTACTTTCAAAGAGTAAGGACTGACCTGCAACAGAGAAAAATACCCCATTATTCATTATTCAATTATGTAATTAGTTATCAATAATAAATTAATATTATTATCATAATCATTTGTTTCATAGTAATTGACAATGTAGAGTATCCTACAACAGAATTTCTCCCAAAACTGTTTCTCTTCCAATTTATACAAGTAGTCTGGAAGTATCTACAACAATATAAATTGGGCAACCAAAAAATATTCAAAATTACCGTAATTGATACTAAAGTCGAATACTAGAAAATTGAAAATATTCAAACCCGAACAACTACCTTTTTCAACCAATTTCCTCGTAATTAATACGTTGGTGGAATGAGATAATGATTCCATACAAAATGAGTTGGAAACCGCGGTAGCAAGAGAAAACACACGCGCATCAGACAGACGAAGCTTGCACTAATTAATGAAAGACGACTAACAAGGCGAGCATCATAGAGGGATGATGTGATGCTGTCGTTTGAAACCCGATCAGTTCCTCCGATCGAAAGGAAGTTTCAGTTAAAAGGGGAGCATAGCATTTTTACTAATGATAATTAAAAGGACGGACATCTCTTCGTTTCGGTAAACGACGGAAACTTGATGACAGGCCGAGTGAAAAAATCGACGACAAAAACAAACACAAAATGGCAGTCAACTAAGTACCGAGCTGAGCTGAAGAGTCATCAAGACTCGTATTGCGGTCTCAGTTGTCAATGGGTTGGACCTACCGGGAACATGCCGCTGGAAAGCCCAGCATTCAACGGTAGCCCTCAGATCGTAATTAATGAGTCGCAGCACCAAGCGATGCTTTGTGCTTTCTTTCGAAACATGCAGAAGGTAACATTATTATCCCTATATAATCAATCGCCTATATCAAAGATAGAGAATTGAAAATATTTGAAAGTGAGATTTGTTAATAGAACCTGGACCCAAATCAATATAAATACTAGGGTTAGATATCAATATGAAAAGATAAAAACAACAGGATATACGAGTATAATAGGACACTGATTTTATACTGGATGGATTAGGCGAGCGAAGTGATTATTTGTTATATTATTTTTGTGAGTAAAATTTAAAAAACGCATACAATATTTTGAATAGTATATTTTTGTGAGTTACAAATTCTAAATAATACAGTTTATAAGAATATTATAATTTTACACGGAATATTAGACTTTTCCAACGTTTTTAGGTAGTAGATTATTTCGATTTTTCATAACAGAAATTGTCACAGTTGATAGCTACGATATTTGAGGAATATGTAAGTGATTTATAAAAGGCACGATTCAGTCAGTTTCAGTGAACTTGGTCCAATATATAGATCAATTAATTGGTCCAATTGATATATAGATCAATGATAACTTGGATTTTGAGTTGATCAAGAAGATGAAGGGATGAAGCTGAATATGATCCAGCCAAGATGAAGTTCATCAAAGAATAATGAACATGGTTGAAAATCAAAATTCACTTATTAAAGTACAGTAATCACGAGTCTAAAAAGTGTGTTTGACTTTGTTTTATGCTCTTGTTGAGCCATACGATAAATAAATAATGAGTCTTAAAACTATTCAACTGAACTTCCCAAACAATATTACTGGTGATTATTTTGAAATATATAGTAAGGAATACCGTATGATGAGTTGAAAACTAAAATGGTCGGTCATGTACCCAAGCATAAAACCGGAATTATGTGTAGTTTTCAACTATAGTTCAAAACAGATGACTGAAACAACAGTTTTTCATTGTTTTCTCACATAAAGCAATCTCATTCTTCTGTAGAGACGATTCCGAGAATCTTCAGACATTCGGTGAGTTGGAACAAAACGAAAGCATGCGAAAAGATGTACGATGTCAAACATTCACAAAAGCTTCAAGGATTGTGAGTTTGTTGAAAAGATCGTTTGGACATTGTTGTCATATGTCAATTCACAAAAAAATATCACGAAATTGCAAAGAAAGATGCAGGGAACAGTCATGAGAGAACTTTGCGAGATAAAAGACATATTAAAATGAACCACCTACTTCAATAGGCCCAATATTGAGCCTATTTCAATTTACGATATGAATGAAAATTCTACGTATTCAAGGCAAATATAAAATATTGATAACTACCATCAATTGAAGTGAATAATATTTAAAATATCCTGTTCAAATATACCAGGTAACTTGTATTCAATAAACAACTCAAGATAGATATTGAAGCAGAAACGCACTCAAGTTAACCAATTAGTAATAGACAACGCAAACCTGAATTGAAGAACATGAGAATAAAATCATACACAAATTTCTCAACATTTTATTCCTAGAATAGAGAATGATTCCCAACAACGAATAATGTAGAACGTTTGATTATAAATTGTGACTGAATTATTTACCTGCAAAGTTGCGAGTAGCAGGAAGTCAGACTCTATTTGCGAGCGATTAGGCTTGTACGGCTTCATTTTCATCTCCCAGATTCTACCTCCAGAAGAGAAATCAGATGAAAATTGATCAGAATAGTTCCAGCATTGAATATCCATCATCCATGTTGAACTGATTCATTATACTTTTTGAAACTTCGGTGACCACTCATAACTGTACTTGAAAAGAAGAAGCATTGGAACTGTACTGGGTTTAAACACAATTCACAATAAACACTAATTACATAGGCGAATAATTGTTAACACAATTAACTCAATTGTTAATGACAGTTAACCTCTCTATCACCATCAGCTAGATCACTAGACAAAATTTCATTTAAACCATGAAAATTAATGACAAGAACTCTTTTGCAGAATTTAGTCACAGCCGTCAAACACAACCTCACTTCCAACTGACACGCACTAAGGAAGAATGTCCACTACTGACACCGTGCGGTTTGAAGTTGCTACAACCCCCTCAGGTTCATTGACCTCGACGAAAGGGAAGACCAACCCTGACTGCACTCTACTGTCATGGCAATCTAGCAGCCAGTGCATTCAACAGAAAGCATTCGTAAAATACGTGGAATTGTGGTCGAGCCTGGCGACACAGCTTTCTAGTCATAAATAGCCGAACGTGGTCAAAATTCAGCCGAAAATAAACATATTGGTCGGTAAACCTATTATATGGGAACCCATTGTTTGAAGGTAGAAAGGCAAAACTTTCCACGGTCCTATTGAAAGGCTGGATGACATGTTGACAGGTACTACAGGTTCTCATGGAATAACCCAGACCCAGGAAGGGTTTGAAATTAGTCAATTATTCTAATGACCCACTTCATCAGACTCTGAATTTAAAGTTTAATTCTTTTGAAGAATATAATTTAAAACGCAACCTCAAAATATATGTTTAATAATCACAGTATTCTAATGAACGCTGAATAGGACAATAAATTCAACATTTGATTATTTTGAAGAATATAATATAAAAGTTTGAATAAGCATATTACAAAATTAACTTTATAGAGCTATAAAAACTCAGTAACCCATATTATCGAGATACATGTATAGAGATTTTATTCTGAATCGTAAAAGATTCTGATCATATTGAATGTTGAATGTAAAGATAAAAGATCTGATATCAGAGAACCTTTACAGAGAATATGATGAAATTAAAGGATATTTCCTATTAGAAAACATATATTATGAAGTAGAAGATAGAACAATACTATGAGATTTCTCCTACGAAAAAATTGTAAAGTTTCTGTACAGTTCACTCAGTTGATTCATAATAAATTAATTTGAGAAATTTGGATGTATTAGTTTGTGCACTATTTTTTATTTATAATTTTATTTTTCGAGTCTAATCATAGGTTGAGGGCGGACAGGACCTGACAGCACTTTATGGAACTTGAAAGGGAGGCTGGACTGTCTGGCACACTTTCACTGATCGCAAATAGATGATAATCACGTCAAAAAGCGGGGGCTGCCGCATGCTGTAGCAGATTTTCGATTTATTGCATTAGAAGCTAGATAAGAAGAGGGTTGTGTCCTGGAAAAGAAGCCTGCTGAGCCTGCCTAGTATGACATCTGGGCCTAATATTGTTCCTGTCCCTTGGTCTGCTATTAGTCGGATAGGGATTTCCAGATATTATCAGTTATGCTTTTAGAGTTGTTCCACGTTCTTCTTTCAGTACTTGTTTATTAATTCAAACAAATCGCGATTAGTTGGTGAGGAGGGGTAGAGCCATTAGTCCGCGGGAACATTGTAATTACATCGTGTGCAGGGATTAGGGTCCTCGGCTGTGCAGGGCACAATAGATAAGTGGGAGCGTTTTTCAAAAGGGAGGGCTGGATTTTCAAATATACAAAGCCGGCAGCACAATGATATCTATTGACTAATGTACACCGAGTGCAGTACAGTATACGGTCAGATCGCTCTCACCCCTTCGGAGGGTGGAAGGGGGTTTCAGGCCATCTGATGATGAAGACGCAATGACAATGAGAGCAAGCAAGCAGAATAGCGCCCCCCGGCGAGAGCAGCCCGACGTACGTACGCCCCCACACAAAAGCATGCGGACAACTTTCTGTCGCTAAATAAACACAGGAGAGCTTACTCAATAACTCACTCCCTCTCGCTCAAAAAAGATGATATGTGTTTCTTCATGTCAATACCAATACTACAACCGAGTTTACATACAAATTTCCAATACCTACTTCCAATAGTATTTAAGGAAGTTTATGATGAGAGACTGGTCAAATGAGCAAATCAGTTGAAAGAATTCTTTTAAAATAATGTCAAGTGGAGAAGAATAAGTTTCTATATCTTGTGAACAAATATATGAAAAAGAGTGGAAAGAAGCAATTTCATCAATTCCTGAAAAACATTTAGGCGTTATCTATTAAAAAATTGCAAAGGAATTTTACATTATCTTTCAAGATATTGTCTTGCAAAAACATTTCTACGTCTCACAAGATACAAGGAAATGAGATAAGATTGAGAAATAATGGTGCAAACCTTGACAAATTATACATTCTTTTATTGCTGAAACATTCATAATAATGCATAACAAAAGTCAAAAATACAAAATTCATTTCCATTCATTGATATTCGACACATGAAGATTACTTCAAACAGTATATCACAACAAAATATACATAAATTCATCAAATCAACATCCTCATTCCAAACCAAATCTTCATTTAAATCTCACATAGCTTATACATATAAAGTAACCAAATCTTTCGAAGTGAGTCAATAGTTAAAATTCTACTGAATTGATGCTAAACAGTAAAATTTCTTCTTATTTGTTCAGCAGATCAGGCCCGATATTTTGAACAGTTCACGCAAGCATCATCTATTGCCAGTAATTACAAGGTACGACATACAAAGCAAACAAGGCGGCCTCAGATTTCAACCGCAGAAAGAGAAGGTTCGGAAGATTCGGAGGAGAATATCTCTGCAGACGAAATGGCATTTCCGGAGATGCTACGATAGCAACACTGTGTTATGCCTCCAGGCGAAAGAGAAGGAGAGAAAGTGAGTGAATGAATGAGGAAGAGTGGGGCTGGGGAATGATTCACTCAAATCACGGCTAACTAGGAACAATCTGTGATTCACAATTCAGAAGACCTCTACAAGATTGATTCTCTATGCTCTATCAATGAGAAAGGTAGTTAATCAACTTGAAATTCTATTCCAGAGAGATTAATAATAAGCATGAAACATGTACAAAAGTTATTAGTTTTCGAACATATATTCATTCATTCATTCATTCATTCATTTGACAGACACTGATAACTTATTGGTTAAAAACACAGATAAATGTCCAAAACGTCTTCATACCAAATTTTGATGAATAATTAAGTTCGAAACTAGGTTATTTTTTCGTAGCACTTCAATTGAGAATAAATTTATAGTCCAGGAGAAATACCAAATTATAAAAATTTTGAATTTAGAGCAATAAGTTATTCCAAATGAATCAATTCACCAATTTTTCACAAAATTTCTTATTAAATATTGATTAAACTTGAAAATTTTGAGCCACAATAAAACACTGAAGTACCATGAAATACTGAATATGGGTGAAGTACCATGTTTAATTGTTAGCCATATGGATTTTCACCAAGGTTATTAAAGACAAGGTCGATTTTCGGGAATTAGAAAAGTGGTGGGGGATCCAAAAAATGACGTAGCTCAGATCAACAACATATTATGATACTTTTTACTGGTATATATTAGCGCATACGCGCTGTGTACTAGAATTTCTGATCTGAACTACGTCAAATTCTTCTCTCCCCATCTGTTTTTCATTTTGTCCAAAATCAGGCAGTTATGGAACAACCCTTTTGTAATAACTTTGGATTTTCACGCAATGTAAAATCAAATTAAAAAGTTAGTAGTCCAATAAGGGCAGTACATGAATGATCATTATAACTAAGCTATAAAAGATGCTATAAACATGCGTGATTAGTGAATGCGGTGGTGAAGACTTCAAGCATGTGGCATCATCAATTTGTTATAGTGCAGGTGAAAACGTAAATGGATGGCACATCCCTATAATCGATTACGTACACATTTCAATTAGTTCTGCATTGCGTATCGCAAGCTTCCGAATTGAAAATGAAATAGATCCTCCAACCCTAAACTTAACTGTAACTAAAAAGATAAAAGGACAAAAAGCCACGACCGCCGTGAAGTAATGATTAGTAGCGCTACCTTGAAAAAACGACTACCAGGATGATTCTACCCCGATTTCCAATTCTTAGGAAATTTATAAATTCCATATGATAAAACCACAAATTAGAGGATATGGATAAATATCAGTAGAATTCATTATTCCAGATTCTAGGATACATGAGTATTAAATTAGAATGATGTAGATGAGTGAATATTATTTCCTCCAATAGTCTTTCATTGAGAGGTGAAGTAACTAAACCGGTAATTGTAATTCGATATATTAATCGAATTGTAGTTATGGTATCCCCCAGTCATAGCATTTTCTCTTGACTTAGGAACAATTTCTCCCACCAAACTACAGTTTAAACTTGATTAGAACTGATAGATTCCTTGTATATATACACCTACACTATACACACTACACTATATACCTACACTGATATATTCATATATATATATATATATATATATATATATATATATCCAACATAGTTTCAACCAATTTTAATCTATTGTTTCGTTGAAAGGAGCTGGTAAGGTAGTTCGTAAGGGCGAGCAAATCTTTGTGTGAAAAAAAGATAAATAAATTTGGGAAAAATGTACTGTTTCTGATCCTGAAATCTGATCTAATTCTGATCTTGAATACGCAAATTCTTACTGCTTCTCACATTCTTTTCAAAATATTGCGACAAAGTAAAAAACTCTCATGGTAAATAATCAAAGTAAGGAACAGCAATAGCCTTCCTAAACTGTATGCAAATCATTTGTTATAGAATTCTATTAGTAAAGACCAGAGCTTATATTATATAATATGGCCGGAGCACAGCAATGGCTTGCCAAGTTTCTTGCGGAGGTTGACTCCTGTTCAACAAAAGGGCAAGATGAGTACAGAGGTGGCCTTTGTCCATGTCAGGTTTCAACCGGGAATTTCTCAGACCCTCACCAATCAATCAAATCGTAATCACAGGCTTTTGGCCCATTCACCAATTCCAATCCCAGTAATGTATTGGATCCGTATGTCTTTGATAGATACGGCTGGTATGAAGCCCCTCCTCGAATCAAGAGCCGGGGACTGATATGGCTAGGCTATTGTTGTCTTGCAGTGACTAAAGAGCCCACAACAACAATGGTCACTGCACAATGGAACTCATGTTATGGATACACCTATACGCATCAAATTAGAATCAATTGAATTGCATTTGTCAACAAAACAAATTTGCAGAAAGCTGGAAACAACAACACTTGGAGCTTGGTTTAGTCCCCTTGGCCATTTTGGCCACAACATTACAAAAATTCCCACAGTTAAAAATATTCAGACTTGTATAATGAGTCAAATAAAGGATTGTCATTGTGACAATAGAATCTTGTTCAAAAAATTTAATTCCAAACGACAGAGAATTAATTAAATCTGATATTGGATAGGCGAGGTGTTACAAATTAATGATTAAAGTTGAGTTCGGTTAAGTTGGATCTGTGAAAAACAGGTAGTAAGTTATAGTTCAGGAAAAGAATAGTTCTTGAGAAAACAAAGAGATGTTTTTTAGCGTCTTGAATCATCATGACATGGAATTTCTAGATCTTGAAATCCAATTGGAAAGAGAGTTAATATTTTTAAATCAAAGAAGACAAAAGGTATCTTCACAACTGCAGTTTGATTATCCAAAGAGAATTAAATTGAAAGAAAACTCATTATAAGAAATCGGATCTCCATCTTCATCAATGAAAATTACGAAAATGAAGATTCATTCTCCAAGCGATGGTTACAGAGGTTTGTCGCCACTCAATTACTCTCACGTTGTCAACATCATTTAATTGACAGAAGAAGCATCATCCTTCTGATGAAATTTCAAATCGTTGACGTCTGAATACCAGTCAGCTCTCCCGAACTTGAGGACAAGTTGTTCATAACGACGACGACAACAATGATTATGGTTGATTCAATTTGTAATTTGGTTCGGTTGGTTTTCTACCGAGTTTATATAGAAATAATTAACGAGGAGCTTTTGATCCGTGAAATGTGTAGCAGCGGTGAAGTGGCCGAGCGCAGATTTGAATTTGAGTTGAGAGGCAGCAGTTCCAAGTGAAGAAGGGTTTTTGCAGACGAAGAAATGAACAAGAATGCAGAACGAGGAAAGTACGGGGAGGGGGGTCTGGGAACTCTCTGAAGGGTCGAAAAGGGACTCGACTGAATCTCTTGTCATTTCATATTTGCATGGCCTTATTTTCCGGAATAAGACGAGCGTCAGCCATATAACAGGCGAAGGAGGGAAGGAAGGGAAGGGTCGGGCCCTGTTTTCCCTCGATCGGGGACCCGGCGCCCTTAAAAACCACCCAAATGGGCGCACGGCGGGAACTGAACAGCCTCGTAATTGGACATGCAAGAATGCACTACAATAATCATGTTAAAGAACTCCGTCGGAGCTTGTGGATTTATTATTTTACCTCTGGCTGAATGACGATTTCGATTGAGGAGGACGCACAGTCGTCGTTAGCGACACCCACAACCCCCCATCTACCACCCCTTCCCCTCATCACACGCGACATTCGGCAAGACATTCATTCATTCATCAGCCACCGCCAAGTGAACAGGACTTAATTAACGGTATCTCTATCTTGCACAAACACCGCCAGCCTACGTTTCCATTTCTGAAAGACCGCTTCCGATTGAAAAGATAAATAGAACTCTACTACCCGCTCAACTCGAAAGAGGAAAAAACTACGCAATAATTAATGCTTTCCAGAGTACTTCTGTGAGAAAAGTGTGTAAAAAATGAAAATATAAAATTGTTGACTTTCAATTGAATGTTTTATAATAAAAACAATTTAGACTGCAGACGAAGAGAAAGTTTTGGATTTTAAAGCATCAAGATTATCAATAATTATAATAATTTACAAAGTAGTACGCTGAGAATTGAGTACTAAGATTGACAAAAATTAATAGACAACCTAGATTAAAAGGTATAGAGACTAAAATTGAATTAAAGACTTTACTACCAAAATAACTGTGATCCAAAGAACTATTGGAACTACCTCGCACTTTCCATCATTTCGAGAAGAGCAAATTTAAATTTTGGCTAATTGTTGGATACGAGTTGGGAAAAGATGGACACATACTTAAAGCTCTAGTCAAACAATTTATGGCAAAATCATAAATTCATAAGAAACTGCCAATTTCAACATTCTCATAATTAACGGAAAGCTGCATTAGATTCAACTCAGTCCATACAATTCAGACAATCATACAATTTTGTTTCAATTCAGACAATCTTCAAAAATGTAAGCGTCTTTGTCCCTCGAACCAATTTTTGGCAACTGCTCCTCATTCACGGTCCTCGTTCACACAAGTGCTTCTCGTCCATCGCACTGATGAAATCCGAGACTAAACGATATCGAAACAATCTTTCTACCGAAGACAAAAAAGAGGCTTTTAGGCTCTTCAGTAGCCAGAGTACCGAGTAAAAACGTCTTATAGGAGAGAGCATACTTGTAGCGTGAGAAAGAGAAACAGAAGATGAGAGTGTGAAAGAGAGATAAAAATAGAGAAAGAGGACGGTTGGATAATGAGCAAGTCGGATGGCAAGAATAACAAGTCGAAAACGTCGCGAAACAAAAGAACGGGTAAGAGAGGAAGCTGCTGATACACAAGTCGACAGAAAGTCTCCCGTAGCGTCGAGGTACCCACTCGCGTCTGCTCCTCCTCATGGCAGTCAGCCTACCTCCTCACTTCTCCTCATTCTTTGTGAGGAGTCTTTTTGTTGAAAAGCTGTCGAGGACAGACGGTTGTCGAGACCGGTCGGCGTCCCTCCTCACAAACAATATCCTCCCACTAAGACAAAAGCATCTAGAGTACAGCGCCTCCACCCTTTCCAACTCAATTCCTATCCAGGGGAAGCAAATCCTATCCCATTTCCGATCCGCGCATTACGGATTACCTCAGGAGCAAGAGAGAGTGAGGTGATGTATCCTAGGAGGAACAAGAGAGATGTACCAAAGAAGGTGGGAGAGAGAGGAGAAAATATGTTCTGCCACGGACATCGCCTATCATTATTAAAAACCGACCCTCCCCATCCCGCGATCCGATCCTTTAATTGCAGAAACAAGCCAAGAAGGACCCGTTCAGTTTCCCGAAAGTAAATTCGCCACCGTTCACCCTTTCGTTTCACATTCCACTTAGGAAATTACTTTCTTCCCTGTAGAATTCACTACAAAGTGAAACCTCGATTTTCTGAATATCCCCAATAGCACAGAGTCGGCGACTTCTGTTCAAGAGACGGCACTGTTGAGAAACTACTCGAGCAATCGGTTGTTGGACAATATCCCCAAGTTGAAGGATTTTGTGGAGAATCGTTCACATCATTTAGGCTATAGAGATGAAAAATATCTCTTTGAAAACGGAATCTAAGTTTATATGGAGCAGCTGAATTCAATGGATTAGATGTTGCCTACAATATATCATATTTGATTACTTACTCAATAAGGTAGCAATAAATATAACAGATTTATCGACTACGTTAACGCAATGCAAACGATCTCTGATTTCAGCATTTGTGATCAGGAAATTGCTTCTTCATTTTCCTATCAGGTTCTCAACTATCAAAAGTTCCTCATCAAGAAATCATTAGCAAACAAAAGTCTAAGGGCGCTATTAACCATGGAACACATTGTCGCGCACACATTGTGTGTCATAGGGAGGGACACTTCATCGCTTCCTCTGTTCTCACTCCCTCCCAAATATCTCCTTCTTTTTCTTTCTCTGAGCATCATACTGGCAGCTATGTTTGATACAAGTCACTCAAATTGATACGCAATTCAGATTCTCTTGATTTTGAAATATGTTTCTGAAGTATGATGTTGAGTGAAAAATTATTATTGAGTTATAAATCTACTGATTACCAACAAAAGCAACAGTCTCAAATGTCCCATTAAGGAGTTTGATGAATAAAATGCATAGGTCTTGTTCAATACAAAACATTGTAGGCCTACTTGAAAATATAAAATCCTATAATTCATTCTGAACTGAGAATGGTTGAGTTTAGAATATTTCATTTTTAATGTCACCTGTGGATTGTAAATAAAAATTGTTCCTCATTGATGATATACAATGGAGTTGGTTTTTCAACTAATACAGTATCAGTATAATGTCTTCTCAACTCAATATAATGTCAAACTTCCCAAACAATGATAAATTCTTTGACAAGATTCCTATGTGCAACGTGAAAATGAACTTGCAAGGATATTCAGGTACAAGACTGAATAAGCCATTGTTGTACATTATTGAATTCTACAAAATGCACCAAACTAGAAACACACTTAATTTTAAAAATAGAATCTATATTGTGAGTTCTTTGAACTAAAATATGAGCACCAACAGTAGAGTTGGAAGATCACTTTTGTTTGAGGTACCTGTGTCTGGGAGAAATTAATTACACTACAGTAGTGAATCGCCAGCTTTTGCCGTTTACAATGGCAATCCCGTTATGATGGATTGCTCAATATCAATTCTAGAAATTGTCCACATAACTTTCAACAATATTTTGTTCAAAATTATGACTTTCCAGTTTAACCTAGTCAATTCAGTGAGTGATGGGTTTGTCAAATTTTTCTGTATTTCACATATGAAGTCTCCATTTCCATTATCAACTTTTTTCCTACTTTTGTTGATAGTTTTTCACCTTTTCAACCTGATATTGTCTCTCTTAATAAAACTAACCAAATATAAACTAATAAAATAACTGAATAACTGAACATAAACTAATAAAATAACTGAGTATCAACTTATAAATCACTAAAACACTGTGTAAAAGAATTGGCAAAATGATATGTGTAGGTACAAATGATAGACAGGCAACATGAAGATACGGTGCAACTGACAGTGACTGAAGCCGAAGAGCGGGGGTGGGAGCGAGAAAAAGATGAATACATGTCCTTGTCACCACCCGCGCATGCGCATTGGGTCTAGTTTTGGTTTTTTATGGGACACTTTGTGTTTCACGGCTAATAGCTCCCATATAACCCAATGCCCCACGACTGTTCTGGAACACTTTGTTGCCCAGTTTCTGTGTCCCGCTCGGGAGACAGGCGAGACACATTTTCTGTCGCCGAGAACTGTTTCTGATGGCTAATAGGGTTCCATCTATAGTTGAATTGATTTAACTTCTTACTTCGACTGGAGGGGAGTCCTCTCTTCAATGGGAGAGAGAGAGTCTGCTCAGCCAATAGTAACAAGAAATGAGTAAATGATGCACGCGCCGTTGTCAACTTTCCACTCCCATACGCACAGGTGCTTTTTTACAAAATGCTCTGAGCAAGGAGGAACTACTAGATTAGCTTGTCTGTGTCTAGTGCGTGGATTGAGGCATTCCAGTAAACTGTCGTATCAATGAGGCAACGGCAACACTGCGCCCCACATGTTGCTTCTCCCCAGATCCCCACGAGTAAGAAGTATTTTCAAAACGACTATAACTCAATACTTTTTGGCTCCCGAACACAAAGTCGCCCGAAATTAGGGGCCTAAATTTTCAACTAAAGGCTTCTTCATTATATCATTTCAGAAAAGTTTCAACAATAAACTTGTTTTGATATTATATTGTGATGCCCATTGAACTCTTGCATGAGCGGTGAAAATGATTTTAATTTTCTATAACCACACAGTTCAACTACACATATACTACACGTGTTTTTTTTTATTTCATGGTTCTCATTATTCATAAAAATACAACAGTATTGTTCACAACAACACTTCGTCGAATGCTGGTATCAACAAGATCCTTGAACAAATCCAAAGTACGTACTAGCATCTTCATTACATCTTCGTTACTACTAGTCTTCTAACATTTCCAAAATTGTCGCATCAGAAAACAAACGCGACAGAATATTCATACAAGAAACGTCAAGAAGAAAAAGAAGAGTTGTATGCTCTCCCCCTCCCACGAAAGGGTGGTGAGGATGGCGGTTGGTTCGTTAGTAATTTGTATTCGCGGTCGGCAGCCAAGCGACTGCCATAATGGTGATTGGATTACAGAGCGGTGCTTATGGCAAGCTGAAGGAGAGGAGGCAGCGAAAATCCTGTGCAGCAGGATAAAGAAGAAGAGGAGGAGGAGGAGGAAGAGGGAGAGGTGCAGGAGGATGACGATGAGGAGGAAGAGTCCGGAGCCTCGTGCCTCCTCCAGCTGCTGTTATGCCTAATGATCCTTCCGCCCGGACTTGGAATTTCCGAGCGTGCAGAAAAAAAATGCTCCCCTCGAACTCTAAGGGGATTAATCAATAGTTAAATCCCTCTGGTTGCTGTGCTGAGCCTGAGCCGCTTTTTCCACCGGCTTGCTACTTGTTACTGCCGTGTTATATGCCAGCACCAGCAATGCGCCTTCAGGCTCGCTAGTCAGCAACCAGCATTGCATTCCATTAGCGTTGTTGCTAACAAGATGTGGCTGCCGGGTTGTCGCTCCGGGGTTTGTCGTCGATTTACATCCACGTGATCAACAATGTATAACATGCATTCATCATAATACTCATCTAATGTATAATTTCACATCCATATTATACATAATGTATTCTTGTCATGAGCTTATGGTTGAAAACAATAAGCTACATTCCGAATAAGCTATATTTCTAAATAAAATTTGATAGCTTAGAATGATAAGAATAATCAATGGGAAGATAACCATAGTGTTGTTTCAACAAAAATGGTCAGAAACTCAACAACTATTCTACTTCTATGGTAGAAATACTTCTAGGTTATGACCGAGAAAGTTCTCATCTAAGAAGATGAGAAATAAATATGATCCTCACGTTGTATGTGTCATATTTGGAGAAAGTATAAACAAGGAAAAAGTATTTACTTCTAATCTAGTTGCAATATTACTCTTTCATTCGTTATAATATAAAGTTGAAAATTTTTGTGCTCTAAATTTTTGAAATTTAATATTTTGCAGAAGTTATTTTGGTGATATTTTTGTCTTTTGAACTCTCTCAAATTGAAAAAAATCTTTTAAACATTTAAATCTCCGTGGATCATTTCAAGAAATATGGCAACAATTACCATACTGATTGTACTGCCTGGCATACTGCCTGACTGTCACTATTTCCTATCATGGATAATTATTGAGGTTGCCGGTGTAGTGGAACATCCTTTTAGGACTCCCCACCAAATATGGCATACGCTAATTCAGTAATAATGAAAAGTAACATATTGAAGATAATAGGAAGGATCAATTACTTTTTATTTATTAAGCTTGACAAGGAATATTGGTTATTGGTTGTAAGTGGAGTTAAATATTAATGGAAATAAATACTTTAAATTCGCTCACAACTCTCTAGCACTACACTTAAATAGTCCTCAAACTTCAATATATTCGTTTATCACTGTCATAATAAATCAGGGAATACCTCATGTTCGCAAGATCAGTTTCAAGTTGAAGTGGACTATAACTGAAAGTAAAGAGAGGGACTCTCTTGCTATAACCAATCTGAGGCTCAATACATGTGGATCTTGTCAATGGCAAGGCAAGCGTGATGGACAAGCAACGATAGGGAGTAATGGTTTTTATGAGGGGTGAGAGAATAATGCTCCACAAGCTTAGCAAATCATTGCGGCCGATGAAGAGCTTTCAGAGTAAATATCGGTGTAATATGAATATGAAAACCCTCTTGTCAAGTGCAATGACGTCATAATACTACCCTCCTCCCTTTCTCATCACAGATCGTACCAGAAACCAGAATACCATAATAATCTGAAGGATCGATTACAGAGATTGTTTATAGCATACCATGTACAGAGTATGACAATAATAATAAAATGCTACCACTTCTTCTGTTTTGGTATCTTGTTTGAATGCTATTTTCTGATATTTTGAATGCTATCAATAACATTTTTCAAAGGAAAATTGAATAAATTATTATTGTATCTTTATTGTTCTAAAATTTATTCCGTATTATTACAATTCAGAGATAACACCCAAGATACTTCTTATTCTTCTTCTTACTCATCTCTGCCCCGGTATGCCATGCAGCATCGGGGTAACCCAGAGGCCATAATACATAAAGATGAAACTAATTTCACCCGATGATTTTGATACCATTTTCAAAAGATTTATTTCTCTTCAATTCATTAAATATAGTTGATAAGTATATTTTAGTGAACAATTGTTTTAGTCTGTTATTCAATTATATTGAAAAAATAATAAATTCTTTCAAATTTTCAATTTGCTGCTCCCTATTTTCTTCAATCAATCAACCAATATGATGTTCAGATTAATGTTAATTTCATCGTTCGTGAATATTTAAAATGAATGTAATGGAGAGATAGAGGATTCTATAACAATCATCACCCAATTAAAACCAGTTGATTAAAACAATTCCAATACACACTTCATTCCGGCTGGTACATGACCATATCCCCATAATCCCAATACTCCATTGCCACAAGGCATTAGTAATAGTATATCATAATCATATCATGATGAGAGTGGTTGAAGCTGTGCACTGCCGAGAAAAATAATAAATAGGGAGCGAAGAATGGACTGGGGTGGTGTTGTTGACGAGGCGTGATCGAGACTCACTATTCTGGCAGTCGACTCCTAGGAGTGGCAATTGAAAAGCGGTTACTCTCCGCTTAGCCGTGAAATATGAATTATTATTTTTCGGCTCACCCCCTTTGCAACCAGCCGAGGGTAATAATTTCAACATAAAGGGATTAAATAATATGACGAATGGATCGTGTGGTTGTGTATTGTGTTCGATACTAGGGGTTGTATAGTCTAGGCAGAGAAGACATTCTGGCAAGATTGGACAATGAGTTCAGCTCGGTCGATATTGGTTCGAAGATTATAAATTTGGTCTCAATTTGTAGATCAGAATGTTTCCTACAATTTGAAATAAAATTTTTATTTTTGAACCAATATTGATCGAGCTGGATTCATTGTCCCATCTTGCCAGAATGTCTTCTTTGCTTGGATAGACTATTGTTGTAGACTTTATTTCGGGTGAGCATTGCTCGATTGAAGAGCAAACTCAGCAGCGCCGTTGAGCAGAGCGGCGGTTATGTTAATGGCACGAGCGCTCTCCTCTTCCAAAGTTGCTTGCCTCACTGAGCAGACAGGTACGGTGATGACAGCTTCCTTAATTGGATGCCTGCCTGCCTGCGCTGGAGGTTCATGGCTGAAAAAGCAGTCGAGTTGAGATGTTCAGAAACAGAGTAGCCCAGGAGCTGGGCGAACTGTTGAAACGTTATACGTCTCAATGGTATTGTCTTTATAACGTAGAACGGAGTATGAAATGATTTGGAAACAATTATTTTTCATATGCTTCCATGTGAAATATGAGAAAAATATTATGAAAGATGGTGATTGTAAAATTGCAATGAAAGATTGGTGGTGATGGATTTTCCAATGTAACAAATAATATGATCTACAATGGTATTATAATGATGAACACATGAACAGGTTTATGGTTTAGTATATGTTCTAATTAATTTCTAACGCAAATCAACTTCATCAATTTATCATCGATCTAGGTTTGGTCAACATCAACAGGATTTCCCACGGTAGATGGAGATTCCATCAACACACATCTCGTCAAGTTCTCGAAAAGTCAAGTGATTTCTGCAGTCTACGCCATGGAGCACTTGAAGGGTTGCGGCCGGCTGACACATGGGAACACAGCCGCTGTTGGCGTTTTTTCGAGAAAAGACAAATGGCAAGGGAGCGCCGCTGGCCCCTGCGGTCGGCCCAATCCAATTATGGGATTATCAGAGAGGACTCTAAGAGGCTGCTGCCTGGATGGCGGGAGGTAGAGGGGAGGCTGCACTCGAATACACCTCTCAACAGCTCAGCCTACCGAAAAATAGAACACGGCCTCTGGGGAAACGACGAGAGAGCCTCTAAGCTCCTCAAAAAGCCAGGAGCAGCGTTACGTTATTACTCCCGAGACTTGGGTCACAAGTGCTTGAGCTTTTTAGCTTGTCAAGATATAATATTCGTTATAATTTGTAATTTCACCATTAGTTCGTCCTTACCCCTATACCCGTAATCTTCATATCATGGATTCTGTTTCAAAAATTAGAAAATCGTCAAGAGGTTATCAAGGAGATGGCCAAAATGTTAATTAGTTTTGAATAGGATTTAGTTTCAATCACTTAATTCATGTAGATCACATACAACAGTAAATCGGTTTATATCCTAAATCCTATGCTATAAGAATAAAATTACATTAATTACTTTATGGCTAGCTTGAGTTGGCTAATAATTATAGACTATGGAAACTTGTAAAATGAATAAGGTATATAGGATTTAATGAGCTAACAGTAATAATATAAATTTGTGCTGTATCTACATATAATGGCGGAGTTTAGACATATAAATGTCCATTCTTGGAGAGGAATGTTCAAAGACATCTCTTCCATTAATACTCAACCATGAGTGTTAACGAAGTGAGAAGAATAGAGAAGTTTATAATTTGAGGATGAGAGGAACTTCTTCATTGACACCTTTTATGAAACAAATTGAATGATATGCACAGAAGAATAGGCTAATAATTTCAAAACTACTGTTTACTTCCATCAGATGGTATATTTAGTTTTACATTGTTATCTCAGCTCATCTCCATCTTTCACTAGCCGGAGAGTTTCTGTTGAATGTTGAATATTAATTTAATGTTGAATAATATTGTCGTACTTGTAAATTTTTTCAATAGAAATAAGATGTTATAATTTTGTAACTTCAAAACAAACCATTCATTCGTCGAGCATGACACAAATTCAGTAATTATATCAAAACTCATTGGGTCTATACTGAAATTAGGAATCTCTATACAAAACAATCCTGTTCCACAATCTGAAAATATTCATTACATTAATATTATCCTGCAGTTTCTACCAAAATTTCATATATTTCGAAGGAAGAGGGTCGTTTTTCATAAAATAAACATGGAATGTAAAATTGAGAACGAAGTACATTTCAACCTTTATTGTACTTTGCAACACGAATCTAGAACAACGGATGCATAACGCTGAATACAGAACTGTGCCTCAGCCTCAGTAACTCCCTATGCTCTCTGGAGTTTCTCACTCGTTCCTATCAACAATCGCTCTCACTCATTTCCTCATATATTAACTCACTGTTCTCTCTCAACTCACTTTCTCTCACGCAACCCCTTACTCACCTACTCTCTCTCTCTTTTACTCGCTCTGTATCATTCTCTCTCACATCTGTAGGCGAATTTGCCACGTGGCTCGACAGCCTTTATGTGGCTGACAGTCTCCTCTTACCCCTATTAATACGTACGCCCTACAGCTCCAACACAACTCGCTATTCTCGAAAGATTTTCTCTCAACCACAATTTTACACAATATTTCTCTCTACATTTTAAATATACTCTCCATAATATCTGTTATAGAAATTGATTACTGTACTTTTTTATATTTAGTACTCACTCCAAAAGTCCTCAACTCCATCGATTTGATAACTAATCAAATCCAAGGTTATAAGATCCCTACCCACAAAATCAATTATTGTAATATTAGATAATGCCTTGTATCAATAACTCTATAATAAAATAAATTTCCGATATGAGAATATTGATCATCATATCCTGCCAGAATGTTTCTTAGCTCTACAAAAAATATTGAAAAAATACAGCTCAACGTAATGAGGGTAACGTTACAATTGAAATATTTTCACGCAGTAATTTTATATTTTCACAAGGATCCAATTGGAGAATAATTCGACAGCCATAATTCACAAATAGTTTTGAGCATAAATATAGCGAGAAAGTTGAATTGAATACTCCCACGGTTGACGACAGCCACATTACAATGATAGAAGTCTTTGAGTAAGTACTACTTCTATGTCCAGTTATAAAATGATTACATCAAGTCTATATTTAGCACTTCCAATATTCACACTGGAGTATTAATTATTAACATCATAATGCAGATAATTTATAGTATACAATTTCAAGTAGCTAGCAATATGCACAATATAATGACAGCACGGTAGTAGTAACAAGAATAAAATCAACGTCCACTCCCTAAATCAAGATAATAATAGCATCCTCGAAAAACGGATAGGCTTATAAACGATGATCGTTGACATCGACTAGTGATCCGCTATTAAATAGAATAGAAAAGACGAATGGGGTGGATGACAGATGAAGAGGAAGAAGGGAGTTGAGAGAGAGAGGAGAAGGAGGGGAAAGTTGGGTGAGTTAGGCTACGTCAGAAACGCACACATCTCATTGTGCAGGGATATGAGATAGAAGTTCATCACTTAATATAGTGGAACAACAGGAATCGCAATAATACAGACAACGTTCAAGGGAAACATAGCTGCAGGAGGACAATGCATCTCTATCTGTCAACAGACAAGTACAAAGCCAGGCGAGGGGCATGTGGAGGGGTGGTCCAGTATTAGAGATGATAATAGTTGCCGATAGTCTGTAGGGGTTGATAGGGGGGAAAGGGGTTGGCACACAATACACTCGATCAGCCATGTAATGTCAACCGGGGTTGGACAATATACGACAATGTACCTATCGTCATCATCAACCCCCAGCTACACTTCAGGGGATGCAACCCCTAAACACGGGGTCTTCATCTGACCCACGAGAAAGTGAGAGCACGCACGCGCGTTCACATTACGCATAATATCAATCTCAGAATAGATTATGAGAAGCATGGTCACCTGAGTTGAGATACTTGTGTTGCCAACGGTTGGTTATTAAATCTCTAGCATCCCCTAGTTATCTACTAAATAAAAGTGATCTTGTCTGAGACAGCTACCCTTCTCATAAGGATGTCAAGTGTTGATTGTCAATTCGATATGACATTCCTGTCTTGCTTGGATGAGTACTAATGCCAGAAATGTAACTGACTGGATAATTCGTGTTGTTGAGCTTCAATATTGCACTATCGATCCCAATCTCAGATCACTTTCTGACGCCATCCCTCACCATTTTCGTGAGGTATTTCACTGCGATTTCAATTGAATAGTTGTAAAAAAAGTTATAATTTGTTAACACTATCAATAGGAAAAATCAGTGAATTCATATCACAAGAGGAAGAGTCATGAATTACAGGAAATTTCGCAAAATATCTGATCTGAGTCAAGTTTTAGCAATTTAATTACAGTGAAGATCCATGAAGAAAAATGATAAAAAATCGATAGATGATAGGTGAATATAATTTAATAATCTATACTTTATAAATCGTATTTGTCAGACCAATATTACAAATGTATTTGTCAGACGAATTTGCCGAGAGAAAAGGCGTCCGCTTCCGGAAAATCACACCTGGACTGATAGTTTGAATGATTCATTTCGTGGAAAGTGGCATGAATTAAAACACCGTTTAACCACACGATCTTTATACGTTCACGGACAACTATTAGCCACACGCAACCCAACCGACTAACTGACACAATAACACAATAAGCCCAGGATGGATGGAAGGAGCCAGAGGAAGTTGTCGACTGTAAACGCATAGTTGCGTGCACAATAACAGCTGAGACTATCTCAACGAAAACACTTGATAGCGCACCACGAACGAAATGAAGTGAACAAGCAAAGCATGTTGTCACTAATCAAAGCATTTCTGGGCACTTGAGCGCCCCGCATTATTGGCAACTGACACGAGAATAATTCGGAAAATGCGCCACAACAATTATATATCGGTGCTCATGAGTTGCACAAGATTACAGATTGGTCGTGATAACTCATGAATTGATTTGAGGGTCAACAATCTGAATTTATTCCATTGAAGAGAAGACACACATTTGTGAAATATGGGGATATTATAATGATATCATAAGTGAAAAAATAGAGAATCTTCAAGGGAAATTTGAACGATTCCTGCTATTCTTATAAGATATTCAGTACATTCGACCGTTGATGAATGGTTACAAAATCTACAAATTCATTCACTATCAAAAAGGTCATGTTCTCTTGTACTGGTATTGGAATTTTTTTCATCCGTCTGTCCATTTTGTAATTTTTGAGAAGTGTTTTATGAAGAGAAAATAAAATTTAAATAGATTTTAATTATGAGGGGAGTAAGAATTTTTCTCATTTTACTGGAATTATACATTTATTCTTAATTATATGTTCATAATATGACTACCATAAAAGACTAACTTCATCTAGCCAGACTGATGTGTTCGACAATACTAAGAATTGCCTTCACCAGCCACTTATTTCTTGTATCTAACCAGGATTGGAATATTTTTAATCGTAACTTATCATAAAAATTCAAAATATTAATGAAACATAACAAAACTTCTTTACCTGATCAGCTACCAATCACAATTTTTCAAGTTTTCGTCAATTTACCCCACGTTTACAAAGAGATAGCAAATGATTGGATGTAATCTGCTAGGGGAGATTCCACGGAACTAATCTGGATGTAAAATGTTGCTACTTACAGCGACGAAATTGGCAGTTAGCACACATTTCAACTAACGAGATTCAGAAAAGCAAGCATTGGAAACGAGAGAGGATCGCAGCCATCAATCCGAAAATGGCGGAGATTAAAAGTCGCGTAATTACTTGGGACTTCTTTCAATGCCTTACAAATCGATAGGCGTTAGTCAGCCATAAGCCATTATTTAATGATATTAGAGCGACGCCAGCCGAAGCCCCTGCTTGCACTCATTGTAGGCGCATTTGAAAGAAGCGAACCAATTAGAGGGTTGAGCAGCGCAGCACCCTCCAATCCGAAAAAAACCCACCAGATCATACTGGGATCTGCTCGAAAAGAGTTGAATTCAATAGGCTTCGGGGACACTTCATTACGAAGACACAAAAGCTTAAACAAACCAGTCTCGAATCCTTGCAGCGATTTTCACTCGGCTCCACATGCATGTTTTGCGCCTGGATGTTCGAGATAGCCTACCAGCATGCTTCTATGTGACACGGTCCACTGTTTAGGACAGATAAAGGCGCATTGAAAGAAAGCAGGCTAGATTGCGAGCAAGACTAGTAGTAGTGTATGTATGAGAAGGAGAACAATACTCTTCATCCATCTAACGAAATGTTTCTCTAATAGGTAATTAATTTCATAAAGAATATTTTCATTCCATCTTACAAAAGTCTGGTTCCAAATAATAAGGAGAAAGATGTTTCCTCAATCTTTTTCAAATGTTTCTAAAATGAAGATTTGAAACTTAATATCCATCAGCGAATTCAGAGAGAGATTCGACAATCACTCATTTCAGTGGACAGATTGAATGACTAAGGAATTGTAGTACAAACAAAATACTGATTTCTGTACAGAGTAACGTGGATTCACTGGAACTGAATCAGACAATACGATGGGATATGAAATTTCTATTCTATCTCAAGGATCAGGCTCCCTTCTACTTCACATAATCTCAAGATTAAAATGAGAGTTTCGAAAAAGAGAGAAGGAAACAAAGATAAATCCGGAGTTGGTAAAACATTATATGAATTTCTTCCTAAATGGAAGTATGATCATTGTTACTCATAGTTTCAAGTTATAAATAATGAATCGCCTTCTCAAAGAGGATGAAATCGATATCTCTATCCGAAGTTTATTCCGAGAAGCCTCGTTCTTGTTTCAGTAAATGTCTGCTTTGAATACATTACTTTATACAGTTACGTATAACGCGACACAATTTCCTAATTGCATGATAAAAGTCGAACGGCAGAGCAAATTAGCCGTGCCCGGCTTATTACCGTTTTTCAGTTTTTAGTGGCGATTAAACGTTTTGACTTCTGCGACTGTTTCAAGCCGAGATCAGACGACTTTGCTCAGTAATGGAATAAGAACGGATAACTAAGTTAGTCGAAAGTTCAAGGAGAAAGAGGAAGTAAGGGACCGCCACCACCGCCAATGGTGGTAACATATAAATAAAATAACATCGCATCTCCGAGTTAGGGGTTGGTGGGAAGGGGGTTGAATAGGATTGAAGGAGGGAGGGGTCATGCGCAGTAGCGCAGGGGGCGGCGCATCTCAAGTCGCTTTTCCATTTCCCATCGGTGCTCGTCTTTCCAGAGCCCGGTTTCGCCGGGGGGTGACCACGTGCCCTTTTCATCCTACAGCCCTGCACTGCACTGGACATTGCCTTGCCTTTAACGCTTGACCCTTCACCGATACCATACCCAACTCTGCATGCAAAATAGTCATCTCAACAACACAGTACATTATCTACAAACTACAATATTGAACAAAGTGATGTGCAGTGTAACTTCAAAATTCATCACTATTACATATATCTGATTTATGAAGAGGAATTCAAATTTATGAAAGGACGCGCGAAACAGCAATATGCAAAATGTGCAAACATGCAAAACTCCATCCAAAATGTTGTTCTTAAAAATTGCTTTTCTATTAAATTTTCTCATAAAATATTAATTATTATAAATTCCTGAATGAAATTAGCAGAATTGTTCAAGGTTTAATACCAGGAGCAAATTGAGAAAGGCATCTATCACCATTGTACTAACTAAAATTTGTTTAGTAAAGTTGAAAAAATATCAACTTGAAAATCCATAAATGATTGCATATAAATATATAACTCTTTAAAAAAGCATATAATTTATTTCTTATATTATCGAGGCATTGCCCATAGAAGCAAATAATTGGCTGACATTTGACCCAAAAAATCACTAACGCTTTCTATATCCCGTGAGAATTGTAGCGTGAAATCGGAAAAATTAATGGTTCACATCCACAGGGTACGCCTAGCTAAGCTTCTAAGCTTATTACTGGATAATGTTGTGCCGGGTTGGATTTCAATGAATGCGTATTGGGAATAGGGCCTGCATAACAACGCACTGCAAATGAAGCCAAGCCAAAACGAATGAAAAGTGCGCTTTGTCGCACATCTGAGAAATAGTTCGCCGTCTGGGGAACGAACGACAGGATTGGAGGCAAAGAAGGGAGTCTTGAGAGTCGCAACGGCAAGCTCATTATTGGAAAACCAGCAGTCGACGCAACCAATTTCGATTATAATCCACCGTCGCTCTCAAAGGAAACGAATTAGAGTGTTTTCAGAGTCGACGGCCTGAACAACCAACCAACCCCCCTGAACTGAACCCCCAACGCTGTTACGCACAGTACAGTGCTGCGGGCTTTCAGCGCCCGGCTCACTTGGAGGTAGGCAACCCGCACCGCACCGCTTACTCACACTGCCAACGCTTTTCTGGGTCGTCCACATTTCTGCTACTGAATTCAATTTTCCCTCTCACTGAAAACCTATCACAAAGCGGCTCCAACAAATTTTCATCTGAATCTCAATAGGCATGGTTCAATTTTTTCCAGTGAATGAAAGACTGTATACTTAATTTCTACGTCTTTTACGAGGTTGAACGGTTGCTTTCGAAAAGGTTTTGTGTTAAGATATAACCCATCTTTTCAATAGAAGTTTGAACCAAAAATTTATCAATCTATAATGAAATCATGCTATGATTGCATTAATAATTGTTTTTCATTTGAGTCAGCTGACAAAAATTATTATAGATGAAATAGTATTGATTTTGATTTTCAACTGGTTTCTGTTCTGAATTGTTTTTTATAGATTTCTGAATTGTTGCTCTATTCTATTTTATTTGAAGTTATTGTAGAAAACTTGCTTCACAATATTAATTTTCATACATTCTCAATAAAAATGAATCTGCATAATATTATTACATTTACAAATCGTACAACTGAATAGTAGGCTAGTATTGAAACTAACTACGGACTTTTGAACTTCAATTGAATAAAAAGTTCAATTGAGAACCTTTCAAGGAATAAAACTATTGATTAATCTTTGTATTTTTCTAGAATAGTGAACATTTAAATAATATCTAAACTGGATAAAACTTGATTTCATCATTTTAATGAGAATAAGCTAAAGAAAGTATACTGAGAAATTTCAAACAACATTATTCGATTGGACAAGCATTACCTGAGACATATTAATTTAACCAATTTTTATTCCGAAAGCAACTTTAGAAATACGCGTACAAGTATTTCTGAGGAAGACCCAGAAAATTATATAAAAGAATAAGTAGATGGTCTTCACTGAGACAGATTCCCACCATACTTCGCTTTTAGTATGCTCATGATGCCACGGTTCACTTTACTTGGACTGGCTCGTTTCTTGGACTATTCAGTTGAATACAAATTGGGTGCTCCTGCACTGAACAAAACGACTCTCTAGTTATGGAGTAATACCGGAGAACACGAAGATAAAACAAATAAATTAATATTCTACTGAAGCTACTACCTGTAGACATTGCAATTCTGTTAGTGGATGATTGATTGGGCTTCAATAGAAATAAGTTTTATAAATGATGCAATATGAATGAATGGTTCAATGTAATAACATTTTCCATAGCGACGAATACTGATAAAAAATCTAACAATGTTTTAACTATTATTCACAACTTAAGCTACAATAATCCCATAAACATCATGTTGGAGCTGAAACATTCTCATCATGAATTCTGAACTATGAATTACTTTGAGCGCGAACTTTTTCGGTCCCACGAAATGATACAGTGTTCGTGTGGATTGTTAGAGTACGGAGAAGGCTAACCATACTTGGCAAACTATAAAAAATGGGATTTTGTTTCTGTCACGACGTGATGATCACGTGACTGGAGATCACCACTCATATACAGCCAAAACATCTCACATCGCTGAGCATACCGCGAACTGCTTTTGTGAGCCGCATCGCCGCATCTCACTACATAATAAAAAACTACTGGAATGAACTGAACTTTCAAGTCGATGGGAATCGAAATTTATCATTCGAAAATATATTACTTGAAGTGATTCAGATATTCACCAAAGATCCAAGCAGGGTATTTTTTAAAAGTATCATAATAAATTTAAAGAATGAAAATTATTCTTAAAGTGATGCGTGCATGGTGATAGAATGAGTGGAAAGATTATCAAGAAATCCATAATTTCACACAAAAAATATTAAGGAAGCTCCTTGATACAAGACCATCGAATTCAGTTACGTACTTTGACATATGTTTCATGTTCAATCATATTTATGTACCATCTTTTCTATAATGACATTACCGTCACGGCTTTGAACAAATGACTTTGCTATAAATACCTGCAAGTAAAACTTAGGGGATTATCACAATAGGATTGATATAGCTTCCTTATAGGAATACGTCTTATTCCGTATATTTTTCGACTTCCCTTATAAGGAATTTATATAAACTTAACCAAAATATACATGAAAAAATAATGCGATAAATTATACCATTCTTATCATGAAAAGTAGTTGTGGAGTGTACTTTTTATGAAAAGAACAGTTATTGAACGAATTTAATGATTGGGTCCCCAGCTTTGATCCTCTATTTTTATGGCGTTGTGAGTAACCTGCTACTGCTACACACCTTGCTGGAACTCAACCAGTAATTCTAAAAATCAACTGACAAGAAGTAGACACTAGTTATGGGGGAAAATTCGGAAAATGACGCAAAATAATATTTTATTAGCTCTCTAATAGAGGGTCGTCACACTCTCCGTCACAGATCTGACGTGGAACAAAAACAAAGTGAACCATAATTAGAAGGTCAGGCGATGCCAATTAAAATGTCATCTCGACATGGCATCATTCCGGTATTAAATGGTTTACATTTCAATTTTACTATTTTAATTTTACGTTTTACGTTAGAATCCGAATAAAATTTCTGAAACGTTGATGGTTATTGGTTGAAAATAAATATATCTACTTCAATAGAAATTAACTTAAGAATTCACTAGACAAGGCCTAATTCTCATGAAATGATGTTCCACTTGGTACTTTTTTACTTCCGAAGAGTTCTGTTCTGTTGCACACAGCGATAATAGAATATGAGTATGAATAATAGAATATGAATATATTATATATATATTATATATATAGAAATATCATATTCTTTTATTATATATATATATATATATATATATATATATATATATAGAATAAAAGAATATGATATTTCTATATTCTATTCTATCTGGTTGCACATGAAAGACTTTTCGATAATTTATCGAACAAGTTGATGACTAAAACTTGTAAAAGTTTGCTATTTGTAAAATTTTATAAAATCCGACTTTGAATAAATAGTGTAGATTGAATCTATCTAACCAGGATTGTTCAATGTGAGCCATGTTAAGTTTTACAATGGCCTGATTCAACTCAATTCGCTTCAACTGTAAAAACAATGCAAAATGATTCGATTATTGATACGTTCTTTTTTGAAGTAATTGAAACTAGTCACCAATAGAATGAAAACATGAGAATAAATAATTAATATCACTGCTTATATTCGAGCTAATTAAAACTTTTGAATATTTTAAACGTGGAAAAACTTGTATTTGGCATGAGTTATAACGCACCAAATCCAAACCTTCATGATTGAACTGAACACAATAATTATCGAATCCTGCTTTGAATCAAAAGCAGAATATTTCTACTCTCAAACAAGCCGTTAATTAAAATCTGCATTAATAATAATATAAATCAGTATTTTTGTTCGTCGGGAATACGCCAGGTAATAATCAACTGCATATGACAACACGGTTAATAAATTCCGTTAATGAAACGAGTGGCGATTTTCATAAACATTAAAATATTTCATAACGATTTATTCATAGCAATCAGCTCGATTGTGTTTGACAGGACATGGAACGTCGCTTTCAAAATTGCATTATCAAAGCAAGAGCAAAGTCACTGTACTAAAATACGGGTTGCTTTCGGCACTCGACAGCTTGATTAGTTGAATTAAAATAACAACATGTAACAACAAGGTAGGGGCTTGATTGGAGAAAAATCATTATCATGATAATCAATGACATCATTAGAGAAAAATATCAAGTTTGACTTGTATGATAGGAAAAATCTGATGAAAAGCATGACAGAAAAATCTGATGAAAAATGATTGATTGTGATAAATATATTGTTAAACTGCTGATAAAGGAACCCCTGCTATGCTAGGGTACCGATAATCTTCAAACACTTTTTTAATCTCCAACATTACATAGACTAGCTATTTTTGTGATAGATCAGATCGATTGGATTGTGAAACCTTCTTATGGAAATTATGCCTCTCAATACCGAATTATGAACAGTGGAGAATTCAGCCCAGAAAAATAAATTCAGCGGAATCTCTAGTCACCAAGAATGTCAGTGACATATTTTAGATTCATTCACGGAAATAAGTAGAAGTTGAATAATTTCACATCAATCATCAAGAAAAAAAATTATTATAATAATTAGAATAAATTTGATTATAAAAGTGCAGAATAAATAGAGTGCAATACGCAGGAAAGAGCAGGTTAACATCATGTAAAGAAATTATAATAATAATGAACTTATCTTTTACATCAAAAGATAGCACTCAAGATAATTCTTGAAGTACTTGAGAGCTTTAAAATGGATGAATAAGGTTTTTTATAGAATAATTCAGTTTTTAAATGCGATTTGCGAATTTCTTTGTAATGACACATAATGTGAAAAGAATTGTAGTATATGAGAAATACGGTTGGATAATGAATAAATTTTGTAATGTATTTGGATTCATTGAATTCTTGTGATACTAACAAGATTTTTTATACAATGTTCAATTGATTTTCTTATTGAATATTTGAAAATATAAGACATTATCGAATCAAATTAATAGTCAAGTTTGACAGTTATTAATGGAAAATTTGAAAATGAAATAATATTCAAAGCAGACAGCGAACATTCAAAAGTGGAAGAATAGATAATTAAATTTTTGGATGCAAAAATCAAGAAGGAGACCACACAGAAAATATTAGAACTCAGGCGAAATAATTATTGAAACTTGAACAGACCAGCTGGTCTTACCTTTGCATTTTCGTCAACAACAGAGCTCTGAAACAAATGGAATCCAATTAGACTGTTGGAGATCACCTTTATTCTTAGACCTACGAATAGAAGGTCCTACACAGGATTGATTTTTCGGGTACGGAATTTTTTTACTCTATTATCATACAAATTTGTAGGATAGATGAGGACTAGCACCCAAGTTTCAACGAGACAAAATTTTGTTCCTTGTATTTCTAGAACCAAAGTTGTATCATCAATAATACATTTAATGTATCAATAAAGATGAAAACAATATTAACCGATGGTTTTTTTAGAATTAAAGTAATGAATCCATCATTATTAGTATTCTCTGTATGATAATAATTACACAGTATAGTAAATAATGCATTCGGCATCATATAGATACCTATGCTTCTAGTATAGTTGCAAGAATTTTCAGTTTCTAAACTTTCAAAGTATTCAAATTTTTGATTATTCCTGTTTCGAAATTATCATAATCCTTTATGAAATTCAAAATTTGTTTAGTTTTTCTTGTGAGTGAAAATTTTTTGAAGTCAAGAAATGAACTAAAGTGGCATAACCTAAATATTTAGACTTGTTATGAAAAATTGGTAAAGGGACAGTTTTGGGAGTAATCCTGTTTCTTCCAAGTATATGTTGAAACTTGATAATAAATAAATAAATAATGAGGAATGAATCCACCATGCATAAGTTCTGGAATTGACGAATTTACAAATCACACACAAAGCGAGGAAAAAATTCCTCCCCAGTCAAATTTTTAAAGGTTTCTGGAAAAAATAATTACACACATGTACATCCAGTTTGAAGGGTTACAGGTATTTGATATGAAATAAATCAGTCAAGAAATTTTGCAAGATCTGAACCAAATAATATTGTCTTATAGAAAGAATGCCAAAGTAGTTCATGGGGCGTGAAGCTAATATTAATCAGAACTTTAATGACAAAAAGCCTACAGCACACATTATTATAGTTTCGACATACGTGTAACCGATATATTTGACGTATAACACAAGGAGAACAAAGTAATACACCTGTCAGTATTTGATAAGTATCGCAGGAAAAATCAGCACTTTCTAACGCGATATATGATGCCAATAAAATGACCATTATGTTGGGTCCTCAAAGGTTCCGCCGCTCATATAGCAATGAATAAACACGGCCAATCTACCTACTTAGCCTATAGCCTACCACCCAGTAGCTTTCACTTTTCAAGTTAGCCTTATTACCACCCGTTTAGTGGCAGACATGTAATATCCACAAGCACACGCCATACTAATAAAAACTGAAACTAAGTTGAAGCATTTAGTCAACAGATTTTCTTCTAATCTGAAGGAATCTGTGTTCACTGTTACATTCTCTGTTAGATAATTTATCAGTAATTTAACCAAGAAAATGCTGGGAATGCGCGGAAATTCCACGCTGATGCATGACGCACTACAGTTGTTATTTGTTGAGTTTAGATTACAATAATGGTATTGTTAACTATACAAATCCTAATATCGTATTTTATTTGATTCTTCAATTATGATGTGAATTGGTGAATACTGAAATCAGCAGGCATTTATGATTTTTGAAAATTAATTTCTCACAAATAAGATACATTCAATACAGTTTCAAGTGCTCTGGAAGACTTCACTGAACATAACGACAGGATTTTGAACTGTTGAGAAGACAAAACTTCAAAAAATAATTATTTGTTTGTAATTGATATAGATATACTCCTATTCTCTTTTCTTTTCTAGAATCGAACAGCGATTCAACAAACAGCATATTTTGTAACTGGGGTCTGGGGTTATCAGATCGAAGATTCAGTTCCAGTTAAGCATCAATTTACAATTTGAATTTATGCGAGTAGCAATCAAGATTAACCGGATTTACCTTTGTGAATATTGTTTGCGTTTTAGTGCATAGTTTATGTTTGAAGAGGAACAAGGGAAAACGATCGGTTTGATCCAAACAGGGGTCTTTTCCCCCTTGAGGTAGATAGGTCAATACGTTGCTTTGGTAAAAACAAATCTCAGAGTAAAGATTGCATGAGGACAGACAAGATTGTCTGAAGAAGCTGAAGAAATGCTATGAGGGGGCTCCTCTAAGAGAGCGGAAAAGAGTGTCCAGATGATGCCGAAATCCGATTAAGAAGTGATGCAGTCGATGAGATGGTCAAAATGTGAGGAAGGGGGGTCAGGGGTCGCAGCACCCTTAACAGATCCAATTTGCGGTGATTACGCTGCGGCTATCATTTCCGGCAAACCGACTGCTAGGCTCACTGGTCACCATTCTTTCACTTTTTTTCCTCCTCTTCTTCTTCTTCTTCTCCTTTTTCTGTCCATCCACAGCTCAAGTAGTTGTCCGTCTTCAGCCTCCAGCCAAGAGCCCTCGATATGTTTCCCCTTTTTCTGACCAGGACACCTACCTCTATTGTAAATAATGATATCAGTTCAGAAGTTTTTTGTCATTGAAGCATTTTTATAACCTTAGCTGCACTGTCTTGGGTGGACAGATTATTATTTCTATCAAAATTACAGATGATAACTGCGTGCTTCATCCTTGACTTCTCCTCATCCTAATCTCTTTTCAACCCTTCGATCTTTCATCATTGATATCATGATTTATTTTTTCTTCAAATTCAACAGATCACTTATTTTATAAGCCCTTGATAATTATTTCTCATTTTTCTCTAAATTATTTAGTTCCACGAAATCCCTATAAATTACCACAGAAATGCAAAAATAAGATCATGAAGTGACTCACTTGGAATTGAAAATCGTCCATTATACTTATTTGTGTAAAATTTCCATGAAAGCCTTAATTCTAATTAAAATAAATTCATTGCTAAAATAAATTAATTTATGGTAACTCCCATTAAGGAATCCTCGGGAGTACGTAATTTCTCAGATGAAGAAGCTATTGATTGATTGATTGCATATAATTTTATTAAAAATTTTAATGTTTCTTTTACACGAGAAATAAATAATAATTATTAAATTATAAATAGATCATTCCTGGATTTCTACATCATTCCATGATGCCAACTCCATACAACCTTATTTTCTCTTGAATAATAAAAAAAAAAAATTTTTATAATAATTCATTCATAAATTAATATTTTTTCAACATCACGGTCCTATCCTAATTAAAACAAAAATTTTATTAGAATGAAAATCCAAAAAAATAATAGCCCAATCTACATGTTATGAAGTTTTGTTTACGAGAGTATGCTATTGAGAGTGAACGTGTGAATGAGTGAAGACAAAGAAGAGGCCTACCAGTGTAGCCTACTGCGGCCGTTTAAAGGCATAATAAGTCTTGTGACGTGCCGATCAACAATGCAACGCCGCCGCCCCCGCCCCAATTAGCATGACTTGGGCCGCTAATGAGCTCAGCCGCCTCCGCTCGGTACACTGTCAACCGGGTCAACTAGCCATCAACCGGAGCTCTCCTCACTGAATTGGCACTCGAAATCCTCCTCCTCAAAGAGTTTCACATAACTATGGTAGAAATCTATTATTATAACCAACTATAAATGGCGAAAGCCTGTCAATTGCAAAAGCAGTGAAAATTCGAGGGATTTCCTTTTCATCGTTATTATGGGAGGGATTATCTCATATTATCTGGCAAAACTGGGTGATCTATTTCAAGAATATCATAATCGGATCATAGATCTAAAAAAAAGAGTGATCTTTTTTAAGAATATCATAATCGATTTATAAATGTGTGATATGTTTTATGAATATTCAATTGAATCTTTGAATTCATGCACATCGCCATACTTGTATATTGTATCCAAGCAAAGAAGACATTCTGGTCAGAAAGGGAAATGACTCCAGCTCGGTCATTATTACTTGAAAAATTATAAATTTCGGACTAAGAATGTAGATCAGAATGTTTGCTACTGTTGAGACCAAATTTATAATTTTTGAACCAATATTGACCGAGATGGAGTCATTTTCCCGTTTTTAATAAAATGTATACTTTGCTTGAACAGACCAACGGCGTATCATTATTTTTGTTATTAATCGTAAATTGTAGATGGGACCAAGGCTACACTAGATAAACTTATGCTTCATATAGAGCGACCTTGATGCATCATTTGAGTAGAGTTCAGATATAACCCTATTTAATTTACGTTTTCTAGAATTGTAAATCGAACATTTGAGGAGACCTGAAACTATTATCCTGGATACTTTGCCCTTCGTAGATTATTATTACTCTAGATGGCATGTAAATATTAAAATTCCTATTAAAATTCTGGATTATTTTATTACCCAGATTATACTGGCGTTGCACCGAATGATTCAGTTATTTCTCCTCTCGAAATAACGATTTAGTATTATAATTCAATCGTTAAACTGGAAGAATGTATGTTGTGCAAGAGAAAATGACAAATCAAACTTGAATGACTCAAAGAAGTTGTTTATTTTACCACCTAGTAAGATAACTATGCCAGACACTCAGATCATTCATGTTTAAAAATCGTAAAATGAAATGGAAAAGTCTTTATTTGGAAGAATCTAGATAGCATTAAACGAGACATAAAGTTGCAAGACTATTATAAAATGTAAAGTTAGTGACCGCCCTTCACCAATAAGAAGAGCCTTTTCATCATAAAAATGTGATAAAAAGCCAATTTAGTGTCAGAATGATACAGTGGAAAATATTAATTTTTAGTTCAAAAAAAGATATTATTATCACTAGAGGTTAAAATAGATGTTCAATTTCATAGAAATTCTAATTCACATCATGTGAAACACTAGAGCCACAATGCTTGAAGCACGAATTAATGAATAAAACAATAAATTATTCAACTGAATTATGTTGAACTTGACCAAAGTCCCTTGAATTCGAAATTTTCAATTCAAGCTTAGATCCTAAGGTCCTTATCCACTGTCAGTTCCCACTGACAATTCAATCGTTCACAGCTGATCGTCCAACAATCGGCATGCCGGCTTTTCATCCACTTTCGACTATCACTGTCCGAACTGCCTATGCAAACTGAAAGTGGTTGTAAACCCTGATTATATATGATATAATGTAGATTAAGATGAAAATTAATCTAAATTGAACTAAACTAAATGATGAAATAGAATCAAAATTTCAATTTTAAAATGAATCACATCTCATCATGAATCGCGCACAATTATACAACTTTACTTTTCTAAACTTAACCTGCGAATACTAAACTACTACTACAACAATGCTAACGCAAAACAAGGAAGTGACAAACACGAACATATATATGTTACTGCTTACTTATGTTGTCAACTACAGTACATTATACCTATACGAAGCTGATGAATATTTTAGCACGGCACGTATAATTCAAACAATGATATCGTCCGATTCAAACCCTTGAGGCCTCTAGCCCCTCCCTCACCCCACGCATCTTTACTCACAACCCAATTGCATTGTCAAGCCTTTCCAGAGATCAAACCGACCCCAGTCGACTATCTTTGTCGATTTGAATGACAGAAAGAGAGTGTCTATTGATCTGTCATCGATTCTTCTCTCTTGCTCCATCACGTGACTACATATACATATATTAAGAAATGTGGGTGAACATACGCTATGGTTGCGTTTAAATAAGCAATTTTATTGTTCCAGCTGTTCAATTGGGACAAAAATAATTACAACTATTGTAACTACAGCTGTTTGATTACAGGGTGGAGACTTCAATTCAATACTACAACCCCTTACTGAATCTTAAATCAAAACCCTGCCATAAATATCATTTCAATTCATTCAATACCAATTGACTCATTCCTCACAATTATTAAAAGGTAAATTAGGTACTTAGTAATAAAAAAGGTGAGTATTTAGTAAGTATTTGGTAATAAATGCAAACAAACACCACGTATTCTCACATTCATCCCGAATTGTAAAAACCAGGATCCACAATTTAAAACCAGCCGCCTATCTTATCATTGAGCTGATCCAAGATGAAAATTAATCTCGCTTATTGCAATCCAACATTAGAATATGAACATTCTATGTTTTCTACGGCATCATAAAATCATAGAAGCTTAAGAATTGTTAAAACGATCCAGTACAATTCATGAATAAAGCAGCAGGACGCCGTAGAATGTGGAAGAAAGATTGGAGCAAGTCATTTCCTTGCTGCAAGACCCGTCGCATAGGGGTGAAAGAGGTTTCTCCCCTTAAAAGGAAAATCGCACTTTGGCTGCAAATAATGTTCATCGTGTGTGTGTGTGTGTGTGTTGGTGTGCCGTGTTTATTAATGCTTAGATAGTGAATGCGTATGTGAAATGCAAGGCTACGCCTGAAAAGAAGGCTTGAATAAACAATGGATTGTGAGATATGTGCAATCGGAATGAGCAGAAACAGATTAGGAGATGCAAATACTTGCGAGAATAAGGAGTGCATTTCAGTGTTACATTATCGGAACACAGCAACACCATCAGAAAAGCAATTTCTCAGCTTCGGCAGCATTAAGCGATTGATCGAAATGCAACCACGCTTAGCTCTCTCGCTGAAAGAGTCAACATACCAGTTACCATCAATTTACAATTCTAGAACTTCAAATGTGATTGCGTTACAATGACAAAGAACCAAACTGCTGAACACCATCAACAAAACATTAGGCTGACTGAAATTGCCTATGTAATGTTATGTATATATATATATTCTCAACAATGTAATATTTTTACAATACAATTTGTGAATAATTCTTATCAATGTAATGAGGAAAGAAATGGAGTAATCGCTATTTATGGAGTGAGAGAAATTCCATGAAGATGAATGAATAAATGATTTTGGAATATTCCAAATGATTTATAGGCTAGTTATTTATTGGTTGCAAGATTCATGAACTCGTTGGTTCTTGGTTAAATATGAACATTTCTCATTATAGTCGTTATATTATTAGTCGATTGGTAAGAATTAGCGTTCATTTTACAGTTATTATTCTTTTGATCAACGAAGAAAGTATTGTTGTTGCATACGTCAAAAATTGGAAATAATGAGTTATTAAACTTCAATATTACAATCTACTCTTATATTACCTTTACACGATCGAATGTCAGAAGAGCACTCACCTGAAAAAAACAAGGAGACTTATTAACGATATACAAGAATTATTAGATGTATGGAAGAAGATTCTGATTCTGATATCTGATTTATTGATTCGTTTTACGAATCATTGGATTCGCATAAATCATTCGAATTTGAAAAGTAAGACATTTTTTGGTATGAATTTAGTTCTCCGAGAAATAAGAACTTCATTCCAAATTACAAGTGTACTCGTTATCCTACTATAAGTGTATGTTAATAAATATTAATCAAAATTTAAGTATCCTTTTAGTATTTTTCATTCACATCATTTCACATGAAAGGCATTCTTCAAGTGTGAATGAACAAATAAGCAACATTAAATTAGTTCTACACTACTGTATTGGGTAGTGTACATTGATAGTATCCCTAGACAAGAAAGAAACATCATACTATGAATTACGTTCACGCAAATCATCATGGAAATCATACTGCAATCATCTAAATGATCCGAACGATATAAGCAACATTATATAATAACATTCGAGAACCTATTGATTGAATATCAAATTTTTCCAATTCACACGACAAAATAATATCTTTTGAAGGATGCTCAGTTCTCACACTGCTGAACTAAATGAAATAATAGACAGTTTTGTTTGATGAGTCGAAAGCAACAACGAAGGTAGCAGGCGATCTCATCATTGAATGGAACGAAGAGGATCAGGTACATCACTTGAATAGATTCGCACAGGGATGAGTAGAAAGAATGGAGGGTGAGGCAACGGCAGCAGCATCCCTATTAGGGAGGGTGGATCGGAATTATTGACAAGTGAATCGACGGAATGAATGAGGGAGCACGGATGAATGACAACAGGCAACGGCGGAGGCAAAAGAATTTCCGAAAATATAATGGAACCGCCCCACGAGTCGTGATGATGAAGAGAACGTCAAAACAGCAACCGAGCCCCACATTCAACACACCCGACCCCTTTCAAAGTATACATCCTTCCAATGTCTCGAACTTTAATCCGGGATCACAGGAACCCCGCCCTTGCTCTCCATCATTTTCCTGCTAAGAATTTCCTTCCCCCCTCCTCCAAACTGCATCAAACTCGTGTTGTAAGTTAATCAAGTGTTTTGCCAACTTTGCCAACTACTGTTGCCGCAACTTCACCTGCCAACCAACCCCCCCCCCCAATTCCCACCTCACCGCCCTCACAAGTTTATTCAACTTTGGAATTCCGCTAAATTTCTCGGTAAATACGATTTTTCAAAGATTAAAATATTCTACCTCCCGAAACAAAGTGTCACAACCAGAAAATATCGGAAAGCTCAAAGGAAAATACGGGGAAGCTGTTCTGGTAAATGAAAAGTGATGGAAATTGCGCGGACCATCTTCCTAAGCCTTCTAAGTTATTCAGTGATTAGACAGGATAAGTTTCAATGAGCTGTATTGAGATAGTATTATGTGATAATTATTATAAGAATAGCCTTTAAAATTTTTGAATTGTTGAGTGTTGATCCGTTTTTCAACATCCATCAACTAATGTACTAATCAACAACGGCTTCAGCAATTTTGATAGTACACAGGTAATGTCGATGATGATTGAAACGGGGGTGTATGAAACAATATTCTAGAACTACTATAGATGGATAAGAATTGAGCTCAATGACACCTTTCACTGATTTGATCAGAGCTTAAGATTATCAATTATAAGTATTTACGACCTCTGCAAATTTGATCAAGTTTCTTTATGACTAGTTTCTTCTGAGCTATGTACTCTATCAAAATTTACGACGAACCAACAAAATGGATATAGACTGCAAACATTGTGCCGGGGTCAATGATACACCTTTGGAATAGACTAGACCCCATAAAGTAAATCTATATTAGATGAGATGTGTACAATCTAAGCCACTTCCCAACATGCACGATACGACTTGCGACCGTACAGAGCGCTGGTAGTTGAATTAGCTATGCACTTTGAATGTCTTGTGGATATTTTATGGACGCTTACCGACAACTTCCCCATTCCATTCACTCATACTACACACGCCCTTCTATTACACACAACACACACACTTATACACAATTTACGAATATACGCACGCTGGTGTTCTCGTTTTCTGTCTAAATCTGCCCATCCCTCTCTGTCACAGCAGGATATTAAAAACGCGCCGTCGATAAAATGCTAGAGGTCTGAGGGAGAGAGTGGGAGAAGAATGGAGATGAGAAAGAGGAAGATGGATGAAAATGAGGATGAAAAAGGAGAAAGATAGATGAAAATGAGGATAAAAAGAAGATAAAGAACGAGGAAAGCATTCAGTACATTATCTGCCACTCCGTTCTACTCAGTGGCAGACAAACCAACCTTACTTCTCTACAAAAAAAACCTCCGTCCAAGAATATTAAACTCAAAATCCAATACCAGCGCAACCCAAATAAATTTGTACAAGCCCCGAAACCCAAGCCAGCGGCCGGGTCTCCCTTCCCCCTCCCCTACCTCTTCATCTTCCAGCAGAGAGACTTCCTTTTTAATCAAACGCAAAGAAACACAACAAACCGGAAAACCTCACAGAGAGACGCTCCTCAATTTTCAACCCCTATTACTACTCCCTTTCGCTCATCTAATGACCGTCGCCTCATTCAAAATCACCGCGTTTTGTGCTTTGTGCAACATATATCATTGTACTAGCAATAACAACAAACAGAAACTATCAAATACGAGAAAGTCTACAAGTACAATTTTCTCCACATAGATTATGGAAGAAACAGACACTTTTCATTTTTTCAAATATCCATTCGAGAATTGCTCATTCTTAGTTATGGCTCATTATTTAAACTTATAGTCTTGTCGAGCAAAGAAGAAATTCCTTCAAATTAACGATTGAAGTGAGAGTGTAACTAAGTAGATCTTAAACTTTTGGTGTAAAACAACTTCTGCCAACATACCGATGGTAAGATTTGAGACTTTTTCATTTCGACTGCTGGCAGCATTGAACAGCTGCCATATTGAAGCTCGACAAGACTAAACATAGTACCGCATAGTATACTTAGACTCAGGTAGTACAGTATTTTATTTCATTATTCTTGTTCCATAGCCTATTGGATTTTGTAGACTATTATTCTGCAAGTTATAAATTACTCGTGAGAAATCATTTACTTGGAATGTATTCACAAATACCATTTCAAATATATTTATAAATAAAAAGTTCGATATCTATACTTTCAATAATCATGTATGGATTGAGGATTTGATTGATTGAAGGCCTATCTAAATTTAAATAAATAAAATTAAGAATGTGAATCAATGAACAAGAGCTATTAAAAACGGTGAGTTTGTAACTGAAAAAGTTCCCCAAACTAAGACATAGTGACAGATGAATACTACAACAAATTAGATTTAGAAGTGACAGTAATTACACTAATTCAATGTGCGGCTAAAACAAGAACAATGATAATTAATAGCGACAAACATTGCTTCATGTCATAAGCCACCTACAACCGTACATTCCGAAAGTAATTACCCAGCTGAGTCGAAGCGTGAAAAGACCTAACAGAGTAAAACAATAACAGAGCAATTAGTGAATCAACACTTGGAATAGCTGAGTGGAGACAGCTCAACTATTTCGACTAGCAATCCTCGAATAATGATTATACACACGGTCTTCGTTATCACAACAAATTACAAATTCAAATTGTATGGATGAATCTTGCTCACTTTCACTGAGTGCAGATGAAAGAGGGCGCGACCGTACGGCTACAAATGACCGAGTCACTCATAGATTGAATCAGTTCACATATTAGTTTCATGTTAGATTCATCAGTTACATATATTTATTATGTCAGCGTAGTCTACAAGTGATAATGCATACTTGAGATAAGCAATTTGCATACATTTGCCAACACACAAATAATCATCGATTTTATCATTGCATATCGCCATTCTATAAGTAATTACAAGGTGCAAGGTTTCGTTGTACTATAATTCAAATGCTAATTGTATAGGCATTTTCAATATTGAAGAATTCTGGATTAAAATACAGAGCGAATTGTTTAAAAGTAAGTAAATCTAGTACCGCTGTATTTTGAATCAAATATTTCACTGAGTTTCCTAGTAATTGCAATTGAAGGTGAAAAGCATTGCATTTTGTAATTCTAGAATTAAATTCTAAATGACAAATCGGAATATGGAAAGGAAAGATGGGTGAAAAGGGAAAAGGGGAAATAAGGAGAGAGATGAACTACCGTAAATTGATATAGTTCTTATAAAATTATAAAAATTTGAATAAAGTTTTCACAAAAATAAGTTTAGTTGTTAAAAAACACGTTGGGGTTATGCTTTTTTGCATACTGGATTGTAATGTGACCATATAATAACACATGAAAATAATATTGAGTACAAGCATAGATAACGTCTACTTATCTACTACATGATTTGGTGTATCAAGTTGATAATAGTGTTAAAATGTATATTACAGTAATAATATAAAGTGATTGTTGAAACATTAGATTCGTCATATGAGTATTAAATCTTCATTTTATTCGATAATTATTATCACACTTACAAATTATAATTGGTGATATATTGCAGAAAATCGAAATCTCAAGACTGTAGTGGCCTCTTCAGTAATTAGCCATTTATTTAAAGGCGCTCAAAATTATTAATGTATACTGAGCTTCGGTTTCCAAGACAAGCCAATAGAAACATTGCGCGTAACACTTTTAATGAAAAACTCAATGGCCTAGAATTGAATAGCGGTAGAGCCTATAACGAAATAAACCTGAAAAGCGCAATATAATTTTGCCACAAAATTGACCGCTACATATGCACCACTGCAAAAATTTCACGACTACGTGAAACGATCAACTAGAGAGGGAGACTACGTGAAAGGGAGAGAGTGTGAGTGAGAGAAAGAAGAGAGAGATTCTAGTTTTGATTGGAAATGAGAGATCCATCGCGGTAGCCCACGGTGAGGGTTGACCAAAGCCAGAAAAAATGAAAATGTAATAACAAAATATTCGACGATTGAATAATGGAATGTTTTGACCGAGCCACAACCAGCCACCAGGAGGGAGATCAATTTCAATTTGTTTAAATTATTCAACAATAGTTCTTTTATACACCCAAATGCAGATCTGTTCCATAATCTGAAGAGCGTCGCCCAAATTGATACACGGGGGTTTGTGAGGTTAGTATCGAAAGGTACATGAACAGCTATCATTGGTTTGCACATATGTAAGAACGAGTATGTGAGTGAGAAGGACAGTTTCAGACTTGCAGCTATGAGGGAAGGATAGAAGAGCAGTAGGCCTAACAGCTGAATCATGAGCATGGGTTACAACGTGTAGAATACGCGAATGGGGTCCTACTACGTCGATGCTTTGTTCATGACAGGTAATGCAGATCAGAGCAGAGAGAGAAAGAGAGAGAGAGAGTGAGAGAAAAGAGAGAGCGAGAGAGGATACACCAAGCGGGAAGGGTTGCTGATTGGGCGACGCGGGAAAATCAATCCTCTCTGTAAGCTGTACTCGAGAGGGTACACGTGTAAACCAACACGAGGGAGAGATTGATGCAGAGAGGGAGTGAGAGTGAGAAAAAGAGACTGTTTTGGTTTTTGCTTATTTTGTCATTTATTAGCTTAACCGAAAAACACATTTGCGCCAATTCGGTCATAGCCACCGAGTCATCATTGCCAGTAGGAACACATTTGTGGCCACATCATCAAATAATTCGCATAGAACTGATGGTGATGTCAACTTTATTCCAGGCTTATGGCTCTCCCTCACAAACAAATATAAATAATATTGTGTATTATTCTAGCTTGTTTATTTAATTTGAATATCGTCCCTGATCTCAGATCATCTAGCCAGATAATTTCGCAGTTTTCCAATTACACGAAAAATGGAATTTGGAACTCATCCTTTAATAATATTACATCTGGCCCATCGATTATTTCTCGTGGACTGCATGAAAACAAACTCTGAATTGTAGATTACACATTCTAAATTGAGAATTAATAATTTTGAATAATCCACCCATTCTAAATGAAGCCTTCAAAGCAAAAGAGTACGAACGATAAAAATTTCCATCTTACAGATTGTTCATTCCAATTTCATTTTAATATATTCAACGAATTGAAATGTTCATTTAATGCTCAGCTCTACCAACTCACAAATTTGATAGGAAATATCCTAACATTTCCATTCAACTATCATCATTGTTTTTCAAAATGTTTTCCAACATCAAAATATTGAGAGAACTAAATTTAATACAATAATATTTTTCCAATTCTAGGAATGAAAATCTGAACTCAATGTCCCTCAATGATTGAAGCTACGAAGCTACATTATTTATCGTATTTCATAACATTGAAGCCATCATGACACAAACATGTTTCTTTAAACTCTAACTATACTTTTTAACACCTCGAAGATTTTCCATGCCAAACCCCCTATACAGGAAATACAGTAACTTGAAATGTACTTCAGTCTATCTAGCTTCTATCATATCTCTCCACATTCCTTCATTAACACCAAGTTCATACTACTTCAGAGTACATACTGATCTCAACTGGACATCTTTTCCGACTCAGTGAAACCAACTGAAATGCATATTTATTTTTGCCTAGTTACACAGCACTGTAGCCGGCAAATATTTCAACGGGATCGGCGAAAGAGAGAGGAAATATAGCCCTAGGTGATGAGAAGAAATGAGTGAGAGAGAGTCGTGCCACACTCGGCAGGTGTATTTGAGCAAGCAGGGCACGGTGATTGAGTCCTATTTGGATTCTTCCTTCTGTTTATGCAGCAACCCTTTGATCTGCACCCTCCCGGTGACACAAAAAGCTAATTTGTGTTGTACACACCCCGGCACTGGCTAAATAAGGGATAACTCTGTTAAACCCCGACTCCATCCAGCCGTACGTTCTCCTGACGCTCCCAAGGAGATAGGTGTGTGCCGACAGAGACAAACGATTGATGAAGATGAGGGTGAGAGAGAGATTGATATGAAGATAGGGTTGGATAGAGGAATAGTGCGTGAGAGATGAAGTGTGTATGAAAGAGAGAGAGTGAGTGAGTGTGTGGGTGAGAGGGTACTGACGTAACACGGTACACGGTAGGCAGCTAACGAACAGCTTGTGACCGGGACAAACAAGTCACCAACATTGTAAGCTCGCTCGCTTCGCTACCTGTTCATTGTTCGCTCTCAAAATACCATACAATCTTTTAAATACAGAAACCGTGAAAAGTTTTTTAACATAGGTCATACAGAACTCCATGAATAGGTGATTTTTTGACAGACAGCTTAGGTAATAATAATTGATAACCTGTAAAATATGTGCCAAATGGTCTCCAAGGAAGCCTATTTAGAAAAAACAATATGATACAACCTAGAAATGATGAGAGGATTAATAATCAATTGTAGGTATCAATTATGAAATCAGATTGAAGAAGTGGATGGAAAATGAGTCCATTGAGTCCAAAATTATTCGATTTAATGAAATAAATCTACATGTATCCTGAATAATACATTTATCTAAACGTTTATCTACAGCATTGATGCTTTGCAGTTCAATGAACTTCGGATGAAACCAAAGATTGGGTTTGATTTCTCCATCAATGAATTAGCTTATTGTCATGCTAATTAATATAAATTTAAGAGCAAAAAATTTTACAAGATTCCGGGTAGTAAAGTTATTACATTCCACATGAGCTATACATTCCTTTAGTGATGTACGGTTGATTGATTTCGAATTGGATGGACCGGAGGGAAGAGAAACGAGAGAGGGAGTAGTATGGTGAAAGAGAGAGAAAGAGAAAAGACAGAGATAATAAGAAGACTAAAATGAGATAAGTAACGAGGTGGCTGGCTAAAAGCGATTGATTCACTGGGTGGGGCGGAAACCAGGAGTGGAGCTAGAGCATTTTAATTGCAAGGATGAAGGACGAATGGAAAAAGGAACCCAGGAAAAGAAGGAGAGACGGAGACAGAACGAGGGAGAGAGAGTGAGTAAGAAATGAGGATCAGATGTAATCTGACAAGGATGATTAGTGATTTGCACGCTTCCAGTCGAGAAGAAGGCGCTGATGGGTTTCGGCCAGCGACCACACAATTCAAATTGTTATAATTATGTGGTCGCATGTTTTGGCCCTCGACCACCGTCTGTCTGTTTGCAGGCTGCTTCTCAAATGTGAAGAGTGGAGAAGAAGACTCTCATTCTGCCTTCAACACTCTCTACCTACCTGCCTGGAGCCTGTACATGTACATCACTGCAAGTGTTTGGTATTCTTTTTCTATCCTTGAACGCTTGAACTGTCGAATCAATTCCATTACAAATTCGAAAATTTAGTACCAGTAGCTATAAATCCGAGGAATTATCAAATACTCTTTATTGCTCGCTACTCATTTTAATCTTCAATCAATGTACGAAAACGTATCTCCCCTGCATCTTTTCTCATTACCACCCCCCTTCAAATTATCCTTCGTCTTTTTTATTTTCAATCTAGTTTAGTTTATAGTTCATAGTTATAGTTTGAGTTTATTCTCAATCGTCTTTCAGTTTCATTTTCAATCTTGTTCTCTTCATCCAATATTTTCCTTTTTTTACCATTTCTTATACTACACATGCATGTCTGGTCATTTTCTTCTTTCGTCCTTTATTATCTCCTCCTCCAAGATCGTAACCAAAATGTCCTGTTCAAATAGTAAAAGAGGATTGACAGTTTTTCAGATAAGTGAAATTTAATTGTCACGTATCGCCGATCAAGAAATCAAGTATTGTTTGCTTTAATTCAAGTATGGAAGTTGAGTAAACTAATATAGGTATTGCCGATTCAAATTATTGTTCGAGAGCAGTCACCCACACTACAAAACGTTCTTCATAAACATTCAAATAACATTGAGTGGCATTATTTGATAATTTTCTTGAATAAGAGATAAAATAGCTTGACAAAAATGTGCAGCGAAGTGATACAAAGAAGTCAAGATTGAACTCAGGAGAGAACCGCCAAAAACCATTAAATTTCTAGAAAGCGTTGATGAAGTGATACTTGGGAAAGAGCTCAACAATGTCACTTGCATGAAAGAAGTTGTGCTGAAAAAAGACTGACCTGTCATTGGGGTAGAATGAGTGCAAGTCTCTTGTCTCCCTACACACAAGGAATGCTTGACAGCAATGAGCAGTGTACACAGAGAATGATTGCTGACAAGCAGGCAAAAAAGCCGGGTTCAGTTTTTGTTTCCTTTATTTTTTTGCGTTTGGGGCGTCACCTTTGGGCGACTACAGATGACCGGGCAAGATTTTACGTGGTCTCTTTGTTAGTTTTTATAGGTTCCGAAGCTAAATAGAAACTACGTTGTAAATCTTTGAGGCCAAACACGGGTTTGGGTCATTGTGTACTTTTGAAAGTTTTCCCAACCGACAGAAATCATCAACCACGATCTTTCCTTCCCATTACAATTTCGTTTTATTGACTGCTATCCAGTCGAAGTATTATTTGGAAAAGGCCGGTCTATTTGTTGAAGAGGGGCATAAAATAGCATGGAAATAGGTTTCCTCAGACTTTTGAACGACCAAACCGAAAAATCAGTACAACTCTACTAATTACCAAATGAACAAATAAAAAGTATGAAGATCTATGTACAACTGGCTAATTGTATTGTCTAGTTGAATTGCTTGTTAATAATGTCTGATGATATTTGCTCCAAGACCAAAATACACATATAATATTAAGACATTCTAAATACTGAAATTCCTGAAAGTAAGCTCGCTCCCTTGCAATATCTAAACTAGCGCTGCGAAACTACATCATATTTGAACGTAATTTTTTTTATCCTCGTCGAAATTGGGAGAGAAGACAGAATTTGGACAAGTGTCTGTGGATTCACTTATAAGTCATTGTGATATCTCTAATAAAAAAATATGGAAAAGGCAATAATTGGAAGACTAAAATAAGTGACAATAAAATAACACTAATTTCTTACTGTTGCCATATACTTCAATATGTGATAACATACTCCAGAAACACGTCTCCTAGTTATTACGTAACACAAGTCTATTAGAAGCAAACTAGAGGGGAGCGTGCAAGACATGCAAAGTGACAAATCACACACTTGGATACAGCGTTGCTCGTATGTGGCGGCATCCCCTCGCTGAGACAACTCAAGAATGTGATGGAAACTATATTTGAATGCAGAAGCCCCCGTAACAAATGTGGCGAAAAGAGCAAGGTGATTGATTGAGCGTGTTCGTCTTGTTTCCGGGAGAACAAGTCGGGGTGTCAACCCTCATTTGTGCTTATTTGGAATTTCACACTCCTCTCTTCAATAGGCAACGCTTCCGGTTAGCATCAAATGATATCCTCCTTGAATATCAGCAACACGATAGACTCTACAACATATTAAATTGTTCAATATTCGAAATTATTCAACCAACTAACCACTGAAGGACTGCTATTGAATATTTAACTCGTTATGGCATACTGCATGAGGAATGAGTTGTGTTGAGTTGAATGAGTTATGAGTTGAGGAATAAGTGCAGCAATAAGAATATTTCTATAAAAATACATCCATATTTTATTTTCATTCATTCATTTTTTAGGGGGGCGGGATTATATTAGTTTTGCTGTGGAAAGTTTACAGTATATAACTCAAGTAGGTTAGTAGCATTCAAATGATACTCCCATGTTATATGAATAAGAGTAGGCTACATAGACAAAAAATAGTATGGACTTTAAAAACAAGAATGTATATGGAATCTTGCAATCAAAGCACAGAATATTTTCAAATTGGATCTTATTCATTAGAATAATTTGAAAATGATAATAATAAAATGAACCATTTATTCTTAGCCTATATGAATTATTTATTCCAGATATTTACCTGTTTCTTGAGGGAGCATAAAAAATTTAGTTCTTATTGCATTTATCACTGCATTTAACTATAACGATGGAATTGATTCGGATAATAGATGGATAGATAGATTGAAATGCAATTTCTGGAATATAACAGGAAGATTGTGGCAAGCCGATTTTGAAGATCAATTAGTTGAACGATAATTGGAGCCACAAATTTGCAAAGCCTCCGGCTAAACACCTTGGCTTACAATTTTCGGTGAATTTCCACCGACAATGTTATCAGTTCGATTGTGATATGAGAAGGTTTGATGAGCAGAAAAAGCAATTTGACGAATTTTGAACTGGTAGCTCAACCAACAGAGATGGAAATATTCATCAATTGTTGCCTCACGCATTTCACAATCAGCTAACGGCAACACAAATTCTATCAATTCCAATTAATCCACGCCATAACAATGTCCAAGAGAAAAACGAAGTCACATCCATGCTGCTGCAATGATTGTTGGGGCGAATTTCATCAACGTCATAAACACAAAACTAATGCGCGGTTCCCAATTTGCATGCAACAGCGGTTGTCTTTCTGACTCCACTCTCCAACGTGTTCTGCGTTGCAAACGAAAACAATTACACATTTATCATATTGTCACAATAACCGCACATGATGATGACATTTATATCCATTCATCTACATAAATATTGTTGAAACAAGTTACAAGCGAGCACTATACCTGGCCGCATTTCCAAGTTTCAAAACCAGTTGGATACTATTCAATTTATTTTTCGTTTACAATCTATTCCTTGAAAATACAAAGCACTATGAAAAGTCCTCTCAACATCTAGAAAACGTAAAAGAGAAAATACCAAGTACAACTCATACTAGATAAATTATACAAATATTATACGTGTACTTTTTACTATATAAATCTCTATTGAGAAGTTTAGGGATTGCTTCTCGGGTGATTAAAATCAAATTATATTTTTTTGTTTGTTTCTAGTATCCGAACAATAAGTATAATAATAAATGAATATGATTTGGGTGAGTTTCAGACTGGATTCTGGCGATCGTACTCCAAAGTATCCGGAAAATATTATTAGATGGAATGTGCATGAATATAATATTGACTAGAAATGAATATTTTTGGATATGGTGTACCGTGGTGTAACTGATAATAATAATTATCATCTAATTAATCTTCCATTACAACTTATGTTATCAATGAACCTTTCGTTCAATTTGTGAATGAGAACTTCGCAATTCATAATAAATTCCAATTTAGCCGGGTAAAATGTGACTAGTAAAATTTATATCAAAGTTAGATCTCGTGACTTGTTTTCATGTCTGGGAATGAATGACATCCTAAAAGTCGAAGATCACACCAAACGAATTTTAGATGACACTACCGCTCTGTATGTCGAATAAATATTATTTCGAATTTAATGGACAACTTTGTAACTGTCAAAAGTCATTTGAATACGACAACGAAACGCTTGTGGTGAATGAAGTGGACTCCTACAATATTCGGGGCCGGGTAGTATTTATTATTCCGGGGCAATATTCTCCTACTAGAACAAGGTAGAAGATGAAGAGGGACATGTAGAAAATATTTCGTGTGGAATAATAATATTTGAAAGAATAGGGGGAGAAGGCTAAGTAAAAGAAAGAAAGAGGAATGAGGAAAAGAAAAGGGGAAGATGAATAATATAGGAAGAAAATTAAGAAGATAGAGAAAGGAGAAGAAGAAAAAAAGAAGAAGAAAAAGAGGATTAAACATAAACAGAAGAAAGAGAAACAGAAGAATGAGGAAGGAGGAAGATTGAGGAGAAAGAAACCAGAAGAAAAACAAGAAGAGGAGGGAAAACATCTAGAAAAAGGAGAAATGGTAATGGTAATAGAAGAAAAAATAGGCGAAAATGGAAGAAAAGTATCTGGTATATGAGATGCAGAGAATAAAGATAAATTGTGGGGAAAATATGATAAAAATGAGACGAATGTTGAAAAAAATAGAATAGGAAGACGAAAAATAAGGTGGATAAGGAGAAGTGGTGAGAGTAATAGAGGAGTTGGAACATGCAAGTATTGTACATACGAGGTTTTGTCCTCGGCAAATGTATAAATAAGCAACGACATCGGAGGGCCGCCGTCCGTGTTTTTTTAGCGGCTTGCGTGGTCGGCGTCACTCTCGTGCAAGGCGCCTCCGTCCGCCGCGACGCCCCATTTGTCCCATGACAAACGGCCACCGAAACAGTACACCACCATTCCTGCTGCTTCGTGCGCCGCGCCGTAAACTCAATCCACATTTGAATATTTTTTCCCCACACAGAAAACGCAATTGCTCGCCACAATGCATCCCTGCTTCTCCTGTTCAGTGCAGCGACCGACTCAATAACTCAGCCACCACCATGAATAGTAATGATCATCTATCTATTTCCACTCCTTGATTTTTTCCGATTCTGAAGTCCGTCAGCCTCCTTCTAATATGATTTATCTACTGGCGTTTGTTTTCATTATTACAGTAGCTTCTCTGTTATATCCAACATTCGGCCTTCATGTTTAGTATGATTTCCATGGAAATAGGAGACTTCTCTGGTCTGATGTATGGTGAAATAAAGGAATACTTCTCTTCAAAATATTCTCTTCAGGACAGGACGAACATTGTGACCACGAAGTATCTGGTGATTCGAAGAGTTTTCTACAGTAACTGACAAATTATTTCATTTTTAGAACAATTTTTAATAATTGGAGAAATATGATTCTGAAAAATTCAATCAAAATGATTCAAGCTAGCATCAAAATAACCAAAACTGTAGATTTACGAAAAAGAAAGGTCTTCAACTAAATGACATATCAGTGCAGTCTTAATATGTTGGAAAGCCGTTTTCAATTGATAAATTTATGAAGTATTATAATTATGGCACTATCATATCTTACATAGATTCTTGTTAATTTGATTAATCTACTGGCGTTTGTTTTCATTTCCAGCTCCTCAGTTACGAGTCTTCGTATTTTGTATGATTTTCATATAAATAGAAAATGATTTTCAGGTCAGTTCTAGTTAGTGTTTAGTGCCAGTTTTAATTGATGGGATTGGATACACAATCGAAGAGAAAATTCAAAAGCAAAACATTATCTATGCGACACCAAGTTTCCTTCTGTTGAACACTCATATTCGAGTAAATAGAAATGAAGCTGCTGGTGTAAAGACGAGAGTCGGCCTTCACCAGCTCTACCTATGTTCTTCTCGGCGGAAAATGAGTGATTAAAAAATGGAAACGGTTAGTTAGCACCAAGTATAAAATAAGAGCACTTACAAAGCGTAAAGACGACTGTTGCGGGAATTAATGGTGGGGGTTGTGGTCTGGGGGTAGAGGGTACCAAAAGGGAGTAAGAAGAAAGGAACCGAGTCAGGGTAGGAGAAAGTGTAATGGAGGCGACGTTAGGAAAAAGGCGGCTGGTTGCGGTAACGTAGGGGAATGGGAGGGAGGTATCGCCTTGTTTTTAATTGCTTCCTTTGAGCCAGTCCCGGACACGACCCGACTAATTAACACACAAAGTGACAAAATAGTCCTGGGCGAACAGGGTGAGCTGAGCAGAACCAAGTAGAAGGCTTCCTTCTGGGTTACACATTAAATGCAAACGCAAATTGAGAGACCACCCGCTCCCCCGCCCCATCAATCCATCGATGCTAGTTTCTGGGTCCCAGTTGCTGCTGCTGCAACGGTGCAAAGCTTTTGCAGTGAACATCCCCACATCTTTGGACCGCCCTTATACCCACATTTTCATCTACTGATTAACGTAGACGAACAAAAAAATCTCTCACTACTCGTTCGTCTCGACACTGATGACGACAGGCTCATTACCAGCTTCACTTCGATGAACGAATGCACGACGCTAGCACCAGAATCTCCTACAGGTTCAGCATGCCCCTATTGAATGCATGCCTCTCATAGTTTAGTCACAAAACAAGGGTCCTGATTAATAGGTTCTATATAAGTCTTGTAAAACAGGAAAAATGATATCATTAACTAGACTCTTAATTAATCCATTTCATGCTATAGCAAATAACATCATAGTTTTGAAGATTCTTCACTCAAAATGGTTTCATAACAATTCGATCCGGGAGATCACTGGTCATTGGTTCATATTATATTATTATCACTTATTTTGATGTGTTCATATTATAAGCGCAGTCAAGACAAAAATTAATCTTTAAATACATATGAGTGGAATATTCCAAGTGCCCAAAAATGGAAATCGACAATCATTTAAGTTTAGTTTTCCTATTTATCTGAGAAGTTAAGTAAGAAAGTGCGTATAATTTTCGTAAATTTTGGAAAAGGTTTCAACAATAATTTGGCTATCTAAATCAAAATTTGATGAATCTAGATACGAGAAAAGTGTTTACCAGAAGAAATTTTGCATTCAAACACGATTAAACAACAGAATTGTCCAACATTTCGTGAAAGCCGACACGAGTTTCATGAGACATCATGTGGCGGCAAGGGCTAGAAATGAAAGCATTGGAGCCAAACCGGACGTAGGCCGCCCAGATTTATGCAGACAGGCTCTAATCAGCAATGCACCTTGCATTTCCACACACATAATATGCACCTCAAACATGCATCCGACATGCATAGAGTGCAGTGCAGTCACTTCCTCTCAACTAATTCATCTATGTTACACGTACTGCTAAGTGCTGCATACAGACTACAAAGCACTGGTCCTTTCAGATCCACGCCCCCATTAAATGCGTCAAGGTACGCGCTCACATTATACCTATACTCTCTCCAACAACTCTCTAATCCATCCAGGTTGACATCTGTAGTTACATATAAGGGAGGAGTTTAGTACATCCATAGGCATAACTCATATGATAGCAGTGAGAAATACAGTATACCTCACCCAATATAGAGGGGAATACAGCATCTATAGGCATACTTCACTGGAAGGAGTTCCATATCTCAGTTGATGAGGAGGAATATTACATGTATCGTTATATTCCAACTAATATCAGAGAAGTGAACTGCATCTACAAGTAATCGCAATCAATATGGGATGCTGCATCGTCGACTAATATCAAACAAGAAGGAACACAATCTAGTACAATATTCGGTACTGAAACTATCTGATCAAATCTGACGAACACGAGCAGCCAAATCAATCGAATTCCATAGGATGCTTGTATCTCTTATGCATGATTGAAAGATAATTGCAATCATCCTTAGCCTTGTTGGAGATTTGGAGATTCTATGAGATTGAAATGTCTTGTTCCAGTATAGATTTCCACTCTACTATGGAGAGAACGTGAACAATTTGAATAGGGATTGCATTTCTAATTCCTAAGCTGGCAGCTAGAATAGGTTGCTATTGGAGTAATTAATAACGCCTCAGTCAGATAATCAGTGATTCCGAGTTCCGATTCTTGAACGAGGAATATTTCTTCAACCAAACGTAATCACACATACTGGCCACGGTTGATTTCTATGCCGGAGACTTAACTGTAGTTAAGTTAGAGAGCTCTGAAATTATAAAATGCAAGTAGATTTTACAAACTATTGTTTACGATAAAAAATGATTTAAAGACTTTCTTATTTTTAGAAACACTTCTATTAAAATCATTATTTATTAAGCCATCAATTTATTATTTATAACTGTCATATTCCTAACTGAAATAAACAACGATTAATCTGAAAAACAACGACTAGATTATCATCAGAACAATGCATTGGAGAAAATGAATGTAAAGCTATGATTTCTTAGAGGGTTGAAGAACCTAATGATGAGAGATAAGAAGAAAAGACGGCATTAAACAGTTAGTATTTGTTTAATGTCTAATGCACTTGGCCCTGCTTCAAATTCCAGTTTAATAATTCATTTATTCATTTTCTTGGCCCGTCACATTGACGAGGTAGAACCAAGACTCTTGTCGAATCGCTAACTGCCTGTTGAATCGAAGCAGATTAATTATTTATAAATAGGGTCATTTCACCCATTAAAACTTATTTATTTGAGAGGTTTGTATTGAATAATGATGATAGGAGGGGGAGAAGAGACTATTATGGCCAGAGGTTTGCGAACCGGTTCCTGGCTTCAAACTGATGAGAATGAATGGACCTGTCCAATGAGGTGCCTCAACATGTAAATGAAAAGCATTTGACGTAGAAGGCAAGGTGAAAGATTTGTGAAAAATAAGCAACCTAAATTCCTATTTTATTAGCTGATTATATTTGCGGAAGAATGCTGTATTTTTTATTAGATTCATCAATCGATCATTATCAATAGTCAACTTGCTGATGATCAAAAAATTTTGATGAACTGAATAAGCTGATGGGGCAACAACACGAGATCGTTTTTGAGTCAAGTCGGCTTGATGAAGAATTTGAAGTTGGTAGAGAGACGGATAGAACAGTCAAATTAGAAACAATTAGTAACTATGAATTGGAAAAGCTGTTTAAAAAAAAGTCAAAATAGATATTGATAAGATTAATCTTTTATAAATTATAGCCACATAAAAATATCATGTTCAGCAGAAATTCTACTACCCTAATATTAAGATCACTTTTTGACTAAGTAACAAGTATAAAAAAATTTAACACTTGATATATTATTGACAGTACCATTTGTTCGAGAACTTTTCGGAAACAGAAAATTCTGGTACAGCGAAATTGAATGATAATATTGCTTAGTTTAAATTAATTCAAATGACAATTAAAAAATAACAAAAAATAAGCATAATTTAGAATGAATTCAGTTATCTTGATATGATTGGAAAGAAGCACGATTCCAGATTCTATCGAAAGCGAAGTGGCGTCATCTAGCATTTCTCCGGCGCTAAGAGGATTTAATATGGACTTAAAGAGCCAAAAGAGCCAGGGTGACAACACTTGAAACAGAACTGGCTCCTCTTTCAAATAGCCTACTACCATGCCTAGCTGAAGATTCTGTGACACCAACTAAGTTTACGCCACTAATTATCTTTCAAACAAGCTTCAAACAATAATCTTGCACTCGAACCAGTCCACATTTCCTGGTTTCTGCTGTGATTGACTTCCACACTACTTCGTAAATATACTCTCCAGCATCTGGCTCTAATTGACACTCTACATCATCAATACCCACTTGAAAGATTTTGGACAAAATTTATGCCGAAAGTGATCTTGGAACACAACCTGTCAATATTCAGAAGAAAATGATTTTAGAACACAGGTTGAGAGAAACCATTCGTCAAGGTTTTTGTAGAGAGTTCGAAATGACTGGGAGCTGGAATAAATGGAATGATATTATAGTGTGAAATATTCAAAGAATGTTTAATTGAATATAGTGATATATATTTTAATTATATTCATACAAAATCCTGTTCTAAGATGAGTGTTGGAGATAATAATGATAATAATTTAGAATGATGATAAGGTGAATAGACAATTAGAATAAATAGAATAATTCTCACAGCTAGTTTCACCCAATAATGCAATCATAATTGAAATAATCTAGTTACATCCTCTCTGGTAATGATGAACAACTGGTCATCTGAATAGTGTTTGAATAAATCAAAAGAAGACGGATGAATTTATTGATAGGAGTCATTGTGATTAGAAGATTATTGATTAGTGATTAGAAGTGTGGAAAAAGTAAATGTGAACACAAATTATTCCTTCAAGTTGAAATGGTTAGAGTTAATGGATTACAACAAGTTGAAATTGGTCGATAGAGATATAAATTGATTGATAGAAGACAGAGGGCCTTATCAACAATATAGGTTAATGTGTGATCTGTGTAACAATATATACTGACTAATACCTACAGCAGGGTGAAGAGATCATGACATTACTCTTGTGCTGTGCATCATACTTACATATTATGTATTGACCCACATTTATGTAATCGAACACTGATAACTCACCTGAAAAAACAAAGAAAGAACATTAGATACGATTTTATATTAGCTTGATCCATCAATAAAATGCTTGAATGATCTTCTCTCTTTTTTATGAGAAATTTCATCCAAGTTCGAATAAGGGTTCAAACTTTTCAACTATTTCCAAGTATATGTGTGAACAGGAGAAAACTGTACTTCTTCGTTCTAAAAGATCTACGAACCAAAATAAGTTTCAAATTGAAAGAATTGGCCCATAATACTGCAAAACTATGAGACTATCTCGTGGTCCACAATATTAAATAATCGGATTTCTTACGATAATCCTCGAATACAACAACAACAAACTTAATGATCCTCCTACACTGGGACGATACTTCTTCCATTCATATAGACATATAGTTGTTCTCGACATACGCTTCTCAAACTAACTCGCAGTTTCCGCTGTCCAGACGTGCATCAATGACAAGACTCTCACGAGGAATCCTTCCAGTCACATTACGGGTAGCATTGTTAAGACGTCTCATTACGCATATCCGGCAAGCCAAAGTGAGCGCACAAGCAAGCCTTGCAGGAATAAAGGCATCTGTCGTTGCTATAAACACTGTCCTTATATACATTGTAGCAGGATATTTGAATACCATTTTGACAGTGTGGTGCAAAGAATAGAAAGAAGTTTGGTTTCTGTATAATGAGGAACATTTTGTTTCTGGAATCATTTTGCCAGGGAAGTTTGTTTGCTCATCTAGCGAGCATGCCAGACACACATTAGCGCAAACATTTTAGTTTGGTGTGACATTAGTGTAGATGTAGTATGACAGCAATGAACAACAACGAGCAGCGTGTAATTATTATTTTTGTTTCTGTCATCGAGTGTTGCAAAAACATATCAGACTCCAGCCAGCTACTGGTTTACGAGAACACATTAATGCGTAATCAGTAGTGTCCCACTTGAGACAGCAGAACAGAACCCGGTTCTAGCTTTTGTTAGCACTTTGCTTCGGTGACGTTTATCAGTGTCTTTCTGTCACTTTGTCTTCCATATTAGGCGACGTCGCAAGAGGAATTAGGCGCGATATGCGACCACAACGGCGTCGACTAATCAACCGACGCCGCCGGGCAACAACATGTCTCTCTCTCACGTACTCTCTCTTGGTAATATTTTTTCCACTTCTTCCCACTCACTCTCTCTCTCTCTCTCTGTCACGCATGTCCACTCAATGTCCCTTACTCATTCCCTCTTATTGCAACTAATTTACGCATTCACCCCTCACCATCACTCTCCTCCTCTATTGATAACCTTGTCACTTTTCAGCTGGCCACTAATTACTACTTAAGCCCCGTTTCCATTCGTACATTTCGTGCAACAGTGTTGCACAACACATTGGCAACATGTTTTTACGCGTTTTTCACCGTGCCTGGTGTACCGTTTCCATTCCGTCAAATGTTTTGAGCAACATCAGCATCTAGACTACTTGGACTCGAATTCACTGGTCATCAGAGCTCAGTTCGTTGTGAGCATTTGAAGAAGATGGACGATAGGCTCGCTCTAGCAAGTTTTGTTGTTGTAGCAGGGGGTTATCAAATTCTTAAAAATAGGCGAAAAAGACCACGGTGGTGGATTAGAAGCATCCTCGAAAATTGGCCGTATGAGGGTGCTTATAATAGTTTAATGAGGCACCTTACATTACAAAGTGGTTCTGAAAACTACGAGAGAATGAGTGCTTCTGGTTTTGAATTCCTACTAAATCTAATTTCGCCTAGAATTGCCAAAAGTACTCACTGCCGACAAGCTATTCCTCACTGCCGACAAGATATCCTTTTAGGGGCGTCAATTCTACAATTTGAGTTCTTATGGTTCACGCTAGATACATTCTACAGCACTGTTTCTGTTTCAAATTGTTCAATTAATTTAATTATATTATTCTTCGACCACTCCATTTTCAATGTATCAAGAGTTAAGACAATACGAAACACACAACACACTGAAAGTCACGAACAGTGAACTGAAAGTATTTCTCGTTTGCATCACATCATGGTCTGGAAATTATTTCTTCAAATCGCAAAAAATGCAAAATAAACAGAAGTCGCGACTACATCCTTTTTCTCTCCAGCTAATAGAGAAGACAAATGCATTGTTCAGCAAACCATTTATTCAGCTCGAGAACCTACCTACAGTTCCTCTTTTATTATTATTTTTTGTCACATTGCTCAAATTCAATTACTTTTTCAAACAACTGACATAAACATAAACTAAATATATCAATTCATCATAATTACATTGTAGTCACGTACAACCAGCGAGAATAGCGAATATAGAAATATTCTATATTCATATATTTAATATATTCTATATAAATAGGTATTTCATATTCTATTCTCTATGCGTACAGCAGGAAAAGAGACATTTGGATAGATACAAGTATTACGGACTATATTATTTTTTCTTTTTTTGAAAACAATTCTCGCCTTGCTGAATTGTGAACTCCTATCACATAAGTTACTCCATAATACTCTCATAAGGTACTCTCATAATATAATATTATAATAGTATCCACTGTGGTAACAGTAATTTAACAAAGTAAAACCGAGTAAGTTTAGTCTTACCAGAGACAATGTATTAGTATATAGATAATAATACATTGTCCCTGGTCTTACTTACACTGTAGCAATGTTATTAAAGATTTTTTAGTCTTAAAGAAAAAGTGTAAGATTAAATACTTTTTAGTAACCTTGCTCTGTAGTAACAGAAGTAAAACCAAGTAGAAGTATTATTCGAATTTGAATAGGTCGAATGCAAGAAATAAAATGACTTGAATATCCGATAAAAATAACTTCCTCAATTTTGATTATTTCTGAGCAATCGCGGGGATTCCTACTAATTTTTGAACGCTGAATTCAAATCTGAAATCCAAATTGTTCTATTTCTATTGTTACGCGTTTTAGAATTTGTATAATTCTAATTTGTGCTGCGGCAACATTTCTTGCCGTTTCCATTCCCCAGGATACAATGTTGTGAGAACGAGTTGCAAAACACATTGGTCTCCAACATGTTGCCCGGCGCAACGAGTTTTGAAACATTTTCAGACCGTTTCCATTCGTACAATTTCATGCAACACTGTTGCTTAACACTGTTGCAAAACATTTTTGTGCTAATGGAAACGGGGCTTCAGTATTGATACCGCAACAAGATCTCCAACACGCGCCCAAAGTTGCTGAGCAAATAAATTTTGATCTACATTTGAAAACTTGAAGATTTGAATATTGTAACGGGTTTGTTACCTTATTACAGTGGTTAATGTATTTGTGATAAGGATAAGAAACAGTTTTAGGAAAGTAGTTGAGCTAAATGTTGATTCAGTTATGCATATTTGTGGATTTATTTTCTAAATTCTGGTGTTTTATTTCATCATACAAAATTAGTGATCAGCCTGATTAGTTCCAACAAGCAAAAGATAAAAAAGTCTGTTTTAGAACATCTTAACTACATTGTTACATAGAAATAATTAGTTATTATGTTTCGACAAGCATAAATTGAATAAGCATTTCAAATAATACGAAATAACAATTCACAACATACTAAAAAGATTGTGATATATATTCGAACATGATACTTTATCCTCTATCTACCCTACTTTTAGTAATTCCATTTATCTGCTCATGTCTGGTGGCAGTTCTCATCCTTTGTAATAAATTTTGAATGCTTATTAGTAAAACTAGAAAGTCGCCCAATATTAATTTCAATTTTCTATGCATGATTTATTACATTTAAGTTTTATAGACCACCTGCAAAAAAGAAACGCAAGAAAACATGTAGAATGAGTTCAATGTGTGAGAATGTTTCCCCAACATACATTCAAAGTAATTCAATTTGAAGGCGTGACCCGTGTAATAGATTACGAAGAGATTGAAGTAATAAAATATAATAAAAGATGTTGAATGCGTCGTGAAAATAATAGAAGTGGGCGTAGAATGCAGGACATAGCTTTGGATCATAAAAGGTGGCTGGTTACGATCTCCAATGCCGCCTTGTCACAGAGAAAAAAGAAAGAGAGGAAAATAGAGGAGAGAATAAAACAAGGAGCGTCCCAACAACAAATCCAACCAATTGAAGTTTTGTAATTGCTCCGTAACATCGACTAAAGAAACTGATACCATGGTTCTACACAGCATCAATACATAAGTTGGTGTTATTCACGACTTGAAACTAGAATGGTCACTATTCAATACTACTAGTATAGTTGGAGTATGATATAGCCTAATAAATATGTAGTTAAATGAAGGTCGCATTGCAACTTTGATAACTTATCACCGCTCCTGTTACTGGAAACATGAATATTTTTCCTGTAATTCATTGTGTCATCAGAAATTGGCGACGAAACATCTTTCAATTTATTATCAACTACTTGCACTCCCAAAAAATGAAAACTTATTTGAGGAATAAAAAAAATCAATTGAATCATGAATCAGGTAGTATGCATGAACGATTCTCACAGTTTGAATCTATCATTTATTAAATCGTGTATCAAATTTCTAGCACATCCACGATAATAGCACTATACACTAATAATATTGATGACGAAGAATGTTGAAATATTTGTCACAGTACGATTACAGATCGGTAGCTTGCAGTGATGTATGTAACCCACCCATTCAGTCTGATTCCTCATTTTTCGTCATATGAATTAACTTCATCTAGAATGCTGGCAAAAATGGTGACAATCTAAGGACAATAAGGTGTGAAGAATTGTACGATAACGGTGCTGCAATTGTTGGTGAATCTCAGACAAACACATCACCTTCCACCGTTAATGCGTGTACCCACAAACCTACTTGGTCCATATCTCCCCAGTGGTAGTCTAAAGATGCCATCTTTCCCGGAGAGAAAATTGTATCAAATCTGTTGCATTCCCATCAGGCCTTGTGTCAACCGTGACTAACATCGTCTCAGTAGTTGGAATTTTGAAGATGTCTTCCGCTAAATAAACTTGTGCACTGTTGGAATCAATTGGAAAGGTGATTGGAGGAGCTCTGTTCAAGCGTGTAGCCTGAATTGGAGTTCATGTGATTCGGGATAGTACTGTACGGTCAAACGGTGATCTCCGCTATGTTTTGTTAGAGTTGATTCTCTTGACAGGCTGTGGAATGGTTACAAATTCTATTATTTCAATAGTACATATCTTTCTATCTCTCATAGGCTACAAAGTTAGTTTATTTGAATTTAGCATACTTAATAGCAGCTACGATACAACACAGAACACAAAATTATGACATGGAATTCCTATTGACTTTTTTATTATTGGACTCAGTCGATAATGTATCACATATTCTATCGTATCTCGTATTTGCATCTACATTTACTCTCCTATAAACTTTATCAAACTTTTATAGCTCACAGTGTTTCAAGAGCTTGATGTATATTCGTATCTCTTTAACCGTTCTTGGAACTATAATAGTTAGCTCATGCTAATGCACTCATAACATACTTCACAGCATAATCAAGCTTATCCACTCATAACATACATCATAGCATATCAAGCGAGGCAGCATATTAGCAATAAGCTCGTGGGGCAGTTATTGTGATTTGTTGAAAGCTACTAAAAATTGGGTTATAGGAGTTGTGCTTTCATTTCCGGTACGTTGAAACGGGTGCGGAATATTTATTTGATGGTTTGCACGTCCGCTGATTGAAGTATCGGCCTCACGCACTGATCTCTCGCAATTACTCTCTCTTTATCACTCTCACTCACTCTTTCTCTTTTCAACACACATTGCGCTTGGATTGACCGTGCTTGTGCCGGGCTTAGTGCTTACTGCTTAGTGCGTGCCAATGTGCGCTGCACTGATGTATATCCAGCTGCGATATGCCACATATAATATAAGCCGGCGATTAACGTGATCTCACCTCAGGCCAATTTTTCCGCCAACAGTCCAACATATTTCTCTGTTTATTCAGCCTGAAGCTGTGTTAAGTAGTGTGTGTATCTATCAGGAGTTCGTTAAAAATTATATCATAGTTTGAAAGTACCTAGTTATTTTGAATGATAGTTGAAATGTATAGATTTTTGAATCTAGGTTCACAGGACTAGAGGTAATTTGCCTAAAATTGGGAGGAAAATTATCATTGGAGTAAGGTCATGGTTTGCATTTCACCCAAAGTTCGTTCTCTCCATTTCCTGATGCTTTCATATTATACCATTCGATGTTTCCAATTATAATATTCCCATAATTGGCATCTTACAAAAAAGTAAACAAATTTACTAATTGAATTACTTTTAATCAACAGCACAAGAGGAATATTTCTGCAATGCTGCAAGGCTAGTTTAAACAAGGAAACCAATCTCAACACAACTGACGAGGCGATGAGTGGACTAAACAAAAAATTCTAGAATACCTAAATGACGAATTTCAACTTTATCAAATAAACTAAAATATAAAAAACATAACGATTCCCAACGTTCATTGCAATTTCCTAGTTACAGAGAAAAACCCCATGTAGATTACCGCATTCTCATTGCGAGAACACATAATGAATGTATTACAACTCTTCTCCAATCTTCAACTCTCCAATGTATTACAACTCTTCTCCTTCAAGAGTTTGTTAAAAACTACTTGAACTCCAGGAATCATTTATAAAATAATAATGGCAAACGAGGAGAGTGTTATCATTTTTGACATATTTATAGAGATTTTTTCAGTAGCGTGTAAAACATTATGAAATTCCAGTTAGCTTATCCCAATTTTCCATTTCCAGTGTATGAGTTGTGGCTATGGTGGCCTCCTGACCAGCTGGTGTCCCGTCCAGTGAAGATCCAGATGTGTAGCGCGACCGCGACTGCTCTCATAACAACAGAGATGACCACAATCAGGCCACCTCCAAACAATGCTCTTGTGTTCAAATCGGGTGCTCACTAATTCTCTCACACTCTCTCTTTCTCTCACTCTCTCTCTCTCTCTCTCTCTCTCTTCTCGCTCGGTCTGCCACCAGACGCCCTTGACCTCTGTCCTTTCTCTCGCATCTTCTTTCCTCGTCATCTGCTTATTCTTTTGATGTGCTTCTTATACCACATCACAGCTATACCTGTAGTTAGTTAGGATAGATAACGGGATTGTATATCTGTGGTTCGATGCGCATCTATACATGCCCACCAACATTTCTATGCCTGTGGTTAGGATGGATAACCAGCTTGTATACCTATGGTTGGTTCGACACCATAAACACCAACCATTAAACCGCGACTCACTCCTCACGAACATCAAGTCTACTCTCATCTAGCACCTAGATGCTGCTCCCCTCAATTCTCACACCCTCCTTCGTCACCTATTCTTTCCACCGATGATCACCGAGGAATTCAATTCTTCTTTGTTCTTCCTCTTCCACTTCCCCTCTCCTTCCGTTTCTTCTTCTTCTTCTTCTTCTTCTTCTTCAACTCTATCATCCATCCTCCTCAACGCCATATGACGTGATTATCATCGTCTAATTGTGAGAAAGAAGCATCAACCCAGTCAATCAACCGAACTAGGATCTCCTCGTGAACCACCATCCATCGCGCTTTATTTCTCACTTGAACATCCACTATCACAATAATCAATCTACATAGACTTCACTGCAATCACATCTCAAGCGGTATCATCTGTCTTGCAATGTAGTCAATCAAACAAGTACTACAGCAACTTATGTGCCTGAATAAGTTCAACCGAGTTTGAATCTACTAGCAGCCTAAGTTATAATCCTGATGTTCAAAATATTTGTATATCTTGTGACGACGAAAAATTTTTTTGAATGGGGTTATAAATGAAAAATCATACATAGAAAAAATTGCTTTGAAAGTTTACGTTCAACCAGATATAAATGGACAGTCGATAATGATGGAATGTATTTTGGCTCATTGCTTAGCTTACAATTCTGAAACAGTATTGATCCAACATAAGATTATTCAGTAGAACCAACTGATTTTAATTTCATGAAATTGAAATAAACTTTGAAATAAATATTAGGCTATAGATGTCATTGATATTGGAAGCACAAAAATAGCATTTTACTATTTATAGGAATTCAGTGCGAATAATTCAATGGATATTTGAATATCATGTCATCCAGATCCAAATCTATAATATTATGCAATAGCCGATAATACCCGTATTTGATCAAAAACTGGTCAACTCGCACTCCTTGATTAAAAATATGAATTAACACTTCAATCATATAGGAAAGAGTTATTGGTATATGAGCTATGTATGCATGTATTTATGATAACCCGCCCTATAAAAACTGGAACACCCTAATAGGAGCACGCTAGATTAGGCATGTTGACACCGGTACAAAAACTGATAAACAGCACACAAAAGACATAAGTGCCGCACTCTCGCTCTGACAATAGTAGGTAAATAATAACTGAGTTATTAATAACGATATCCTTACAATGCACGTGGATGGGGTCGCTCGCTCGCTCAGATAGCCACAGTGACTGGCAGGAAAGGAAACCCCTCGCAAACATGATATTAATATCTACATCCCTCTGCGATTGAACCACAAGACCACCTCACCGCGCCACCCCTGCAGTTATCATGTTATTGTAGGATATTAATGGGGCGGGAAGACCACCAACCCTACTACTTATATCATCATATGAATACATACTGGACGAATTAGCAGCTTTTCAATAATAATAATAATATTATTATTATTATCACATGGACATGAAGTATTTAGTTGCACGGGATCAAAGTATTACTTGGTATACGGGTGAAATTTAAAGTAAGTGTTCCTTAAAACGTTTTCCCCGGAACAAATTGAATAGAGACTAAATCCAATAAATTTCTTAATAAAGGTATTCTTCAATTGTTGTTTTCCCCAAAACAAATTAAATTGGCGCTAAATCATTGGGTCTTCTGTGTGTAGAATTTCACCTCATATACAAATAAAATTTACTAAAATGGTAAATTGATATGATTCTTCTTTTGATCAGTAGAGAAGAAATACAAACCAATTATGATTAAATCTGTTTCACCTCATGTTAAGAGCAACTTGACGAATTACGAAAAAGTCGAAGCAATATTCTTATTCAGATCAACTACGAAAAAGTAGTAGTTCTGTGGGAAGAATTTAGTTACTTCAATCATCAGGACTCGACCTAGACAAATATAATTTTATTGTAGCCCTCACAAATCTGGAGGGTCCCCTAACAAACCGTCATTGTTGTACACCTGTTTTGGTACACAAGGCCTTCATTCACTTCTGGAATTTGAATTGCTCCACATGTGTCAGCTACGGAGGCAGTGTAATCGACCGACAAAGGTTCAACTATGTAGCACTAGTCACAATGTCACTAAAGATCTTATCTTCCGATTTCAGTTTCCGATGGGCACAACAGACTTTTATTCCACAATATCCAATCTACGACTCAAGGTCCTATAAGTACTGTACTGAGCTACCATTAAAAAATTCCGGAAAAGATTCTTCTCATTCCCATCACACATTTCAAGAGGTTGTTTCCTGGGCAGGTCTAAGATATACAAAGTGTTGATTGCCACATTGAAAACTTACATAGCGGAGGGAAACAAATCCATGTAAAAGAGCAGAGTGGTATTGAACCGTGGTATTAATTAACTCGTCAATTAATTAATAAGTTACTCGTGATTTCTCAAATGCCTACTAGTCTACTTCAACATGAATACTATCCAAACTTCCAAGGAATAGGCTACATCTCAAGAATTTTCAAGGAACGGTTCCAACTTCGAATGGCGTTGGAAATTGAAGTAACCTACAAAAAATAACAGCGATAAGAGCAGAAATATGGAGTTCAAAAATAGCTATTTTGAACTCATAGTCAAATCTTGAGTATGTTAATCTTCGAGTCAAATCATATTTGAATGGGTATGGTATGAGGGCAATTCTTACTCGAATTGAATACTTTCAACAGGTGAGAAATAACAATTAAAATTGAATTTGTTAATGCTATACAAGAAACTATATCGAGAACAACGATTACTGGATTTCGTAATTGACCAAGTAGGAAATTGAAGTTCTTGTGATTGCATTACGGATTGAAATTACGAGAAGTACGAAACACAGTAGTGGAAAGCGTCATACATTAACCTACAAAGTCAAATTTTCCAACCGCCTCCAAGTGAAGTTCACACACTCTATCAACAGTTTCGAGTTTCACATCGAACGGCTAGTTAGTTACGTCGGTGGCAGCAGCAGCAAAAGCAGTAATGCACTCATCATTAATAATTTCGAACGTGTTCTGTTTTCAGTTTGATGTGGTTTTTAAACCAGCAGCCCGGATCACAGAGGCCAGTCGCGCCGACCAATTTCTGAATTTGACAACCGATCAAACCCTCCCCTTCGCCGCAGGGTGCCCCCCCCCCACAACAAAATAACAACATAAGCGAGCAAATTGTAATCGTCGATACCCCACCACAATCCATCAAACTTCTCTCACCTGAGCAACTCTTTCATGTCAAACCGCGCCTGCACTCTACATATTTTAGCGGAACGTTTTGAATTACCACAACACAGTTAAGCAACGTCAACAAACGAATTTCGGCTTCACCCGCGATACCATAAACATTGCATGAATGAGAGCAGTCGCTGCAGCGTCAACACCAAGGTGCAATTATCAAGGTACTCATCACACATATTCCAATAATCGTTATTAGCCTAATATGTTTGGTTGGAGTAGTCTATTTGGAAAGAGAAGTACTGGCGGATATTGGTCAATATTCTAATGAAATGGGAATCAAAATTATAGTAATAGTGGTAATAGTGTAGGTATTTCCAGTGGTAATGTAAATGGGGTGAATCGATTTCAGGGGTACAATATTCCGGCAAAACATATACATTTGTGCTTTTTGTACAGAGAAGGGATTTTCTTAAAGTAGAGGATACGGCACTATCAAGATCTGGTCTGAAAATTCTGAATTGTGAGGCAAACAGTGATATTTCAAAGAATATGATATATACTTGAAAAATGTTGTAAAATAAGAATAAGAATCCGTGAACATTATATCTCATATTAATCTCATAATCCATTTCACTTTTTTATCAAACCATATAGTTGATTAGTTCTATTATAATTGATGAAAACAGAAGTTTTTCTCATTTTCAATTATGAAGTTTATATATAAATATGAGTAAGCACAAAATTATTTTTCATTTATTTTCCAAATCCAACCAAGTATTACAAAAAATATTCTCTGTTCGTTCATGGAAATTGATTATTATGTACTTATTCATTTTTTAGATAAGTTCATACCACGTTCCGACACAAACATGCACACAGATTAAACGTTCCGACACAATTTCAAACAGTTCAACGGACTTTCACAACATCACAAACTGAATCATTTTGGTTCGTTAATAAATGTTAAAATAATGGTTCGTATGATATAACAGTCACAGCAAAGTATTACTCGTTTATTTTGTGAATAACTTCAAACTATGAACATCCCTACACAATTTCCCAAACGACATACTATTTATCGAAGCTTTTTACTTTGGAATACCATTCCAAGGGTGACAATGTCATGTCTGCATGCAGAAAGCATGTTGAGTCCCTGTTTGGGACAAATGGCATCTGCAGTGTGCATGTTTGCAGCTAGTGTGGCTGGCGGATGGAGCGCCTGCCGTGTCGTCCTGTTGACAGGATCCGAGATCAAAGCCAGCCAGCCAGCCGGTGCTCACCAATCTGTATGCAGTCACCAAGCAGTCCAGCACCGCAAACAAACCGTCCTGCCACTGCCAGCGCCAATGCCACCATCTTCGCTTCGGCCCGTGATCTCTTATTCAAACATACAAGTGGACACCATCGGGTCACCGACAACTCACGACCAAGCCACGAGGATACACGGTAGTTCATTGTAATATTTGTAATAATTATGATCATAGGGACAAGGCAATGATTGGGGAGTTGTTATAATTCATGAGGTACCAACGAAATTCGAATTTTTGATAATTGTACCTCATTTTAGAATTGAGAATTTTTAATTGAGGAGAAACAATAATTGTTATTGATAAACAAATAGACTAATTGGAGAAATGAATCATTTGGATTCAGACTACTCCCCGATCTCCGTATATTTGATACCCACAAAATAATAGTAATAGACAAATCTACTAATGAAAAATCCTATAATCTTGTCGAGCTAAAAAAAAAAAAATTGCCAATTTGGAAAAATGACTCCAGCTCGGTTAATATTGGTTCGAAAATTATACATTTGTAAAGCAGAATGCATTCTAGAACTCGAGATAAATTTGTAATATTTTAACCAATATTGAATGTCTTCTTTGCTCGACTTGACTATACACTGACACTAGGTACCTCATAAAAATAGGCAAGACTATTCATCAATAACTATTATCAACTTACAAGCTGTCGTACTATTCATTCTAAACAACAAATAAAAACACAGCACTTCCTTAAACTGGTTCATATTATGCTGTATTTGAATTTATATTAGTAGGATTAAGCCACTACATGGACAAGAATCTGGACTTGAAATGTCGGTATATTTTGTTGAAAACATGAATATTCATTATTATTTATTATAAGTGGAAATTGTATAAATATCTACACTGAGTTCGGTTCACACAAGTTAATGTATTGATAATATGAAAGAAATCTGTGAGTGTTAAATAAATTTGGCAAATACAAGGTATTCAACATCAGGGGCGAACCCAGGGGGGGATATAGGGGATATATCCCCCCCGAAATTGGGGCTCATCTTACACTAGATAGAATGCACTTCGTTGGAGTTGCCAAATGTTTGACTAATAAGGCTTAAAACTTCTAAAAAATATAGTTTTAGGGTACTTTTTTGTAAAAAATTTCCCCTCGCGGGGAAATCTGGAGACAGAAATGGAACTAAGCATCACAAGCCCAAATATTTCATTTCTCGCTTGAATGAATGGAACAAGAATATTTTTCCTTATGAAATGTCCCATAGAATGTTGAAAATTAGCGCAACGATTTCTGTTACAACAACAACGTTTTCTTAACTCAAGAGCTCCTTTTGAACTCTTCAGAAAGTAAAATCATACATGAGAAGTGCTATAGATCGGAATCATTTGAACTATTCATTCACGGATATTTTCCCGTTAACCCTGTTCATATAATTGAATAAAATGTCTCGAAATAAATCTCTGCGTCTTGTAGATTTCATTTTGTGATAAGATTTTCTATGTTAATCTATATAATTTCAACAATTTCATTCCATTTATTCAATAAAATACAATATACTTATGTAATGAAGACTCAAACAATCAGGTCCATAACCTCTTGTTTCCAACACAATAATTATCAATAAACATTTGGAACTAAGGTACAATCATCAAATATACTGCACATTATATTATCCAATCACATCGCAATACTCAGTATCCAGAATACATGCATTCTTCAGTTTAAATTCAAAATGACAGAAAAAATCTTTCAGCACAGCTTAGAGAACTTCAACATTCAACTCAACAATAATATTGTTGAATACAATATACAACTACAAGAAAACAATAGCTCTTGTTTAAATCAATTATTTTCTTGTTCTACAATAATTGGTGAATAAATTTTTCTACACAGTTCATTCATTCATTCTTATGCCGTATTCGGTGGGGAGTTCCAAAAGGAAGTTCCACCGGCACCATAACCTTGATTTCCGTCAATGGGAAATCATGGTATTTCTTGATGTTATACACTGAGATTTGAATATTCAAAAGTTCTCTCGAATCAAGAGAGTCCAAAACACAAGGAATATCACTAAAATCACCATTCACTACCAAAAAAATATCAAATTTCGAAAAAATTTAGAGCACGACAAATTTTAGCTTGTTAAAATTTTACCATGACAACAAAATTCCAAAGTTCTACACAGTAAAAATATATGATTATGAGAGGAAGCAAATGCATTGACTATAGATATCCCATGCAAGAAACAACCCCTCCTACCCCCCTCACTCTTCCGGGAACAGGAGTTTTTCTGGGTTCATTCCGTCATATCCCCCCCCCCCGAAATTTATTTCTGGGTTCGCCCCTGTTCAACATCGGAGTTGTCAAAAATCCAGTTTTAACTAAAATTCCCACCTAACAAACAGCATATTCAAAATCAATGCAGACTGGACTACACACGATCGTGTAGCATGAAGATGGTTATCCAGATCAAAGACAAATTGAATGCAGCAATCATATATGTTTCAGAACTGTTATAATTACTGTCAACAGTGATAGCATCAATATAACCGAAACCCCAATCTAAAGCGAACGGAATAGCCGAATCTGAGATTCTGGGGAATATGCCACTGGTGCCTTTGAAAAATAAACAAAACTCGCCTCAATAGATAATCCCACAAAGCAAAAGCTGGAAATGAGATTTGTCGGCCAGAGAGATAGGTTGCGATTTCTGCGCCTTCAAAGGATTGCACGCAATTCTAGCTGTGGCCAATTGCTCACCCCCTCCCTTACCCTATGCCATGAAAAACCCACCCAGAAATACCAAACCGTTTCAATTCTATCAATCGAACCTCAGGGAGGCAAGAGAGCTCCAATTGACGCCGCTCAAAAAGATTTTGTTACTCGCCTGGAAACAGAACATGCATTTTTTTGGAGTTGGAATGTATATTCTGGGAATTCGAGGAATGCCATCCAAAAATCTCCCACCAATTCATGCCACGGGTTTTAACAATATTATCACCGAATTTTTTTTCAATAATTGTTATCCGGAATAACAATAGACAACAATGGAAAGTGATCACCGAAAGAATCGAGAAGCATTATTATCAAAGATATCTTTCCAGAAAGAGAGTGATTTATTTTCTAGAGATTATATTTCATAGATAAAGATTTAAAACTTGATTTGTGAGAAAAGAAAACTTCAAATTAAAAACCATACGAATGAATAGATTGATCATCAAGTGATGAATCATAATTATGGTACCAAGTATAAATTATAGTGTAATTCAAGGACTTCGAAACTAATTGGTCATCACTAAAATAGTAAGTTGTAGAATATTATGAGTTGATTATACTGGAACACCATTCAAGTAGAAAGACATTTGGATATTTTTTCGAAGAGCCGTTTACAAAAAGGATGAATTTAAATAATAATACACCATTCAACTTGAAAAATAGAAGTTGTTCTTTGAAGATTAAAATGGTACTGTTTTACAACTCTGTTTGGAAGGCCTTGTACTATATGAATGTAGCAAAGGAATGCAACTTTTGAAAACAGAAACTGTTCTTTTTACGAGGCTTGTTTCAGACAGAGGCAATTAATCCCAATTCTGCTCATCATAATAAACTCTGGTAGTTTTCACTTGACCGAATAATCAACACACAAGGTCTCAAATTTACGAGCGGAATTTTATTCAACTGTGACAATTCAAATCTCGTTGTCGGGAATACATTATGCTATTGAAAGCTCACAACAATATATTAATCACCACAAAAATGGAATTGAAATCAAGCGAATATCATTTTCTTAGCTAACAATTACATTGTGATAACAATTCATCAGATAGAGGGATAGACCCTGGGCCGTGTCTCATAATTATTTTGATTTGAGAAGTTCGAATTTAGAAGTTTCAAATTCTACAAACCATACGCAAAGTGAGATTAGCTCATTGGAAATACCGAAATTCAGGAAAAAATAACAGTTGGCTCTCTGAACCTTAGTGTTTCATTCTTTTTTTTCAATGGGTTGGGCTTTTGTAACCCTTAGCCACCGCGACCGCTATTCGATCTTTCGTGGCATCCCCTCTTTGGCTTATGCCATGTTCCATAATCCAAGGCCAGAGCAGAATTTACTCAGGGACTTGAAGTCCAGTTCCCTTGCCTCCTCCGGTAGGAGGGTTGCCTTTCCAAGAAGTCTCCTCTTCATTTGCAAGAGTGCTGGACATTCTAGCAGCAAATGTGCTGCTGATTCTGTCTCTTCTATGCAGAATCTGCATTCATCATCCTGACATAGTCCCTTCTTCCGTAACATATACCTGAATGGGCCGTGTCCTGTCAGGAGGCTTACTATTTGCCTCAGCTCCCTGTTTTCCAGGTGTTTCATTATTATATCCTATTAATCATTCAATTGACAAAAATACCTGAACCAAGTTAAAATGCTCTCAACATGTTAATCATTGAGAAACAGCTTATTTTCAATAAGGCGGCGATCTATGAGCGTTTCTGATAAAAAACATACGATTAATTGTATTTCTTAAAAAATCAAGTCGTACTGTAATATTTATTACACACTGTCTTTTCATAGAAATAGAGAAAAATTTCAATCACGCTAAAAAAATATTGAGCAGTTGAGATGAAAAATGATTATCACAAAAAGTAACATTAAGATCGTTGTCCTTTGATGGAAACGGGACAAAAATAATTCAAAGAGGGTAAGAATAGAATGATGGAGCAGTGAATGTGTGTACGGTAGGTACGTGAAACGCACTGTGAAATATCCGTGAAGCAGGCCAGACAGTGAATTATTGTATTTGGCAGCTGACTGATAGAACCGTAACATTATGTGTGCTGAGAAACGGCTTTATATATTAATAGAAGAAGAAAAAAACATTGTAGGGGGATTTGAAAAATGGAGGCAAATAAATAAAATACCTATGGATTAGCGATGAGATGATATTATTCCATAGTATCAATTGTGCGTACAATTCATGAAACCAAATCTTTCCAATTGGAAAGATTCAATTTGAAAAAAATCTACTGGTTTAGGTGAGAATACAGTATTATGGGAGAAACAAACCCACAAACTGCCCATAAAATAATTTCTTATACTATTAGAATTCAGTTTTGTTAACCGCAGTATTCACATTCCTCAGTAGAGTAAAGTGTATAATCATGAATGTGGGTAGCCTATCAATGATATTACAGAGACAGTAAACTTCAAGTCAGTATACAGTCTCTGTTAATGATGTTATTGGATACTGGTAGTGAAATTTTTTCCCAATAAAACTCTGGAGCCACAGTGTGAAGAGAATTTGTACTGTCTGAACGTAATAATTCTGAAGCTCGATAGGTAATAATAGTTTTATAATTTTACTTCAACTAGAAATAGCCTAATGAACAGCACATGAATTAAAAAAATGGTAAAATATAAGGAAAACTCACAACCATCTTTCAAATTTCTATTGCTTGACTTACCTGCAAAAGATAATAAGAAATGAGATAATAAAGAATCTGAGTTTGGGATGAAAATTATTCAATATTGAAATATTACTGATACATTACAAGTACACGAAAAGATTTTTTAAAATTTTCATCTCCTGAACCAACGTAAACTTCCTTCAATTGCTAATCAGCAGTCAAATAAATAAATTCATAATAAATCTGTAACAAATCACTACAATCATACTACGAGTATACGAGTGTACGATCATAATACGAGTATTGGGCATTCCTTCAAAATAGTTACAATTACTGACTGAATGATAAAATTTGTTGTTATTGGGAAACTAGCACAGATTATAGTGTTGTCGAACATCAAGCTTTTTACTAATAAATTCAAGCTCAATAAACATCACTTCACATAGCAGTGCGTTCAGTTTGCAAACATGAACTACACCATGTAGTAATTAAAAAAATTAATTCTCCCATAAAGGCCATTAAAAATACAGTAGAATGTCTGGCGCACAACAGCTCTTTGAAAGCTCCCCTATTCACATGCTTGATTTTATTATAAGTGTGCGCGCCCGGCTGCTAGTGTGTGTGTGAGCCCAGAGGAAGACATATAGACGCGCACGCACGCCCAGCAGTAGGCACGCGCCCAGCTTCCGTCTCCGAAATAGAACAAGAAACCATCATTCTCAATTTAAAATTAACAGAAAGTCGCCGCACTGTTCTGTTCTGTACTGTTCATCTCATCATGCATGTGTTTGATGCTGGCTGCTGGTATCTTCTATCATTCGTCCACCCTGGCGCTTACTAAACACATAAAAAACCGCCTAGTTTGTCCCGGCAAGCATGGAGAAAAATCTCTCAAGCCTCAAAAATTGTTAAAAAATCTAATTAATTGTCAAGACGTTTCCTGTTAATGAGAATTCTTGCATACATACAGGTTTAGGCGTACATTAATGTTCATAGTTATGCAATGAATGGGGAATGTGATTAATATCTCCAGTGACATCTTCAATGTTATCTAAATTTGCAATTTCGCATGCATCGATTCTCTGCATAAATTTAATTTATTCAATTTTTTTAAGATAGAAATAATTTACATAGATGGGAATTTGTTCAAATGGCAGCAATTATTTCTCAATGATCTTGTTTCAAAGATTTGGATTTGAATAGACTAGTTTAATTTGAAATCAATTAACGTGAATTGAACTTTCAAAAATCTTAAGCAAGGAGGCTTTTACGATTATTTTATTGTAAAGGCTTTTATTATTTTATTTGCTTTAACGAGATTTAATACATTTTAAAAATCTCTATAGGAATCGCGAATCGGTGAAGTAGACAGCGTAGCATGCATTGATCTTATTTATCCTGTCCTTCAAATTTTTCATTGAAATGTCATTTGAAGTATTCCATTTGAAATAATATCGAAAAAAAATCTTCTCGATCAAAATATCTACATTGTAGCCTACTTATGCTGATTATCCAAGAATGAAAATGAGGAATAGAAAGCCTTCACTAGAATCGGAATAAGACTTCAAAAAACGACTAATAAATGCACATTTTCGAGGTAAAAGAGCAAGTAAATTACAACAAAATTAAAAATTATCCAACACTCCCAATATTGGCCTCAAAAGCAGACGCCAAGTCACGACAATGCTGTTTAGTAGAGAATAGGTTTGAGGTGGAATAATCAGAGTGCATTGGACCTTCTAGTCTAATGGTAGTACTCATCCTAATTCGACCAGTTCCTGAATTGACGCTTGTTCGGCCAGATAACGATTATTTAGAAGATGACTTATGATGGGGGAGTGAGTGAGAGGGGGGTGGGACGGACAACAGTGAAAAGGCCATTATTTTGGATGATGCGCCGGGATTTGATGATTAGCCGGTTTGGGGCTAGTTGGTCTAATGTGGCTGAGTTAACCGTGTGCAAGAAAGGAAGTTTGACTCTTCATTGTTGACGAGTTTAGTGAATGCAGCATGTTGAAGTGACAATGCATGTGACTACCTAGTACTGCACTGAACGATATGAGAAGAACGAACTATTCATTTAGGAAGTGTACAATACTGAAATTGGAAATTTTAATAATTTTTGTTGTTGGGGTGGGGTAATTTTTTAATATGGGTAGGTTACACTCACACTCGCCTTTTTCACATTCTGGTCAGCAAAGCAGTCATTACTCAAAGATGAGTAGTTGGTTGGTCAAGCAGATGATTGAAGTAAGATAGAGTGGGGCTGAGGGGCGTCATGAGTCAGGAAAAAGGAAGAGTGAAAGCAATAATTGTCTGTGTTTATATCCTAATAAGTTCATTTTCATCGCTCGAATAAATAGGTAAATAAATTAATTAAAATTTGTGTATGTAACTTAATATCACATCACTTTCTTTCTTGGTGAACGGTATTGAAATATATTTATGAGTTATGCATACTGTCTTCCCACTCAGAGGATCTTTGAGGAATATCAAATGAACAACGAATGTATGTGGATTTCGTTTCAATAGTTATCAGGTTGATACAAAACGAAGACACAGAAGTTTCCAAGTCTTTCAAGAAAACTATTTGTCTATTCTCTCGAAATATTTGATGCGATATTTATTCGAATTCAATTGTTGTTATAATAATTTGAATTATGAGCATCTTTCCTTGAAGAAACAGGCAACATAGTTCAACTTCAAAGCATTGTTGAATGGATCACAAGTTAAAACCGATTACAATTTCAATCTCCTATCGAAATTTTTATTTGCCAGCTAATGTTTCGCCCGAATGAATCATCTTTCAAGAAGCATCACCTCCTCTCGAAGTGCGAGAGGGAGCAAAGATGAGTAGTTAGTTGGTCAAGCATATGATTGAAGTAAGATAAACTGAGGCTGAGGGGCATCATGAGTCAGGAAAAAGGAAGAGTTAAGAGTGAGAGCAATAATTGTGTGTGATAAGAGAGTGTGACGGGAGAGATGAAGAGCATAGTAGAAGTGTGTGAGAGACTGAGAGAGCATGAAAGAACACGTGGTGGATGGATTGCGTAAGGCACAGAGAGCTGAGAGCAAGAGCACAGCATGCATGGATCTCAGTTCGTTCAACCCGTGGCCTTGGATCAGTGCACTGCAGCTGATCTTCACCTTCTAGTTTCCAACGAGGTGTTTATATTTAAGAGATATTTATACATTTTTTATTTCACGGCGCGCCTATCACACTCACACTACTCTGCTGGCTGGAGTCGTGGAATGTCGGATGATGACGATGATTGCCATAGTTATGATTGGAGGTTTGATGGAAAGAGTACATTTTGAGAAAATAGAAGGAGAAAGTAAATCTCGAAAGAGTGAAAGAGGATGCTTTTAGAAGTTTAATAATGAGAGAGTAGATTTCAAGAGATAAGAAGGAGAGACTTCATTTTGAAAGAAAAGAAGAAAGTTAACTCGAAAGAATAGAAAAGTTCTATACAAAACTAAAACAAAAGTAGAAAAAACTTCCATTTAGAAATTGAAGAATGAGAGAATAGGTTTTGAGAGATAAAAAGGACAGTATATTTTGATAGAAAATTATAAAAAGAAGGAAAATATAGAAAATAGAAAGAATGAGATTGATGAAGATAATGAGGAAACCATCAACCATGTAATTCAAATTTGTATTATGAGGTCGATGGAAGAAACTATAAAGACCAATTAAGCATCCTTTAATATACAGCCACTGTAGAGAAAACCAATCAGACTGCATCATTAAAATTAATTACATGTATTTCCTGATTTCAGTGTTTATGTTTTGATTTCATTATAGATGGTCAATCGAATCGAATTGTCAAGGTGTAAAAGTAAACCTAATAAAACTTAAGTGGTTAAGTCACTCTCATCAACCAGAAAAATAATACTGTATATTGCAATGGGCTTCGAACTTGTTCCGGCCGGCTTAAACCTGTGGAAAATTGTATGATTTCTCTTTGCTCCCAACACCTTGACTGAGAACTAATAGGTACCAAACCGGAGCAGATCATTCAAATTCAAACAAGATGAAAACTGAGGCAATTATTTCCAAGACACTTGAAACCACAAAAGGAGAATGGTGAAATAATTTCATTCAATTCGAATAATTCAATAACAAACCAGATCCAGATTAAGACTGATGAGACATCAATTATTATTTTCAAGATCGACACTTGAGCCCCCAGGCAAACCCTATAACACGTGAATGGTGCGAAGTAGTAGTAGCAAACCAGTTGTTATGTAGGTAGATATCTCCAGGATAGCTTACTGCCAGAGTGTAATTTGACTTTTAATTACGATGAGATAGTTTATTGAAATGCGAGTTAATTTTCATATAGATGAAGTGTCTGCTTTCGTGGCATCCATCCATCAAGTCGTAAATCAAGCAAGGCACTTGAAAGGCGCTGTCAATTAATTTACATATTAGTCGAATAAATATAAATTGCTTTCTGGAGTGGCCCGGCTTCATTCAGAGCAACACAAATTAGACAAAACATATTCGATCAAAAAAAATTTAGTTCATTTTTTCAACGACCGATGAGTCATAGACTAAACGAAGCATATCTTCAAGTATGATGTAAGTTACAATATCAAAATACAATACGATTGAAACACACACAAATTACAAAACGTCTCTTCTTCCCAGTTTGGATTAGTCGATATGAAAAATAAAAGTTATGAGGTTATAAACTTAGATTATACACAAATTTTTACTTCCGAAGGAATTGACTTTAGAATACATAGATTGTCATTATCATCATGAAGCCAGAGATACGATAAAACTACATGAACGATAGTACCATAAACTAGAGATTAATGTTAATTGATTTATTTTACAGGAACTATCAAACTTTTATTGGTTAAAAACACAGACTAATGTCTAAAACGTCTTTATACCAAATTTTGATGGATTAACAAATTTTGAAGTTCGAAACTAGATTATATATTTTAACAGCACTTCAATTGAGAATTTCCATCACAAATACAGTAAAAAAGTCGAATCTTATTCTGGGCTTGACTTTGTACATTTCCAATTAATTTAGAAGGGCAACTTCAATATGCATCTCCCAATAAACACAATTGGGTAAGCTTCACGTAGGGCAAGGGACGAAGTCACTGACAAAACTGTATTTAGAATAATAAATTCCTCTAACGGTAACAACTATGTTCCAGGATGCGGGATAAGGATTAGCAAGGTAGAGAGAACAGAAAACCTTCCTCAAGAGAACACAGCAAGAGTGCTTCTTGGAAACGAGCGAAGCTAAGCCCAGAAGGGGACCAAGCGAGACATTCACAATGGACAGAGCTGGCACTGTCATCGAGGTATGGAAACTAAACTACGCAGCACAGTCTTGAGCAAACAAGTCTTGCTAGGGTTCCCCCTTTGGGGACAGATGCCATGCCCGTCGAATCCCCCATCTTGTCAAGCAAAAACCGTCCCAATGTTTTACACGCTCTGCAGCATACAGCCCTTTTCAGCGTTCTTTCTCAATAATGGAACTGAATTTCGAACAGTTGCCGTATGTCGACCCGGAAAATTCGTGTCGCTAAACATTATGTAGTGTAGCTCCCTCAGTCGGGACTCTTCTTATTCTTCGGCCGCAATTTTAAAAGAAAATTCTCTATGCTCTTTCACCGCGTAAAATATACTGTAACGTGTGGAGGAACGTTATTAAACGTAAAATTAGGGTGCAGTATACATTTAAACCCAACCCATACTGGGTCCCAACCCAGTTGAAACAACTTTTCAATCGCTCATTTTCTATCTATTCTATGGAAATAAGAATGTATGTAAGTGCAATTCACAGTCGATACTGTGTCTATTTTACATCACTATCAAGTTCTGACACATCGTAAAATGGAGATTAGTAATGAGTGAATCTGAGTAAGGAGTATGCGAGTATTATGTGATAAACAAAAGATTTCAATTGGGGAAATTCAACTAAAAATTAAGAATCTTTTCGATTCTAACACTATGTGGCATCAAAATTTCAAAGTGTCGATTTCTTTCGATAAAACTAGTAAGATAGTTAGCAACATTCTTTTCAATTCTACTTTCTACGTTATCAACAGTATTCGAAATTGATTTAAATATTACGAATTATGTGTCTTGAAACGCTTAATTGGAATACATGAGGAAACAACTGTTTTCCTTCGTTGAATTCCACAAATAGGAGACAGAATTCACTTTCCAAAACAGATGATCGATTAATTATAAACTATCATACCAAGTCAAGAGAAGAAAACACTTTGAGAAAGACTCTATCGGGCAGTGCCTGCCATTCAAGGAGACACATGCTGTGGTGATAAATGACCATCGAGAAACAACTTTGAAGCTAAAATTCACAAATGGAAAAATGGAATCCACCCAAAAGGCTGACAAGAATTCTGTGCTGACCTTCTAAACTGGAACTTGGTCCGTTCAAAAACATGGAAGAAAAATGACATGTTCATCCGGACAACAAACACAGAGTCCCCTGAGTGAGACGCCCGAATTCTGGAGAGGCGACTCAGAAGAAGATGAGAAAATGAAAGATAGTTTAATGAGGAATAGTCCATAAATCATACTCAGTTCGGCCATGACTGCGCATGGGCACAAACTGTGAACAGACAATCTAAGCGCCATTTTCAAATAACTTCAGATTAGTAGAATAATGTAACATGGATTGAATTTTATAGGAATACAAAATTTGTATGACCCTTTCAACGTAGAGTGAATTTTAATAAGGATGTATTCACCAAGTAATATGTGGAATCAAGAAGTGATTATGCCTTTTCTCTGTCAAAATCATTGTGCCAATTCCATTTATCTAATAAATACTAATGAGAATAGAAAATTCAGTACATACAAATGAAAAAAAATACAAGAAATTTATCAATATTTTTCATTTATATTATTAGTAACGACAATTGACTTAACTAGGAAGTATCGAATATTGTTTCTAGTCCAGATTAATTCCTAATTGAATCTTAGGGAATGACTCATCGAAGAAAGACGTTAATAAAACTCATCGAAAACTTGAAGATTACTGGCGAGTGAGTCAGATGAGTTGGACATGGAAAAGAAACGATTTTCAGGCAAGATACATAGCGACACTAATGATTCCATAAATTCTCTGCTACGTCAATCTGAGCGCTTCACTTAGTCAGGGTAAGTGTCAAAAAAGGCACGGACGTCCTGGCACGTTGAGAGTACATTCAGAGTTATCAAACTGGTGAGATTCCGTCTTTTATTGTTGGGAGACGCTGATAATTTGTGGGGCTGTAAATATGGGGCCTGCTCGGTAAATAATTCTCTAAAAATACATAAAAGAGAGGAAAGTGAACGTAAAACACACATGAATTGTTGAGTGATGGGCGGGGTGGGGGTTGGATGTTAGGAAAAGGGGGGGCGCATGAATATGCAGATGAGCACCCGTGGAGACCGGGACGACAACATAGGCTACATATTTTCGGTCCGGGAGAAACAAAAAGAAAAAAGCTTGGAATCTAGGGACGCGGGGACCTCGTTCGGCTAGTTGCTACTCTGCAGGGGACATCCCTACCCCCTCTCAACCCTCCCCATTACTACGACAAAGTAGAAGGTGATGACGAACCTCACCGCCGCGGCCGACATGGAGTCGAGGACAAGCTTTGCCAATTCCAGTCCATCATATCTCCAGTAACCTACTACAGTACCAAGTCAAGAGTTCTCTAGCAACCGCTTATTTTTCTCCATCTCCTAATTAATAGACTGAACATTTGAACATCTTTCCAATACTCTTGAACGGAATATGTTTGAAACTCAAGCGGTTTCTCCTTTTTAACTCGTAATTAATTAACTGAAGATTTGAACAAGTTTTGAATTCTTTCCAAGCTGAACAAGATCTGTATAATCTAAGTTATTTTTCTTCTTCCGAAATGAATTTATTGCACATTAAAACATCACATGGCCACATTTCTAATGATGTACTCTCAGCACCGTACCTCGATGAGATCTCCATGAAATTATGTGCCATATTTTTCTTCCATTTCCACTACGGATTGATAGGCAATGAATTCGGGAATCAAACTTCTCATATTTTCAGTAACCTACAAAGTCAACTACTACTTATTTACAATTTACAGTACTAGACATACAACATTCATATGTTATAACTCGTAATATAATTTTGGTAAATCAAAGTAATGGTAATGGTAAATCAAAGTTCTAAAAGCTCATGCGTGAAGAATTTCTACGCAGATCATGTTATGAATCTGTACATCCTGGTAGTTTAAATATTTTAATAGTTACTTCATTTGAAATTTTGTACTTGGCAAGCTACCTATTGTATTATTTTGTTCTTTGTATTCTTCTTCTGTAAGTTATGATAATTATCAGATGAATGTAGTAGCCTAAATTATGAATGTCGAACCTTCATACACAGTTACTACCACACTCCTACCATTCAACTCAGACTTCTCCAGGTAACATTTTTCAGTATCTCTTTCAGACCAACAATAACCAAACAATCTTACACATTTATTTCCACTAAAGAAAGATTCCACCCCAAACCATTTGAGGGATAAAGATAGAATCTAAACGATTTGCTTCCCTATCCATAAATACTTCAGTTCGGTGGAGGATATGTCAATAGAGCGATCAAGGATGGAGGCAGAGCTCTCTCTCACTCTCTCCACGTGTGAGAACTACACTGGACGTCCACCTCCATGTGAGAGCGCATTTCTCCTTCACTAATTCGATGGGCAGACAGATAGGAGGAGAGGCTTCGGACAGAAACACTCCCTGGAGCATTTTATTCAGAATGTTAAGCCATGTGAAATGGGCCCAGATCTGCACAAGAGTAGCACTGTGTTTATTCAACTGCATTGGACGTGCACTTGTTGAACTGCTACTGCCTATAGTCTTTCCAAGCAAAGAAGATCCTCTGGCAAGATGAGAAAATAACTCCAGCTCGGTCAATATTGATTCAAAAATTATTGATCTGGTCTCAATTGAAGGAAACATTCTGATCTACAATTTGGGACCAAATCAATAATTTTTTAACCAATATTGACCGAGCTGGAGTCACTTCTCATCTTGCCAGATGGTCTTCTTTGCTTCGTCAGACTATACTGGTACCTTCTCCCAATGCCTACTTCAACATCGGACAGCAAACAATCGTTCATTTGTTTGCATATAGCCCTCCACAGAACCAATCATCATCCACAACTCTCTAAACAATGTAGAATCTTACCTACTCTTCTTCAAACAACTCCAAGAATTCACAATAACAAAGCGGAGATATCTTGAACATTCCTTTTCTCCATCATACATAATGCTGCCACATATCATCACGTCACAAGTCCGTAAAAGAAGCAGGTGGATGCGCCACTTTTTGCGCAGACAACATACACGTCAAACATCCCTCATCCATCAACAGTCTAGTCTCAATCTAGTTGAAATGTTCTAAATGCTTTTCAATTCAGCCAACCAGAATTGCAATGGAGAACTGTTGTAAAACATATCAATTTGTTTTTTGCGTTTCAAGAATCCAATATTTTTATAGCCGGTAACACTTGTATTGTCCAATGCACTCGACTCGAAAAAGTGATTATTATATTCTATTATTTTCCAATACTATTCCTTATCACTACAGAGATTTGAATCATAATTTTATGAATGAGTGGAATCATAATATTTCAACTGATTGTTTTAAAAGTTCTACTAAATCAAATTCTCGTCAATCAAAATCCATTACATAGGCTGAGCCAGTGACTGAACCATCACGTTTTCTCTTGCAACAAGTTACTATATAGAAAGTTTCAATACTGTATTTTTATTCCGGGAGAACAAAAGGGCGACACTCGGGTGACGCCAATCAGATTCTGTCGAGCGGGGTTCGGTTTTTGGCAGCCAACAAAAACAAGTTGGTAAAGTTTGAAAAAGGCAGTCTCTCACTGGCAGCAGCCTTTGTTGTAGCAAAGACACCCACACAAAGCCAACCAGCTATCCAACTAGCCAACCAGGTCCAAGCAAAGAAGGCCCTCTGGCAAGATGGGGAAATCACTCAAGCTCGGTCAATATTGGTTCAAGAATTACAAATTTAGTCTCCATAGTAGATCAAATTGTTTCCTACAATATAGAGCAAATTGATAACTTGTGAACAAATATTGACCAAGCTGGATTCATTTTCCCATCTTGACAGAGGGTCTTCTTTGCTTGGACAGACTATAGCAGCCCATCTCACACACAAAAACAAAATTCAAGTTTGCAAACTCTCATCGGCCACGCCTCACCTTTTTAGTAGGTCGTCAAAACTTATGCGGCTATTGTGCACACAAAATCAACGGCCACGCTCATATTTTATTGCTGCATTAATTCAGATGTAATGTGACTTTCTTCGGAAAAGGAAAGGGCAGGCGATCACAAAAGTTGAAGAAGCAGGATGAAATCGGTGACAGAAAAGTCTACCGATTGTTTTGTCATGAATAAGATTTGGGAGTAGATGTAGCTACAGAATTGAATGATTTGAAATACTCGCATTGTTGAAATAGGCTAATTGCAGAGAATAAATAAAAATTTGGAATGTTTTGTAAACTATGTGTTTTTTACCTTGAAAGGGTAAACAAGCAAAACTCACCTGAAACAAAAGAACAATCTATTAATAATAATAATAATAATAATAATAATAATAATAATCATACATAGGCCTTAATCATACATAGGTGGAGCAATCGCTATGTTGGATAAAAAATGTATAAGCTCTTACAAAGTTGGTTCAACTAAAAAATTCAGAGCCCAATACGATCAAAAACAAAACTGTTCAAGTTTCAAGTTTTAACCAACCGAAAAACCAAAGTTCTACTCGACCTTGAGTCACGTGCCGACTATCGAATGTACAAGTTCTAGGAATTCATTGTAGTTTTGAAGATCATTTTTCTAGACTATGGAATTATTAACCACAGTATGTTTTTTTCAATAATTTCAACTGAGATATTCGTATTCCAGGAATCAACCGCGAAACGAAACCAGTCAGCCAATTTCATTCGAGCATTGATTAGCGCGACGCGCGAATGCCATAATTTTGGTTGTCAGTTAATTGCCAATACTAATCACGACTCTTCACTTCGTGGCCAGTTAAATGCAAAATGATTCAAGACACAGAGATAACGAGAGAGAGAGAGAGAGAGAGAGTAAGTGTATAAAGAGGAGAAGAGAGGGATAAGGAAAGAGAAATGAGAAGCGGAACTAGCTACATTACCTATGCAAATTAATGTCCCATAAAGTCGAAGCTCGCTCGTAAATAACGGCTCAATTAATACGGACTTGTTTGAATTTTCATACCACGTTTCTTTACACATATCACAACCGGTTTATTTTGTATTCGAAATTATTTTGAAATACAGTAGCCAGCCAAAGCCAAAAATCAAGATTCCAACTATTTTTAGAATACAGCAATTTTCGTGTTTGCTGGCAAGACTGGTCGTTATCTCTCTGCATTGCAACTGGAACATGAATGTGGAATTGAATGCAAATCCTCCGATTTCTAAAGATGTATTTCAAATAAATATGCCTGTAATCGAATATCGGATTGGTTCTCTAAATGGTCTGACCCAAAACAAGAATAAGAACACGTTTGTAAAGATTCTAAGAATCTAGTTCTAGGGTACTAGATTTTTATGAATTCCAGATGTGCAGACCTACATGACATGGAAAGTTGGCAAAAGTGAGTTAAATTTTATATTGAAAGCACTTCTTGTATAACGAATAATTTATTCGGTAAGACATCCAATATTTAGGTAAGAAATTATAACATGCTGTTCCCCAAATCTTCTTCTGAAATATATATTTAAATTAGTTCATGAATTTATCTAAAGTTAGTTAGTTAGTTATTACAAAATTTATAATTTCCCAAAACTGTTTACAACTCAAGTTATGGAGATGAACATCTCTATAAGAACTCCCAATCTCTCTAAAGAGTTCTGACTCAATGAGAACTCTCTACAGGGATCCTGACCAACGAAAAATAGAACATTCTACAGAACTGGCTTCGCTCGCGGGTGTGTATGCCTTTCACGGTTGTGAGCGACAGCGGGATCGCATATCAGCTCAACAAGGGTGGACGGAAAGGGGTGACTCAAGTACTTGTAGTAGACGTCTGAATGGCAATTTGTTAAGGTAGTCCTCGTGAGACTGAGAGACTTAGCGTCGTCATAAGAGTACGAGAAGGAAGAGGGAGGAGTAGGAAGAGGAGAAGGTAAGAGGAAGAAGAGAATAGGAAGAGAAGGAGTAGGAAGGAGGAAGAGGAGAACGTTGAAAGAAAGAAGTAATTCAAAGAGGGTGGCTTTGTCTTGAACCCTGCAATTAGCCCCCTTCCAGAACTTGTACGCTAGAGTGTCTCCATACTCACACACGCTCGCATACAACACGAGTGCGTTACGTCTACGCCCGCGAGCAAGCAGACGCGTGAGTATCGCGAAAATCGATACGCAAAGTCGACAGTTCGAATAAAACGCGAGCGGTTGGAAAACAAGTCTTGAGTGGCCAATTGGTGCTCAAGATTCAGCCATTGAAACATGAAAAATCAATTTGAGAAACAGCTCTAACATACCAAACTTTTGTAGAATACTTGGACTAAGTTTTAAAACCAAGTCAGCACCAACACCAAACTCATTTTTCCTAAAAAAATATCCTCTTCTTCTTCTTCTTCTCTTTTAGATTGAAATCCTAGATTTCAATCGCCAGCATGTTCGAAAACTTATTAAAATGTTGTTAGGTATTGAAGAGTGGATAAAAAAAATAATTCATCAACAATCTAAAATAGAAACATTCAAATTTGTACGTATTTCCTTTGAAGAACGACGAAGGAAACCTTTCGAATGCAATAGGAACCTCAACAAGTACCGCCTAGCACACACCTACAAATTACACATTAAGCACACTTTGAAATCGTAGTTATAAATTTCACACGCCTGTAGCTGTTGGAAGAGAAGTGAAGCTTGGCGGATAACGAGGACCGCGCTGCTTCAATTAATGTTAATTGCTCAAGTATCAAGATTTGAAACGATGTTCTTTCATGCGATCCGCTTCAAGAAAGCCGCATGAGCTGACACGAGTTTCCACAGCTGACAAAACCACATATCTCGTGAGACGTTACAATTAATAACGTCAATCAATCAGTCTACCTATCAGTCTTGCAATTGAGTCTTTGTCTTAGGTGATCACAAAATCATGGAACACCGACAAATAGACTATCTATCAACACGATCGAGCTATCACATGAAGCCTCAAGTGTTGCCGATTGATGTTCAGCGAGTGTGGGAGTGAGTGCAGTGGAATCAATCTTGGTTGCGATTACAAGATATATCAGAATCACAGATCAATTTTAGATACCAACACCATTGCTAATAGAAAATGGAACATTCAGGGCTTCAAGTGTATTTACATGTTGATATCTACATATTCTCACTATGCAATTTGTAGAACAAGATTCAAATGATGGGTTTCAAACACTTATCAATTCAGTTAAATCATACAACTTGATAAATTGAAAATTTCAATTTGTATAATAGCACCATTGGCCATGGATAATAGATAGTCTATTTGTCGGTGTTCCATGATTTTGTGATCACCTAAGACAAAGAACTTGGTCAAAGATAGTGGTATTTTTTCTTAGCAACTGCAATTTAGTGAAATCGTGAAATGAACGGATATTTAGCCCAATTCAACAGAAAATGAAATTTTCATTCTGTAAACAATAATCTGAACACTTGAGTTCAGTTCAAACCGTACCTTATCAAATGAACTTAAACTTGATAAAATAACTTTAAGATGGGAATAAACTTTACTTACATAGTAGTATGATCGATTACCATGTAAGTAAAGTTTATTTCCATCTAAATCTTATTTCTATTAAGTTTGAATTTAAAAGTGGTAGAAAGTATGGATACACAACACCAAATAAACTTGGCTGATTGATAAAGCTTCAAGGATATTCAAATCTGATTGAAAAGGATTTAAATAACGTAGTCTATTCAAAAACCCAACTGATTAAAAAAGATCCTGTTGAATTCATTGGCACCAAGATGAATTGATTGATCGGATTTATAGATCAGGTAAGGAGAAGTGAACACAATAGAGGCACAAGTTATGCTTCCTGAACGCGCCCACACTCTCTAAAAACGGCGCGGTGCCCACTCGAACTTTGGTGCAGAGGGGGGGGGGGTTAGAGAAGGATAGATTGAGGGGGAGAGATAGGCGTGCCTGCTTCTTTTATCACACCTCAACTAAACCTGACATAGGACTAGCTGACATCAACCCATACTTGAATACAATATTTTCATAGTGCTGTACAAAGTCAAAAGTGGAAGTTTCCTGGAAATTAGATGGGAAAAGATGAAAAAAATTATCTATTTTCAAAAGACAAATTACTAAATAATTAAAATACTGTATATTCTCGAAAAGCCAATAATACATATCAAAGACATTTATCCGTCAAAAATCTATGTGATTGAATAAGTAAAGCTGCAATAATCCAATAATGTATTGAAATTTTTCAGTTTCCAATGATGATCATTGCCTTGAACGAGTTGTTCATAAATAATGAGTCTGAAGTACAGTAAACTCCACTCCAAAACCTGGAACGTACTGTAAAAATATCAACACAGTCTGTGATTTAGTGAGCATCTGAGTAGGAAGCCTGGTTTCTATCACTTTGTTTAGATTTTCCTCCTTATTATTTCCTCACATCAGAGTCAACAATAACAAGCGAATTTATTTATGATGCTGTATTATTTTGACACCCGTGAACTAATGAGCCAGATTTAGACAATAGATAAGAATTCTCTTCCTTGTTCTATTTCAAAACTAGCATTGATATCTCTACAGTGGAATATTATAAAGATGATATTATTTTATCTATAAAGATGAAACCAACTGGTTCCTTTATAATCGGTATACCATATAAAATAAGTCATATATATTTCTATAATATATTGACCTACGTATTCTATAATACACCTACTTCTATTCGGCCAGTCTGCTTGGCTCAACACAAATAAACGTTTGGTCACCACTATAAAGACTGTATAGTGTATAATCAGTTTCTATTGTCACCGCTAACAATAAACTTAATGAAACTTAATAAGCTTAAACTTGAACTTAATGAAGCTTAATATCATCATGACGAAAATATTCCCAAGGTATAAATCGCATTTAATACTCATAATTGTGTCCAGAGAGTGAAGAAGCATATAATATTATTTCTATTTAATTTAATTGTGTCCTATCGACAAGTAGTGTTTATTATAGCAGATAAAACCATATTTGGTACTCACTAACAACGCTTGATGGTGTTGTTAGCCTGAAGAATGAATAATAGCAACATACAAATTGAATAACGACCCGTTATTTAAAAGAAATAATTACATCATTATATTAATTGGGAGTAGCAGACTCAGCTACTTGCCGCAAAGACATTCTACTTTCCCGTCTGGTAATAACAGGTTCATAATGAGTAGGAAATATAACTCACTACAACAAAATGAAGAACAAAGATAAAACACACCTTGGGAAATTATTTATGATATCCATGATAATTATTGAAAAACCTAGGGGTATGATTATGAATTTATGATAGTTATAATAATCTATAACAATGTTCTAATAGAAAAATCGACGACTTTAATGGAATGAGACTTTGAAACGATAAGTAACCATATTTAAGCTAACCTAAATAATGTTGGGAAAATACTGGTTTGTCCAACATCAAAGTCTCACCTTCATGCAAATAATAAGAAGTGGTAAACTTTTCCAAGTGATATAAACCTGAATTGGATCACTAATAAGTCCGTATTCAAGGAAGTCCAACTAAAAATATTCCAAAGTAGATTTCAGCCTACTCAAATGGAATGAAAGCTGCTAAACAATAAGTTCTCAATATAGTCTAGAAAAAGGGTGGAATTAGGCAGCTTTTGTGGATTATAAATAGCTGCAATGCAACAAAGGATGTCAAAATTCTAAAGGAACTCCACAGGAAACAGCCATTCAACAGGCTGGCTCCCGTTCTCTTCCAAGAATTTGACCCTCCACATATCCTGGAATGGGATTTGTCATCGTACCCACTAGTTATTTAGGATTAAAATTCAAACTTTTGAACATAGAATAGGATCAGGATTGAGCGGGATTGACCATAACTCAGCAAGAAATACCCCAGGCCTTAAAATATGTGAGAAATCATAATTTAATCAATATTGTCTTTATTCAATACTGTATTATATTGATATCATAGTTCCATAAAAAAATACAGAGGAATAAATATTGCATTCTATGCGTGATTTAAAAAAATACTTCCCAAAATTAAAAATAGAGTATAATTTGTCAAATAATATTCAGAAAGTGATGAAAGTTCAGGCCTAACTGGACGGGGCCTTAACCGCCACCCCTCTACCGCAAAGTTTAAAGCTCAACAGAAACAGAAGACTATGTAACCGGAGGAAATTATACTATTTTGTAAAATCCTGAAACTAAATATTTCTCGAATCCTTAAGTGGTTGGGAGCATTACGTGGATTCGTTCCTCCAAATGCCAGATTATTTCTAATTAATTTTGAACTCCTCTAATTTTAGTAACTACCAGTACAGCTACGAGTCAGGAACTTGTATGAAAAACAAATATTTTGTGATACTCTATACTCCGCTTTATTGAACGTTTCCTTTAAAATTTAAAAATAATACTACTACATCAAATCAAGCTACATCAAAATTTCGTCAAGACATATCAATTATTAAGGTTTTATCAAGTGTCAATCATTGCAGTTTTACTTTTAATATTGGAAACTAGATCAAGGCCTCGGTTAAAAATATTACTATTTAAATTTGAGCTAGTAAAACTACATCAAAAGTTTGGCACTCACCATATTAATCACTATTAATCAAGATACTCACACACAAATAATCAAACAAACTTCCATACTTTACTTAAACTCTGAATTGAAACTAAACCACGATTTTACTTTACTATTGACTTTTACAAAACAATAATTTGCCCCTCTGAATGGAAGCAGTTCCATTCAGAGAGCCGAGGCCTGTCCACGAATCACATCTTTTCCGATTGCTAACGTGTCTGAACTAAGACTTGCTTTTCCCAACGAAAATTTCCCCTTCCAACTTCCAACGGCACCCGGCCGGCTCCACGAGCGAAATTTTCATTTGAACCAACAAAATTCTCAAGAGTTCAATGTTCATGTAATTCCGAGTACAGTATATCTTTTTCAACATTAAATCGAAACAGATACTCGAAAAAAGCACGAAAATTGCACTATTTCAGACACATAAGCAATTTAAATAGAACATAATTAACTCTCACAGTACAATATTACTTTTAAAAAAATCAAAGTTCATTTTCATAATTTCTAAATGATTCCAAACAGTTCAATATCCTGAAAAAACATATAGAACACACAAAAAACTACAATAATAAATTTCAATTTTCAATTAAATAAATTTCTATTACAACTAAAATGGTAATTTGATATATTATTTTATTATACATAAGAAGCCCTAATATCAAAGTGAAAACTTTATTATTCTTCTAAGTACAGTAGTATTACTTCTCTTCAAGGCATTTAGGCTGAACCTATTCCAATTCAGAGTGGTATTTTAAAAATAAAGCTGAATATCAGCACAGAGCAGAGTGCAGGTTTAAATACGGTATAACCAAGTGAAAATATTCATAATGTTGGAAGTTTGAATAAAACACCTTTATTCCGATCATACTTTATATTTTGAAAATACATTTTTCTGCAGTTGACACCAAAGCGAACGGCATAGCATTGAACATCAAAAGTTAAAATTCTCTTCACTTGATTTCAGCAAACACAGTTCCCAATTTGAAAAATTATCACATCAATCAGTCGCAATCATTTGATTCTGATCACATTGTTCAAAAATACAGGAATTAGTCGTGTCGCAAAATAGCTGGTTTTCAACTTCTTTGTGAAAGATGAGGCAGTGAAGTGGATGTTGTCACAGCGTGTTGTTGATTGATAAAAACGTGTTTAGATTGCATTAATTTCATTGGTTGGTGACATCATGTGAGTGTATATGTGTTTGGCATAGACAGGCATGAAAAGACACCCCAGTCGTATATTAAACGGAACAAAACAGAATTTGATGACAGCTTAAAGAACTATGTCGATGCATTGAAAATGGGGGAAATTTTAATCATTTTTGTGGCTCTTCTATTAACCCTTTCGTGCCAGTTCAAACGCAGGGATTACAGTCTCTCACTCCACTCTCTCTGTTACTTGTCGGCTTTATTATTGTTGTGCAGGCGCAATTGAAAATTGCACTTGAATTGCAACGCTACCCCCCCCCCTTGCATGCCACACTCCATCGAGGCCATGAAATTCAATTCCCCTGTGAAAAATTTGTTACGCTTTTTGAATTTATATCATCAATTTTCGTTCGGTGACAATATTCACTCCAACCCACAAGTCTGTGTCAATGATTTTTCGGATCAACTCAACTCGTAGTGATATTCAATTTTCAAGCTAATTATGCAATACTTTTCGCATAAGGGAGACTAAATAGAACTAAAAATTCAAGTGATATTCAGGTTGAACTAGTTCATTCTGATTTTTTCATTTTTATCACATTTTGTGGACTATCCTCATCTTTTCATACCTTTTATGTAGTATTCCACAGTACGAATTACTGAAATGCTATTCAAGAATATTCCACAATTAATCAATTCAAGATCACAATAAGTATTATGTAATGGATGAATCAGCAACAGCTAATGAATTGAAACATAAATATTTTAAACCGACCGCAAAAGGGAATTCGGAAAAAAATTGAAGAGAATTTTTTGAATCTACCTATTATCAAACAAAAAGAATGAAGTTATTACTGGAGGTTTGATGGAGCTTGGTCAGCTGCCCAATGAGTTCTACAGAAAAAATCGTGAGAATCTATCAAGAAAAAATAGTAAAAGAGTACTGGAGGATGTAATTGGATGTTGAAAAGGGAATGTTGAGATTTGACGAAGGTGTTGATTCGATGAAACATCACGTATTTAGGAGAACGTGTGAAACAACGTGTTATCTTTTCCGGCCTTAATCGCTATTGGGCAACTCGAAACAAAGCTCACAGTTTTTTTAAAGGTGTTATTATTACTTTGAATTGATAGAATTTGTAACAAGGTTTTTAATTGGAGTCCAATTCCCACTGGCGGCTCGTGCCCACGAAACAGGGGAAGTGCTGTACAGTAAATGATATGGGCACTTCACCTGTTTCATGGGTACGAGCCGCCAGTGCCAATTTCTAGTAAATGAATTCTCAACTTATCATTTAACATCTCTATTATCGTTGAATAATTCAAAATTAGATGTAGCTCCAGTCATAAATTTCTCAAAAGTTTTCACACACTATTAAAGATCAGTAGAAAATGATATAGAGTGTCTTTTATAGATAACAGGGTACAGTACAGTTTGATGTTACCTTTAAATAATAAATATCAAATATGTGATAATAATAATAATAATAATAAATTATTGTATTAATAGATTATAAGTCTTCTGATGGACAGTTCCAATTTGATTTTTTAAATATTCCGAGTTCAAATAACTAAATAAGTCCAAGAAACAATGATTCCATTCGAAAAATACTCTACAATGGATAAAACGAGTTGAAATGAGCCGCCAGATCTGGTGCAACGAGAGAATATACAGTACGTAAATTCTGATTCCATACTTTCTTGGTACAAGAAACAATCTAATTTGTCAGTGATGATATAAACAATGAGAACAGTAGCACGAGTCTAGGCAGTGGTTTCACTCCAGTTAGCACACTGCAGCTGCAGCGCCGGCCGGCCGCGACACGCATAGTTCGGAAGGTCACCAAAGTCAAGGTTACGGTTACGCCTGCTCAATGATTGACTAACTAGCTCTGATGCCGTAAAAAGCATCGGTTATTATTGAATTATGTGTTATAATCATTGGCCACGGGGGTGTGAAATGCAGTAACAGCCAGACGATGCCATCCAACAAGGCTGTTCGGCGTTTCTTCACACACAGGTAAAGAAAGGAAACACTGCAACAGGCCGCTGCGTGTGTGAGAGTGAGAGAGAGCGCAGATGCGGGAGGACCGACTGATCCTTACTGCGGTGTTGCCATGTCTCTCCTGAGAAGGCGCGCCTGCAACCCAGCGGGACTTATCTTTCTGCCCATCGAGGTCCCCAACAAGCTCAGCTCCTCAAACCAACCAGCCCAGCTCACAGCTCACCACTCAAAACTTTGTTATGTGTGCATTTCTCGTCGGCATTCACCATCATTCATTTGCCTGCCCAGACCAATTTAGAGGCACACTCACCCACCCTATCATCATCATCATCATCATCACATAATTCTGAAATAGATGATGATCTGCTCCCCGGCACTAACAAAGACTGATCACGCATGCATATATCACACTTTATTAGACCTGAATCGAGAGTGATTAGATAAACAATAGACAGTTTGTATCACTTTTCTTGACATTGATCATGCATCACGCCTAATTTACTATAGATTATTCAATTAAACCCACATTATTATCAAACGAAAAAGTAGAATAGATTATGCAGTATCAAATATATCGCCTCTTTTGAAACTAGATTTCAATTATATAAACTCCGGAAAGATCTGTCTATTATATTTACTATAAAAACAGAATGTACAGTACGAATATCTTCAACTCTTTACTGCTTCAAAACTGTGATAATAATATCATAACAATTCAAATTTATCCTCGTTTAATGTCATCCGAAGGCAATGTTGGTGAAAACAAACAAATACTGTACTAGGTATACCAAGTAATTCAAAAATACTTTTGTACACCACAATACTATAAAACTACTCTTAAGGACTACATTTAGAACATTCATGTCAAAGTGAAACAAAGCAGGCAAAGCGAAAGAAGATATACTAATAAAGAAGACAGAAGTTATGCCTGTTTTTTTGTCAAGTGCCAGAGTCTCCAGTTTGATTATAAAGAACATACAGTGCACACAGTGGAAAGAAGCAGGAGACAAGAAGAAACGAGTGAAAACTTGAGTTTTCATGACATTATCCGGGGATTCACCCATCATTATACCGCAGTACGTTACAGCAGCACCAGTTATTATTCTCATTATAAGGCCATTACATGCGGGTGGCTTACAAAAACATCACTAACCATTCCTTTTGTTTATTTAGTGTCTTCCAGACCGCAAGAATTATTTCATTTGAGCAGTCGACGGCCGAGATTCACTACAGCCTTTGTTTTACACAGCTAGCCTGAGTGCAGTCAATTTCAAAATCTAATTGAAAAATACACAGTAGAAAACGAGGATGAAAGTTATGTAATTTTCAACAGTAGCCAAAACTGTCATTAACTAGCCGTGTAATATAACTGCTGATGGGTTTCCTACGCATCTCGTCTCGTTTCCATAAAATGTCAATTATGATATGATTCGATTATTGACGTGGGAGATCTAAGCATGTCATGTAATGTAATAAGATGGCTGATGCAATCCTTGTAACGTTTTCAATGGTTGGTCAACCAGATTTATGGAAAAGTTAATTAGTAATGAAAAATAAAATTTCAATGAACATGATTAAATTAATTATCAATATTAAATTCAAAATAATAATACAAATATCAATATTAATTTTAGCATAATCCTGAAATCTGAAACACAAAACTGAGTATGGATTGAGAAAACTACAATTGCCTATTTTGAGCATTCATGTTTTTTCCAAAGTTCTGCAGATGTAAAGGTTTTTAAAATGAATTGAAAATGACTGCTCGTAATATTAACATTTCAAGGCAGCCCACAATGTAGGCTCTAAATTAATATTATTTCAAACATATCTGCAATTCGAGCTCAAAATTATGTTTTACAATTAGATCGTCACTCTGAGTGCCTGCGTTCAATATTTGTAATAAAAGAACAGGGTCCTATAATACACCACGCGTGATGAAAATGGATTAACTCTGAATTATAAATTTATGTAGATGTATACAAACCCTAGAGTTCAATTTTGATTAGCTTAAGGACCAGAAATGACAATGGTACTGGGACTGAACAATTTTCTTCTTCTGCTAGACGCGAGTTCGCATTTATAAATAAATAAATATGGTCATTAGGTTGGAATCAAGGAAAACAACCGCTTTGTTTCTTCAACAAAACACGTGATCAGGATTACCAAGTAAGGTGTCGTGTTCCTAATTTTTCAACATCCAATTGACAATAACGGTTTCTCATGGTACACACGGTTTAATAAGTGATTCCAACACTTTGGAGGAATTTCATTGTGGAGTGAAGTCATTGGAGATATTTGAAATTGCAGTGATTGAAATAGTGATGTTTGATTATCTAGTGCTAGGTTGATAATTATTACTATTAAATTATATTGTATCTCTATAATCAGTTATTTAAATTAATCTGTAGTACTGCCGTTTTTAGACTTGTATTAACAATCAACAGATAAATTAATAGTCTATTATTTGAAGAAAAGCTTCTATTGGAAGTACTCATGCTATTAAAACAAAAATAAATAATAATTATTATTTTATTAAAATAATTAATTTATTTTATAATAAATAAAATAATTTATATAAAACAAAATTAATTCTCAGTGAAAATAGAAAAAAGTAAAAATTTAATTGGAAACGTGAAATAATAATGTTCTTGTACAACAGAAGATAACTATTATGCTAGTTGGTTGTCTGATGCATTTATCATAATTGTAAATAAGTTGCAATAGAATGACTGACTCCATTAGAAAGTAAGTATAGTAAGAAAACAATTGTATTTATTAAATTGAAAAATGAAGATAAACATTTCCAAATTACCAACAAGTAATGAGTTTCATAATCTCAAACTCCAGACATTCTCTTAATAAACTATGCCTATCCCAAAACAAATACTACTATTCTGTGATCTCATTATAATAAGCAGTCATTACAACCATTAGAAAAGTTTCATCTTGCATAACTCAAATATTTCTCCAGATTCGAGATTCTCAATCTTATTACATAAATTGTCATCTTACAAGAAAATAAGTTATTGAACAAAATTCCAAACCAGTGAACATTCTGTTTTCGAGATTTCTACTGCAGTTTTACTAGATCAGGGTTAATGACCTGTGTTCGAACCCCTCCTCAGAGTATTCTGTTCGTTGGTTCGAGTTTAATCAGAGCTGGAGCCGGGGATCTGCTATGAGGCATATCTGTCCACCTGATTAAACATATTAAACCTCCTTTACTAACAATCCGATGATCAAGCTTCAATCTACCAGCGCTGAGCAGCTAGTGTTTTCTCCATGGATCTGATTTTAATTCAAATAATAGGGATCTCCACTGAACATCTTAATTACTGATTTCATGAAATGAAATAGATTAAAAAATTTTTTTGGCAAAGTGGCGTATCAGATAATCTTTTTCATACAATTACTTTTTCCCCTATTATCAGAGTTTATAAAGAACACTATTTGATGGATTATCAACAAAATCAATAAAATTAATAAATAATAATGTATTTGTGTGTTTTCAAATAATGCTATAGTTGATAGAAAAATATATTCCACAATTAACTCCATCATACATCCTGAATTATTAGTGGTGTCTTTTAAAATTGCCAACAGTAATCAGAAATTAGTACTGTATACAGTAATATTTGTCAATATTATTAGGATATTGAATCTTGAAAATACTTCATACGGGGAATTACAGTAATTCAATTATCACTTATAATCACTGTATCATAGATTTAACAGACATTTATTTGAATTACCGGTTTATTTTCCGTATTACCTACTAATTTATTATACCCAGTTTTGACTCCGATAAAACCGGTAGCCCATACCGTAATCCATCCATCATAAAAACATATCACAAGCTGAAAGACGATAAATTAGGTTGGACTTAACTTGAAAATGAGCCGAAATGCATGAACCTTATCATTTGAAATTGAAATCGGTAATTGTTCGTGTAGTTAAGATGAGGATGGGGACTGACTGGAAAATTGATAGGATGTAATTTATACATGAGGTCGGTTCTTCATAACCAGTTCTGGATGCATGGAACGCAGAGGATAGGAGGAGAAGAGTATGTTAGGTTACAAGTGCAATTGGAATGATGGAGGGGGGAGAAGGAGGGTGTACGAACATTTCACAGCCTCACTAGAACGAATGGACCATTCATCACTGGTTGAATTCGCGTAATTAACGCTTTTACACACCGACTGTGTTTCCTGCGCGTTCATCATACATGTAGTGAAGCCTTGAGCGACCACGTCCAGCCTCCCATTTCACGGCTATGAGCAATCAATCACTTAATCCATTCATTCTCAACAAAATTGTTCAATGCACGTCGCATGTACACGGGTGATAAGTGATGCAATAAGTCTACTCAATAGTCTACACAACACGTCATACCACGCTACACTCATACATGCTCTATCACTTTCATCACTAGAGGATATTCAAACCATTTAGAGGATATTTTCCTCCAATTCAATCAAGTTACTAGATTATTTAGAGGATGTTAGATTTATCTTGAAGTTATGAGGACAATATGATCGACAACTTTAGAGATTTCCTTATATGACACAATGGAAAATGTGAATATTTGCCATATAGTGTCATTAAAACATACATTGCACATACATTGTCATTGTACACATACATTTGCTATAAGTGCCTTTAAAAGAATAGAGATTCTGGAATACCCAAGGATATGAGAGCTATTTTACCAGTGAGTCTTTATCAATGAGTTATTTAGTCAGTACTAGCTCAGTAAACTCTACTCCATTCTACTGAATAAATATCCGTATTCGGGATACAGTATTTTGAAGCTCAGTATTTTTTAACCACTGTCGTAGATAATAAAATATACCCAATGCACCTTAATTGAATCATTTTCAATAATAATTATATTGATGTAGTGGGTACTTCCAAATTCTGTAACTATGTAGTTTAGTGATAAACTGTTTTAAAAATATCCAGAACTTAATTTTCCCCAACGATGAGAATAAAAATGCTGTTATCAACGACATAGAACATTTTATATTGATATTAAATTAAAATAACAGACAGAGATGTTGGAAATAAAATCACTTATATGTAGAGAATTTGCATAACTCATTCGATATGATTTCATGGCAAAGGTTTTATTGTAGATTTTTACATATTCAATATGATTTCTTTGCAAAATCGACCACATTCTCAGTTATGGGACTATCTTAGTGATTCAGTCCATCAGACAAATAATATCAATCATTTCTTTATTTTCTTTCAACTCGATATCATAGATGAAGATTTGTTATACGACATCATTGAAGCTTGATATCACAGTGCATTACAAACATTATGCCACAACATTTCAAGTCCGAATTTCAAGCACGTCGCCATGGATTAGATCGCTGCTTTGTCACAACACCAACACAACAAAAGACACAGCTAGTTTTTTGGCCAAGAAGCAGTCAGCGTCCAAAGCTCAACACATTCCAAGCAAAGACTATTAGCATAATGTGCGTGTGTACGCGTGCGCGAGTCTGGTGCGTCCCTGAGGCCTTGGTATTATCTGAATTGTGCTTTCATTGTGTTGGGTCGCCTTGCCCATATCTACCTGTTCTCTTGTTATTGGGGTCTGTGTTTGTACAAGGGTGGTGGGGTGGGTGTCCACCCCATACAACTATAGTTATAAACATATGGTTATAGTTGTGTAGTCCACCCTATCCAGGCTTTTACCTTTCTTCACGCCTACTCAATCATCGCATTGTTCCCCATTCTTGTTTGACGAAATGCTATTTATGCCTGGTCACACACCCGCCTTATCTATTAAAAAGCAAACAATAATATGCCATGCTCAATCGATAGACTGACCTCAACATGAAGTCATTCATGGGTTTTATCTGTTTGTTCTTACCTAGCAATCTTAATTAAATTGAATTTTTTATCTTTAACCATACAACAATTATCTAAGGTGTTGAAATTGTATTGTCCTATCTTCCCCAATAATTTAAAACAAACCACATTCTGAAATCGAGTCTTGGTTCCTTTCAGTTAACAGAAACTACAAATAAACAGATTTTATACCATAATTTCAACTATACTAATAGGTGAATTTCGAATACAATGAACAAATAACTTCAATTTTTCATGTAATATGTACCAACACAACAATCAATGAGTAATTCTCATGAAAACCAAATCCATATCCACCGTTCGCAAAGTATCTGAACAATTTTATTCAGACGTGATTTTCACTTTCAAAAAAAAAATCTCGAATTCTAATCGAAGATCACAACCGTACGTTCTAATAGAGTAGGAACTGTAAACATGCGAGAACACTACTGTCTAAATTAAAATCTCGATTTTGAAAAAGCATGCTGAACACAAACTCGTTCTTGGCGTGCGGAGCGAGAATTATGCCGCAGAAACAAAACACGCACAAGGCACGCAAGGGAATTCGCTGGCTCTATCACGCGCAGACGTGATTCACGATGATCGCGGACAGACCAATTAATTGAAATAAATATTACAGGAATTCAATGTGCTGTACAGCGGGCAGTCACATTAAAAAGCGAGGCGACTCTAATAGGACCGTTTCGTTTGAATGTAATTGACGCTAGTCAGTCGAAAGCTTCAGCTGATTGAACCGTTCAGGCGAAACCATTCCTTGAAACCGGAAAATTACCTATTCAAATAAAAAAGCCGAATACGCAGACGATTATTTCTCAGATCTAATATTTTTTAGACTCAAGTAGTAATAACTTCTTATTGTAATAACAAATTTTGTTGCTCTATCACTTTCAAGAAGTTATTACTACTTTAGTCAAAAAAAAATATTAGATCTAAGAATAATATAAAATAATAATTATATAATATAAATATTATATAAATGTTAAAAAGACATGAATAAAATAAAAAACCACCAATTTGATTCTCGGTTAAAGGAAAAGAAAAAGCTTCAATGTGAATCAATGTGCTCTCTTCTACAAATAATTTAATCCCTCTAATTATAGTTTCCCATCGTTCCACTACTCTCCACTAACTTATTTTTGACCTTCCTACCCCTCCCCGTTCATAACTGAAAGAGACCAATAATTATATGATTTATAAGAAAATCCTTTTTCCAACGAGAAAACTGTCAAATTTGGAAAATAAGACCTGTGATGCATTAAATCCTTAAATTCTCGGATAAAAGAATAACAAAAACACAGAGCAATAAATTATGTAGAAATCCGTCTGCTTCAGCAAAGTGGAAGCCAGGCCACATTTGACATTTCAAGGATAAACTTTACGAACTTGGAAGAGAGAAGAATGTTGATTTTTTTGCTGCCACACAGTCGTATTTCAGGGACTGCGGGGGAGTCTGGCAAGAAATCATCAATATTTTCAAGTTAGTAGTGTGTGGACCTCACGCAGGACCGTTGAAGCCTACTCAATCTCTCTCACACTTTATCGTTCAGTTGTCTCTTTCCTCCTTGTCCCACCCGAATAAACCAAAAACAGTCAAGAGCAAAAGAAAAAAGCATTCGTATTCAGCGGTGCGAGAAAACTGTTCAAGGCTAGGCAAATTTATATTCTTCTCGCCCATAAAGTGATACAACAGGACCTACAACAGCAGCTTACCAATGCATGTCCAGGCAACGTCGTTTCGTATCCCTCCAACGCCATCGTATTCTCCACATTTCTCATTTCAAACGAGTATTATTCATTTTTGACAAAATCTGGAAGCATATCTTCAACATAAAATGAGCAATGAAGTATTAGCATGAGAGCTGAAATTTCAAGAATTTCATTCGTCAACCTGAGTTAAACTCAATACAACACCTACAAGACATTACTGAGTACCCTATGTACGAATGATAAACAATATTTGGAGGATTAAGATTCAATAGTTGGAGGATTCAGAGGATATTAATTCTCTTGTAGCATGTGGTAAACTAGAGTCCATGCCATCAAAGTTATGAGTATGTATGTTCATTCTCAATTTGGAAGTAATCAAATGGAATCCCAAACTTCAAGAATTGTAGATAACAGTAGAGTAGTATAAATAAAATATAAGATAATGTTTTCGAAAAAAGACAAGAATACAATACAAAAATACCAATTTTCAATCAGAATGGATCAACTCAAATCAGATTTCCCTGACCCATTGTACCAGATTGAGGACCAACTTCAATAGCTATGTGGAAAAGTGAAATTAAAAATCAAGAGACAATTAGCAGGAAAAAATGAAGAAGTGTAGACTAGTCCAATTGCTTGATAGAACAGTTTGGAATAAAATTTGAAGTTCATTTGTGATAAGTAGGAAATGTCAAACGTTAAAACAACTTCATTTAATGAAATCTCAACTATATACAACAACGAATCGATTAGGCATTAATGATTAATTAAATGATTTATTAATTTGACAATTAGTATGCGCATCTTTTAACCTCAACCTGGTGTAGTGAACGCAGTATACTAATGAGCGTGGGAGTAAAGTGAGCCACTAATTTCCATATTATCTAGCATCTGCTGTAATTCATTTCCATATCTATTGCGGCTTCACTACTAGAGTAGTGAAGTAATTGGTGAGCAGACATTTTCATAACAGTGGTGAAATGGTAGTAACTAGTAACCATTTTTACAGCATATTTTGTTGTTCACAGACTACTGAATTGGTCTACTATAATTTCGTCACTCATCCAACTCATCAAAGAACCATGAAGACTCTATTTAGGAAAAAGATCTTCAACACTTGCCACTAAAACGGCTTAGTGTCTGATTGGTTTCCATCGAATCCAAGAATCATCAACTTAATAGCGTCAAAATACGTCGATTGAGATTTATCGATTGATTCTCTATTTCTCACATTGCTAGGTCTGATAAGAACAAACACTAATTCCCTGATATTCAACTAATACATACATTAGTTGAATATCAGGGAATAAAAGAAGATCTCACTAATTAATGTGATCAAAATTATTTAATAATTAATATGTAGCAAATTCAACAATAAGTTGAAAAAATAAGATATAAGTATAATAAGTTTATTAGTACGAATTTCAATGACGCTATTCGTTCAAATTCATTCCTAGAATCAATAATGTGATACCGAAGCATTTAGCTCAGACAGCCATTTCTTACATAGTTTAAAGGAATTTAGAGTAGTTTAGAGAAGTTTAAAGCAATTTGGAGAAGTAAAAAATATCAATCAATACTATAAAAAATTTTATTTTTAAAAGCTGACCTATCATTATTTGAATTGAACTGGAATACAAACCACGAACATTTCAGCAATCAAGACTCAACATTTGAATTCTACTAATTTCCAATAAAACCTGTTTTAAGTGTTTAGACTTCAGGACTAGTCCAATTCAACGTACTTTCCGTAATCGTTCCATATTATTTGTTAGTGGGGTGTAATTTGCAGGATGGTCTATTAACACTAGGAACAAATCCTTCAGCAGCATCTCATTTCAGCGTGTTCTTTTTCAGGTTTTGCTGTCCGATTGTTGTGTAAACGAGTTTCCTCTCAACTGGCAATTACTTCGGCAACCAACGACCGATTAATATACTCAGTTTCTAGACAGCTGAACAAAGAAGAGCTTGTTTTCAATATTAACCAATAATTTTCCACCGTTTTTAGATGATCAATAGGAAATCAATTACAATTATATTTCATTAATAATTTCAATAAACAGTAGTAATTTTTTTTTGTTATAAATTAATTAATACGTTGTTAATCATTATTGTTGAAATTACTGTTAATGTTTTTTTATAATCATTAAGGGAACTTAATTATTTTGCATGAATATATCATTACATTTCATTCATATCCTTGAATGGAATATCTCTTCCACATAGGCAAAATGCCCATTATTTTCTTCGTTTTCATAAATTTACTGTTCAAATTATACAGATGTCAGATTATCCTTATTAAAAATTCAAGCATAACAATCCAGTGATGTATTATGATTGATAAAAATCACACAATACTAGAGATGATAGAGTGTGGGAAAAACTTATCTGTCAACTTACAATACTGACAATTATTAAAAATTGAACCAAACCAAAAACTGAAAATTTCCAGCTTATTTTGTCGAAAATTTATCAAACTCATCGACTTGATTATTGAAGGGAATTTCGAATAACAATATTTTAACTCATTGGTCTCTGATTGTTGAATGCTATAAAAGCTTGTTTGGAATGAGCAGGAAAGAATAAACATAACCAGAATTGATATTATACAAACCTGCCTTGTATTGCCACGTGAAGCCTTTCATAAAGCCAACCCCAGTATTGAGATACAATGACTAATTTAACCAACAAAAGCGACTTTGCACTTGAATAGCAGCACGAACCTAATTCTGAATACAATCCTTTTGAGTGGTGTGGCTTAATATTACATAATTAAATAATAGAATACAGGTTGGAGGTGCGTGAGTGAGTTAGTGAGGGGTGTTTGGGGGGGGGGTGGTTTATTCTCGGGCAAGCATACTGTTGCATGTTTGGGGTGAGTTTTGAGGCGGACGTTTTATTAATGGCAGGCAGAGAAAGGGGCGCAAGCGACCAATTTGGGGGGGCGGCAGTTTTATTGCTAATCATGAATTCAAACACCTGGCTGGCTCTCTCTTCTACAAGAAAGCTCACCGCTTGAGGGCAGCTCAACAACACTCTTGCAAGACACGCAGCCTTATAAATAAACATCAGAAACTATCTTCAGTCTCCGACATAAATCTCCAAATCATCATCAACGGGAAATCATCCTGATTATCTGTTGTTATCCGACACCTGAACAGCCTACTCAACAGACAAGCTTGAAAAGATTGAGTACTGCGTTTCCAGTTGCACGAATCATTCTGGACGTGATATGAATTTTATTAACCCGATTCTATTATTTCAATTAATTTCAATTAAGTCATTTAAACAATTAATTAATTCAATTATTTTTATCATTTCATTAACCAGATTTCAATTAAATCACCAGATTTTCATTATCAAAACTTTCTCAACGTGCAGTATTTGCAAAATTGCAACATTCCATGTTTACAACTATGGATAACTATGATACAACAATATCAGCTTCCCAACTACATGAAAAGTTTATTGGAGTCTCTGAGCCATTATACAAGTAATTAATTATATTGTGAACAATTGCATTGTATTATTTGGTTTCTCATCTTATTACGGTACTGTCTATTCAATATTGCCATAGTATTTTTCCTAGATAAAAAATAATTGTGTAACGTGCTGCGAAACCTTGTTTCGGAATATTTATTGAAATTTGGGAAGAAATAGTACAGGATCAGTCTAATTTTTCTACCCTAGTTCTTATAATCATGTTTTGGTTTATGAATAGTTTGGCAAAAGGATTAGAATGACAAACTAACTCCATCACTACAAAACTTGACTTATTCTACAATTCTCTTCAAATGCACTGGCGGCTCATGCCCACGAAACAGGTGAAGTGCCGTACAGTAAATGATACGGGCACTTCACCTGTTTCGTGGACACGAGCCGCCAGTGTTCAAATGATGTGGGAAAGCGGTAATGACTCACCATAGAAACAGGAATCGGTCCGGTGGTTCCGTTGTGGTAATGGTACGGCGACACCAGGTAGCCCATGTTGAATGATGCCGTGTGTGGAGTGGGCTCCACTTTCCCTGTTAACATACAAAAACGTCAATTATTCAGCCTAAAAATATTGTCAAATCATGAGAGCTAAGAAAAAATAGAGGGAATAAAATATTAAGAAGCTTGATAACTAAAAAATGACTATTTTGTTAAATTTTTGTCAAATAAGCTCAGTTGAGCTGATTCCACATACCTCAGTATGGAGTCGAATGATATGGTGAGGAAGTCTTTTTTTGAGGGTGATGCCAATTGTGAAGTGTAAACATAATACTTTATCAAGTAGGAAGGTTTCTAGTACATATTATTAATCTCGTACATGTAGTACATCAATTTTCACTTAGTACATCTTATTCTTATTGATTTTTTTTTTAAATTTAATATATTCTGTGTAATATTTTGTTGCAATAGGCTTCAGCCTGGCAAGATTTGTCAAATTGTTCAAATAAATAAATAAAATAAATTCCATCAATTTTTACTCGAGGCTAATGAATATCATGACAATTATGTAATATTTCAAGCACTTCTGAAAATCTGAAGGAAGGTTGCCTAAAGTTTTCTAAAGAACAGGCCAAACATAGAAATAAATTTCAGTTATATTCAAAAGTAACAATCAATCAATCATACAGATTATCTCAACGTAAACCAGGAAATGTTATCACACTCTTTATGACGGTACACATCAAAATGTGGATTTACAAGATTTCTTCAACATTTCATCCATCTCAACATCATTCTAAACTTGTCTGAACGATACGAATCAACAACTTGAAGAGACGATCAGAACGATGTGTTCAACAGTTTTAAAAAAATATTTCCACGTTATTAGAAAATACTCGCATATTTAAAATGTGTAGTTTCAGATCAAGTTGAGCTACATGACAGTTACAGTTATATAATAGAAAGAGTATAAGATTCAGATTTTGGTATTTGGCTTAAGACAGCAGTCGCAATGAGCAGGTTGCTAGGAAAGCGACGTCTGCAATAGCGTGATGGCTTTTCGTCTTTCAAGTTAATGGGGTATTAATTATGCCGAGATGCCTGTTAACTAATAGCCGATTGTCAGCGCAGTAGAGTCGAGGCACGCATCTCAGTACTCAGACTTTGACTTCACATTATTAAACTAAAGTTAATGTAATTTCAGACTTGGCATAACAATTATAAGATGGGGAGTACAATGTATTCAAAGTCAAGCTTTGGACATGTTCGTCCAAGAATTGGGCCGCCTAGAGGCCTAGGCCTAGGAATAGAGTTGAGCCAAGGAATCGTCAGCTTCTCATGAAATATTCTTATATTTAATTTTTCCTCTCCTAGTAGATTCCTTTCCTATAGATTCAATCGCAATCCCAAACATACGTAAGTATCGACAAATAAGTGCTTCAATGCTGCATACCCAAGAACGTATATTGCGTGTTGAATGTTTATTATTTCACTCTTCATTCTTTCCCATCGTCATATTTTACTCACTTTTTTATATTATGTTTTTTATCCCCTTCTTCATCTTCTGATTTTTCAAATTTATCTATCTATATCTATAAAAGCGAAATGGCACTGACTGACTGACTGACTGATTCATTCATTCATTCATCACCAGAACTAAGAATCCACTGAACCGAATGTGTTCAAATTTGGCAGGCATGTTCAGTTGGACGTTTAGACGCGCGCTAAGAACGGATTTTAATCACTTTTCAAGAATACGCAAAATATTAAAGTTTTTCTATAGTTTTCGGCGTTTTCTTAATTTTTTCGAGAACCAATCGGTAGAAAATGTTGATATTTGGTAGGTAGGTTCAGATAAGGTCTAGAAGTGTTGTGTTGAGATATTTTTGAATTCCGCTCAAGATTACGCCAGTAATCAGGATTTTTCAAAATTGTGGATGTATAGCGGGTTGCATATCTTCCGCCTTGATACGACCAATCCTTACTGTAAATTCAATGGTTTAGCGAGATTATAGATAAACTAATTTGGAAGATATTGAATCAAGTTTCAAAATATGTCCAGGCGGAGCCCCCTAGCTAGGCGGAGAAGGCGAGCGAAGCGAGCCTGCCGGCTAGTATCTTTATATGCTAACCGAACCCCCTCCTAGCCTAAGGGTGCATTCATAGTGGGTTGAAAGATGAAAATGAAATTCATTAATAAATCTTATATACATATATTTCCATCTATATCTTAGTGTTCGACTTCTATTGTTAATTCTAGAATATCATCTTAAGTGACATCTCTATCTTCGTCTTCATCTAATAACCCACAAAAAAATCACCCTTCTTATTGCTAAAATTTTTTCGTCTTCTAGCTAATCTGTTTTTGATTCTCATAGTAAATACTTCACACTAATTCATTTCTGAATATGAATTGTTTCTTTTATGAATATTTTCTTGCCCTCTCTTCTCCTTTCTCCTTCTATTCATAAGCATTCCATCGAATATTTAAAAGTCTAATGTTTTTCATCATTTCATTTCTGTTTTTTCTATTTAATCTGATTTTCTATTTTGTCTGATGAAGACCAACACCGGGTCGAAACGATCGTCACTAAACAATTTAAGTGAGTTTTTATTCTATTGAAGTGTTTTTAAATCATTGTTCAGTTACTAATTAGGTGGAATCATTCTACACAAAAAAACAATATAGAAGAACACATTCTGCTGTATTTTGTGTTTTGTGAACTATTCTTCAGCTTCACCCTTTAATAACATTCTTCCCCTTTACATGCTCTAAATTTTTTTTCTAAATCATTATTCTTCACCATGATAGAAAATCCTTTATAAATACAAGTCGTAGGTACTATCCTCTCGAAACAATATCTTTCACAAATCCAACTTCTCTCAGACCTATTAACCACATATCAAACTTGACACATTGCAGTGAGATTCGACTACTGTACGCCGGCAAGCCACCTATTATTATCGGCTAAATTGGCGAGAAGAGAGCATAATTAACCAGTTTGTGTTAACAGTTATTTGCTCAACTTCTCTTCTTCAACTAAGTGTTCAATTCAGAATGTCACATTTACATTTGGAGTAATACGGTAAGCTGGCTGCTAAATTTAGACACAATTAATAGCACGTAATACACTGTAATTCTCCATTTGAAGTAATTTCCAACCAAAGTGCTACAGCTTTCAACAGTATGATAAGATGGATGGTTGAGCTAAACGCCAATACTGTATTATTATTATTATTATTGTGGTGGAGCCGGTTTAAAAGATAATTTTAAAATTATTTAGTAGCTAAGGTTTCAGTTAGGAATAATGCAACAAATATTTCGTTAATTTTCATAGGAAGTGTTCAAGTAAACCTGATTCAAACATCTCTGAATCTATCTATGCTAGTCAAAATAGAAGAAACGGTCCCCAACGTTTTTTTTTCACTTAATCTTAGTGGCTATTAGACTAATTAGAGGATGAATAGAATAATAAATATTCTTTTCTACGACAGTAAATTAGTACCTTTTGTCTTAATAATTCTGGTGAACAAGAGAAGTGAACTCTATTGGTATACTCTTCATATTATAATCCTAATCTCCCTACAAGAAAACTTTTTTCAACAATCCTTCAACCTTCATTTGCTTATATTAGGTTTAGGGTACGGAAAAACACACACACAAACACACACACACACACACACACACACATCTCTAGAAGATCCATTTTAATAGGAAACGACTGTACATCAGCTAGTCGTGTTAGTCACACTTAGTTAAAAATAAGGAGGCTGTACAGGGCGGTTTATACACGAAATTATGTGTGCTGTCCTCCCTCCCACTCCCCCTCATCAACAACTCCATCCTTCCGCCTCCTACAAATACTACTTTTTTCTCAACAACTCCAAATCTTTTAACACGTCCACAGAGGAAACTCATCAACAAAGGAGGTGAGTTTGGGCTCAACTTAGCATTCAAGATGCGTGTTCATGGAGGAAGGACATTTCAAACAATTTCATGTGTCACACGTAAAGGCTGTTACTAGGTTCCAGCTGAATATAAAAAGATATTGTGGAAGAAGCAAGGCTGTGATAAAGGTTATAAATTCTATTGTGATTGGACATCGTATTATAACATAAAGGAGAGAACAATATAACTTCTAGTTGTATGATCAAGATGGTTAGGGTTTTTGTAAACGGGGAATTCATTATATCAAAATGTTTATTAATATTGATAGATAGATAAGTCTTATAATTGATACGTTGAAGATTATTTTTATAAAATTGATCAATTTGATTATTTTAAGAATGAGGATCAGAAATGATTACTTTGTGCAACCATGAACTGTTCCGTGGTGTGCTATTTTCAAACTCCCCATCTATCAATATAGTATTTTAATAATTATCATAACTATTACAAAACAGATACAAAAAGGAAACTTGTATCAAATCTCCTTAGATACACAGGAGAGTTTCCTTCGAGTAGCATAGACGTCGTTTACCGACTGAAGACTTGTCGACACACACAACACCAGCAATTCCTATTCAGCCACCAGTTCAACACACACAGGCGCACGCGCACTCACGCATGCACACACACAACATGCGACGTCTACAAGTCAGCCGATTTCACGCACATAAACAGAATAAAAGAGCTGGAGGACCAAGCCGCAGACTGAAGAGACTCAGCCGCGAAGCTACATTATCACAGATGCCGGCATTTCTCACCTTGCTACCAGTTCGTGGTGTGAAGAGATGTAACTTCTGTATCCGTGTTCCTAGTATTCCCCATCTAATACCTCCTACACCAATATCAAAGACACATCAATTCAAGAATAGTTTTGGTAGATCTTTTCAACTTACGTATCAGAGTAAGTTTTGTTTCATGAATGTTATATGTGCTACGCCGATACCGAAGTTACATTCTCTCAACAGTATCGTGTGTTATATCGGCTAGGTTGGTGGTCGTGGCAGGTTGCAGCCACAACTCCTTGCGCTGTCAACCAAGCACATAAATAACAGATAAGCCTTGACAATCGTCCAGAGACAAATTATGAACGGATATCATTTTATAAACGGGAGATAAACAAACTCATCATATTATGATAAACACATAAATTTATCTGAATCAATTAAGCTCAGTTCTGATAGTATTAAACGGTGATTGAACTGATTATATTCGTATAGTACCTGCATAAAACCTGTGAAAAATTTAAGAAAATCATTAATGTAAATTTGATTAGAGAATTTTATCTCGGTAACAAAGCATCTCAGGGGGTATCTTCTATAGAACTTTTTCCTCTACTTGGTATGAGGAATCAACCTGGGAAGTATTGCACATTCCGCCTGAAACATCCTGCTTAATTTTCCGTAATTATAGTTATATATTATTCATGTTCTCTGTTATTGATTGATAACTTTCAATCTTTATTTAATAAATACTAATATTGAAAAACTCTCCAATAAAAAAGGGAATCCAGAATACAACAATCAACTACGAAATTGGCTTTACCATGAATAAATCGATACAGTTTTATTTATTTGAATGAAATATCCAATATCTTAAGGTACGCACATTACACTGGGCAATCCAAGATAAGAGACCTCTGTCTGTCTTTTAGATCGAACTTCTGTAACCGGAAAAGCCGATTCCATAACCGATGGTAGTGATTCTCCTTTACTAGACTCAAATTTGAGCTGCTTTGGGATTGAGATTCTCTCCCTAAATGTAGGTTCGCTGTAGGCCGGTCCTAAAGCAGTTTAAATCGGAGTATAAAACCTAGAAGGTGAACGAGTCAGTCCACAGTCCACAGTAGTCGCCACATTATACTGAAATTCCACTTTATAATGGCGTTTGTTTAAGAATCCGCCACACCATGACTCATTGCTTTGCTGCATCCGAATGAAAGCAACTACAGTCGATTTGTCACAGAGCTGGCCACCCACAGCACAGCACAACAGCATCCCTTATCCTATTGAAAGATGAAAGGCTAGTTGGTTTTCGAGTGTGCATCGGCCTTTAGCAGCGTAAAGCAATAAAACGAACGGCGACTGTTTAAGCGGCCACGCTTCTGGATGTTTCCAATCCACCCGCACCCCACCACGCAACCTAGTGCCAGCAACAATAAACGTTAATGAGTCGAAGCAAGACCACCTCTTTTCCTTTTCTCAGTCGATCTCAACCGGATAAGGAGGCTGCCAACTTTTTACGACGACGATGCCGTCGCTAAAAAGGTCGCGGGAACAAAGGCCAACAACGTTGGAAAATATCAGCCCACGCCATATTAGCAATTTACCCCAACTTGTACAGGCAATTTGTAAATTAAGCGCAGTAGATTACTTTTGATGGCTATCGTGTGCTAGTGAAATGCCGAGATTATCATTGATGGTTGGCTGATAATAAGAGTTATGTAAATGCCTTGCAACTAAGTATTCATTCCTTTCAACAACCTCGAATATCTCCTATGAATCTTACAAAAGTTCCCAGAATTATGTACTGGTAATCTTCAAGCAAAACTAGAGAAGTCATTAAACCGCTTTCTGAATCTTTTAATTTGATAACACTCTTCAGAATAGATATAATTAAAGAACAGTGAGTTGATAAATTGGAATAGATTAACGATGAAATTGTAAAAATACATATGACTTCATTGAGCAAGGTACCTCTCATGATGCCTGAGAGTTATTTGATTGCAATTACTAAAGCTGACAACAACATATCAATTTTAAAGAATTGCAGAAACTGGAATCTTGAAATTTTTCTATCATTCATCATACTTGAATTGTTTCCATAACATAAGTGGTTACACGATTTGGTTATATTGTGACAATAATACCAATATTAGTCTGATTATAATGAATACGATATTTTCAACCATTATTCTCAAGCAAAACTAGTGAGAAATAAAGGGCATGTTCATTCATCCTTGAATCAACAATGGAGTTCGATTTGTATTCAAGTAATCTTCAAAAATTAAATGCCTACAATATTCATGAATTTCTATAACTTACAAACATCGAACTCTAATAGAACAAAAGCGTATTTGAAGCCAAGATCGTATAGCTTGTAGGATGTTTCGCTTCAGAGCAGGCGAAATACACAATGTTTACTACAATCTTGATTTCGACCACAAGCCAGCGAGATAAATACAATCAATAAAAACATCTAGTTTAAATTCCAGTTTTTTCATGTTTACACGGGGAAGGAGCCGATCGACGGGAGCGGGGAAGGGGGGACTTTAGAGACACCCTCCCACCCCGTTATTACAAGCACGTTAAATAGATTGTATCTGTTGCAGCAGCTTTGAACCGGCTCTGGCACGACTGGCAAGAGGATGGCTCCACAAATTAGACCTGATATAGAAGGCCCGAGGCTAGATACCACTCCACCATCCCTCAACCAAAAGCGTGAACCTCTCTGCCTTGGATAACACCCGCGTCAGGAAAGAAACCACCACATGCCATTACCAGCTACGTTATCTTCTTACCAACCATACACTCACAGACAACCTCCTAACCTCGACTTAAATCCCCGGGCGCCTCAAACCCGCTCCTCCCTTCCCCCCTTCGAAACACCCACCTTCCAAATAGCTTTTTTCCTGCTCTATCTTACGCACCTTGTTAATCGACCTGCTAGACGTCGATCTCATTCACCCATTATATCCCCTTTTACCACCCTCTTTCCCCTCAATCAGACCTTCTTGATGGGCGGCTACATAAAGTGCCGTCACCTTTTTGGACCTTGGTAGAAAAAAATCACTCAACAATGTAGTTAGGCCCTAACCTCAGTAGTTCCGGAAGACATCTTCAGCACAATGGGAGCTAATTGAGAACTGCAATTTGTTATTTTATAACTTTCTGTTCGTACAAGAATCCATTAATTTATATAAAAATCTAGTTATCTCTCCAGCTATTTTATAACTTGTCTCATGTTTGATTAGTTGGAAAGTTTAACAAAGAACTACCTAGTTGTACATAGGCTACTGGCGGCTCGTGCTGACGAAACAGGTGAAGTGCTCCTATCTTTTACTATACAACACTTCACCTGTTACGTGTGCACGAATCGCCCAGACATAGGCTAAAAACATATGAATGATCTTCCCGATCTAAAATGAAAAAGCGTGAGCGAGGAGCAAGTAACGAATCATGCGGTGCAGTATGGAGAAAAGAGGAACGTAATATATGACAAGTAGGAAAGGAGATTACAACATATACGCTTCAATGAAATTAAACTAGAGAGTTATCAACTTGGATTATTTCTGATGTTTTTCAAATTACAGTACATAATTAGTATTGTCACAAAGCTCGATTGATTAGTGAGAAAGCTCTTTTAATTTTGTATTAGTAGTATGCTATCAATTTCAAAGAGCAATCTCATTATTTAAAATAACATCAACAGGTGTCCTACGATAATACCCTCACAAAAAGTTATAGAATATCAATAAAATGACAACATTTCCAAGAATACTGTAGCGTGACATCAATCTTTATCCAGGGGCTGATAGAATACGGACATAATACCGAGACAGGTCCTACAGAACATGTGCAAAGTTGAGGGGTCCAACCAGCAACTTGTAACTGGAGTAGTGGACTAATAAATAGTAAAGAGATTGGGGGGGAGTTGAAAGAGAAGACAAAAAATAACAAGAAGACAAAATTCGAGTGACACGCATCATAAGGAGGCAGTCGACTGAGGAGGAGATGAAACTGAGGAGGCAAGGAAATCACAGAGACAGAAAGAGAGAGAGAGAGAGAGAAAGACATAAGAAAAAGAATGTTTTGATGAAGGAGGGGTGGAGTAACGTTGGTGGTCAACAATCTCTACTGAGCCGAAGTTCCCCTCTACTTGACCACACACTGGTGCAGTGTAAGGGTCCCTGATATCACGTCAAACGACTTGAACTACTAATATCTAATGGGAGGGCCACCAAAACTAACAGAATGATAGGAGGTGCCCTCCTGTCACTTTTGCAACAAGTAGATTGATGCCACAAATCGACTGATACCATTCCTATTAACGTTCTCCCTTCGTCTAGCAAACAAAGATAAGAGGAATGATTGTGAGTATTGGATTACCGGAAAGCCTCCAAATGCAGGGGAAGTAAGAATGAGTTCAAAACCAGGCAGCGTTGGTCCAGAACTCCGCATGATTTTTAATAGCACACAAAATAACTAGCACTAAGGGGCTGAGATCCTACTTGAGAAATGGCTGGAATGAAATAGTAGTTTATGCAACGGTTGTATAATGAGAGCCTTTAACGCACAAGTGAGATGTAAGTTAGAGCACGAGCAGCGAGCAAAGCGAGCGTAGCAAGTGATCTAAATATCTCATCAAGTGCTTTAAAGGCTGAATACAACCGTTACATACACTATTTTATCTACAGAATGTTCCGAAAATAAGACACTTTTAATGAAACAATCTACAAGATTTGTTTTTGTGAGTAGGCTACCTCAGGTCTTATCACAGAAGTAAATGTGGATATAAAGCTAGCATAGGAGTTAGTAGTTAGTGGAACACCTGCTTACTATTATTCAAAATGTTCCAAGAAGTATAGTGGTTGAATTTTTGTCAAAACTCATTGTTACAAAAAATGCTCTAATTTTATTATGTATAATTATGTTTGTTGCAATCAAATACCAACAAGTTTTAAAAACACTTTCAAATTTTTCAATCATTTAATTGATTGCCACTTTGCTACATTTATATTTTTAAAGTTCTTTCTGTTTTCTTTTTGATGTCAGGTGACCATACTCAACAAAGTTTTGAGAATCAATTGTACTACACCAGAGGTTTAGTAATAATGTTTTAAGACTCCCTAGATCGTATTCAACTTTCTTCAAAGAATAAAGAATTATTTGATTTGATTATTTGAAACACCATGTTTCTATATACTACCTAATTATTTATTAATTTCACTTACAATTTATTAATTGAAAATTGAAATAAGTTATTGCACAGTAATACATTAACATGAGGATCAATAGCAATATTATTTCTGATATCTAGACCTAAATTTTAATTATTGGAGAAATCAAAAATAGTAAGTTAGGCCAATACGAGTTCAACATCAAACTAAATTTATAATAGCCTATTACACTTCATAGTAGTTGATGAATGATATATGATTTGCAAACAGTTGTAACAGTATTAAGCAAATCATTTTTTTTCATTTTCTTCAATAATCAACTCATTTAACAAATTTTTGTTTCAAAATTCAACTGCTAAATGAACAATACTATGGAATTTAAAAAGCAATAGCTCCAAAATGTAGAGAAGATTATTGATTGAGGTGTAAAACTTGTCAAAAAAAAAATGGTCTGCGCTGGGGATTGATCCAGGTACCCTCAGTTCTATAGTCGGCATCTTTACCTTGTCACCAAATGGGCTCTTTCAGGAGAGGCGATAAAAATTGAATTTTGAACTCACTCACATCCAGTTATTGATTCAAATCTACAGTACGGTTTTCTAAGTCACAGTCTAAATGCAGTATTCAATAAAGAGAATCTTATTTATTCTCTACGCAATGGATGGAATTATTATTCTGCAAAATTGAAGATTAACTTAAATTTGGGCATGGAGGTGAATGAAACAGGCTACATTTGTTTTTAAACTTAAACTATTAAATGAAGCTTTTAGATTATTCAAATCATTCCTGTTATTTTTATAACTCAACAAACTTGTCTGCATTTTTAATGGTACAGAAAATGTTTTCAACTAGACAACTAACATTGGTTTTGTAACTAATAATTTAAAACAAGAAGTTGGTGAAGAAACATAGAATTATTCTTGATAAACATTCGTTCCCAATCTCACAGTCTAGTATTCGTTCACAGTCTAGTATTAAGTTATAGCCTACCCTAGGCCTCTATTCATAACTTATGTGACAATTAAAATATAGGCCCAAGTTAACAATAAAAACGTTCTACATACTGTATATAGCTAATCAGGCAAAAGCTGTAAACTAAGTTATTTGCCTTCTGGAGTTAAGAAGAATTTCATTCTTAATGTCATCCTTCAAGTTATTAACCAATTTATAATAAAAGTTGAGATACTATGAACTTCAAGATATATTAAACTATCTAAACTTTAGACTATTCAAATTCGTAAACTGAAATATTGATGAACAGATACCGGTAAGTTGAAGTATTATCACTTGTCGCACTTTTTAGGTTAGAAGATTAGACCGCTGTGTCGTTGTTTATCAGCCCGTTGCGAAATGGTCAAATGGAACAAGGAATGAATTCTGGAACAGTGTCGAAAAGTGACAACTGTCTCGTAATGAGAGTTTCTTGATACAATCCTGAAATTCCGTTTTGAAATGATAGCCATTTCGATTTAGATTGTAAAACTGAAACAGGAACTTTTCTATACACCCCTAGATAAAATAAATATAATGAAACCATTTTTATCACAAATAATGTGGAGAAAAATCCAAAAATTTTATTTCGAAAATTGTACGCAATAAGACTATCTAGCAAACAGAGTGGCAAATATAGGTTTCATTAGTTTTCAGGTACCTTGGAAATCGTATGAAAGTGAACCTTAAATGTTTTTACCCATGACTAGGAATAAAATAAATATCACTGGCTGGGGACGATTGTGCTTATTTACTTGACTTCATTATTCATGGGAAATCACATTATCATGAAAATAAAAATTTTTGAAACAAGAATTATATCTAAAGTTTATCACACTTTTAAATGACACATTCGAAAACTTCCAAAACAAATTCTTTCTCCACGCGGAACAATGGAATGGAGAAATAAACCCTGGATTGAAACATCCACGCAGAAAGACTAGCCACCAGAAATAGAAAGTAGACTATCATCTGGCAACGATTCTATTCAGAAAAAAGAAACAGTTCCAGGAAAAACGAAAAAGCAAAAAAGAAGAAATCACTCTAGTGGAGTCATAGTGAATAGAAGCCACACCCAAAAGCCAAAAACCAACAGGACACTGGTGAAGAGTGAGGCTGTAGAGCCCGGGTTCAAGTTGGAACTGAATTGTATTCGTCGTAAATTTTGTGCTGTCAGCTTGGTTTGCCCACAGTTCTCTCAGCATTGCTTCCCTCCTCCCTCGTAATGAAAAATAGAACCTTGATTCAGAATAGTTTAGTTCTACAGCATCGTGGAACTCGAAAGAAAATGTTAAAGAAATTTAAAACTTGAAAGTTGAGAATGTTACAAGAACGTTGAGATTGATACATTTGACGATAAAAGTATAGGAAGTTGAAATAATTGGAATACAAGAAGAGTTGAGAAATTACAAATAAACATTGAATTATTATAATATCATATTATTGAATATCGGTTGGCGCAGTGGGCTGGGGCGTCACACCTTCAGTCCGCTAGCGCTAGCACTGCCTGGTCAGGGTTTGAGACCCAGTAGGCATGGCTGTTTTTCACCTCATCAATAACCTTCGCACTCATTATCCATTACCCACGCACAAGCTAAAATTCTTATGTGGGCAAAAAAATCAGAATGAACTATTTCGTTATACAAATTTTATACAAATAATTCTTCTTCTAACATTTTTTGTTGGTTTAACATAATTATGAGGTTATGACAGTTTCTATTACATATATTACTGTAGAATATAATTTCTGTTTTCCATATTGAACAAAGCTTATTTATTCAGTTATAATAAGGTCTCATTTTTTCTTGTAGACATGAGGAAATGTTACACAGGATAAACTTCAAGATTAAACCATTACCATTAGACTACAAATCTCGAGAATCTTGCAAAACACCACAAAACTAAGTGAACACTGTCGAAGAATTTGAAGCTGACAGATTCCGGCAGAAAACAGGCAAAGCTGAAAAATATTCCAACATTAATTCACCGTTAAATGAGACACTGACTTTGAAAAAATGCGAATAAATCAACTCGGATGATAAGGCAACAATTCAAGAAATTCGATTCCCGTTTGAGAGACGGATGACGACGATTTAAAAAGTGAAAAACTATAACGAGAATTAGGAGGTGAAGGAGGAGGAGGAAGACGAATAAGTGTGTAATCGATACACAAGTATAAGGGGCAGCAACCAGTGATTTGACTGTGGAGATTATTCAACAGGACCGCCAGCACTCATTAATACAAATTAGAAGCGAGCGGAGCTGGTCAGCCTGCCCTGCCGCCTTCACGCCCACTATCACTATTTAGTGAGTGTATACACACACATATAAAGTGAATGACTCCTGCTTAAACTCCCGGCAATTTCTACGGCTTAATAAACACGATATATTTATTAATGCCTCATTTTTACGGCTGTATAATAAATTCTCAAATGCTCCGGATGACGACAGACTCGTAATGAATAAAATAATAATGAATGAGCGGAGAGAGCTACAACCTGATCGCTATCCACTCTCTTTCTCTATCACTATTATCTCTCTACATCATCTGTATCGTTCCAACTTCTATCAATCGTGGTTTACTTATCACCCTCTCCATCACAACCTCTCTGTCAGTTGCTCTTAATGCTTTTCTCATAATTTTTCATTTTTTTCCTCACACTCACAATCCTTCATCTCTCTCACTTACATTCTTTCTTGATGTGTCCTTACACTCCTTTTGTTCATTTTTCTCCCAGCCTCACTCTCTCCATCTTTTATATGTTTTACACTCCTTTCTTCATCTTTTTCACTCAATGTCACACTCTCTTCATTTGTAAATCTTCTCTCTTTATTAATCTCTCACCCTTACAATCACTACACCACTCTCACTCTCTCTCTCTCTCACTCAAACCCTCTTCCTCAATCACCTTTCTTTTCCTTACTCAGTCAGTTCACATCCCACTCAAAGCTCTAATTCTTTTCCTAACTCTCTTTATCGCTTACATAAATTCTCACTCACTCGCACTCCCTTATCTCACTCTCAATTTCTGTCTGAGTCACTCTCACACAAACTCTTTCATTCCCTCAGTCAATCTCTCTCACACATAAACCCTTCTATTCTCTCACTCTCTCTTTGGATCACAACCAGCGCGTGAAACCGGTTCAGGCGTTGGAAGGTCGTCCGATATCGCGTTACCTCGTTTACGTTAGCGTCGTCCGCAGGGTTTGTCTCTTGGCACGCCTGCAGGCTCAGCTGAGGAGGACGCATTCGGACAACCAATTCCTTCCTCACAAAACAGAATCGCCTCACTCTACCAAATCCGGTCGTGAAGATAATCGGATTTGAAGTGCGTCGTAAATATGGGTTCTAATCAGTAATCGTACAAAAATAACGGCCCGCAATATAATTCCACACAAACTGCTAAATGATGGTAATGTTAAGGAAAGAGAAACGTTTCAGATTATTTAGGCTTTGGAAAATTTGAACACTTGTTAAAGACTTGTATCATTGATCAAAGATTCTTATCGTTGAAGACAAATCCCATACACTATATAAGAACTGTATTCTTAATTTGTTTATGGTTAAAAAAGAGAACTTTATCAAAATTTTAAATCAACGTTTTGGTTTTTCACTGGATTATGGAGTAGAAGATATACCATGATTACCAAAGATAATAATTTACGAACTAATGAAACATGAATTAAAAAAAATAGGAAGATCATCATGGTGAGGACAAAATTTCATCAATATTTTCAAGATATCTGATAGCGAGTAACTGTTACAGGACACACAAACTTTTTCGATAACAACATTGGAATTGTCTGGATTTTAAAATTACATTCAGTTGATGCGATTCTGCAAATCAACTTTTAAAAAGGAAGTAGGAGAAATGGGAAGCATCTAATGACATCAAATAATCCAATTACGATCACAAAATCGAAGAACAGAATTCAAACCAGAAAGAATAAGCTATAAAAATAGTTAATTGTTTGATTTGCCATGTTTCAATAAAAGATTACAATAGTACGGTATCAATGAGTTAGTCTATTCTATAAGATTATTATCAGTCGGAATTATTGCTGTGAGTCTACAAAGTTGAAATAAGAGACAGCTAGGATGCGAGCCAGGAGGTTAAACTCTATTAGTCTACTAGAAGTGAGTATTTTTCCGTAATTCTCGATGGCTATTTTGGCAGCGCCGGGTGTCGGCCGCAGGCGTCCAGCCGAATATTGCGAGGAAGTTTTGTTTGGCAACTGTTGCCAGCAACAACACGACGCGTCGCGTCAGAACAGAAAGCACAGCGCTTGGCCCCTGTTCGTTGGCTATGTCGATTTTATTCATCTCAGACTGCTTAATTAATGTTGGAACACTCTGTTAATACTCACAAGTGCCTTATCTTGACGCTTAAAAAACGAAATTCGTTTTAAACATACCGGTACACCTTGCACAAAACGTTTTTCCTTACTTTTTGAAATACAATATTGTACACATATATTTTTAATTTCCTACATTGTTTATTAGAGCATATAAAATAACATTAACAAGTATATTATACAAGCTGGAAAATTGAGCTGATGTTATAGAATAGGAATAAATTAATTTAATTTTTTCAACAATTTTCTCCACAATTCCAACTTTTAGAGGGTTTAGTCTAAGAGGCTGTGAACTGTGGGTATTGACATAACTTGAAATAAATAAATAATAAAGCCATTTTTTATAATCTACAAATTAGTGGAACAAGGAGTGTAGCCATGTATTAGTAAGTGTTGGTGTAACTCATTGCAGAGCTTCAATTCAATAAAAAAAATTTATCATCAATAAATTTTCAAGTTTCAAGATGACGGTAAGGAATTTTTTGTTTATTAGAGGCGTATATTCAGCGGCGAAATAGTAGAAAAGTAAAAGAGATCAAGAAAGAAAAATTAGAAGGCAATAAAAGAGATCAAGAAAGAAAAATTAGGAGACAATAAACGTACGACAAAATCACAAGGTTTGGCTGAATTTATTTACCTTTCCGGTTCAATAAATTGGGGGGGGGGCGGAAAATTGAGAGGCAGAACGAAAAGAGGAATGTGAAAAGCAAACAATACTTATAAACTATAAAGAATAAGGAAGGGAGAAAGAAAACTAGAATCACACGCCTACAACAAGGGCTGGGGGAAAATAGCGTGGAAAGAAGATGAAAGAAAAAAGAGGAGAAGAAACAAGGAATGAGGAGGGTTGAGTTGTACAGTTGATGATGAAAAAAGAGAAGAAAACGCCCGATCAGGCAACACTGTAGGAATGCCAACGAGGGAGAGAGTAAGAAAAAGAGAGAGAGAGAGAGAAAGAAGAGATGGAGGATGATGTTTTCGGTGAGCACATTAGAATATACGGGTACAGCGCCAAAGTGGTGTAGTGGTGTGCGCATTACTCACGCCGGTATTACTCACACGCACGCGCATTAACACTCCTCTCTCTCTCACTCTCTCAACAATGGTGTGAATGACGAACAGAGAGGGTAAACTGAGAAGAACCAGCATTGCCTAGTTAGCAAGGCGCAGCTCATAGTACCGCCAACACACGAGGAACAGATGGAACACACAGAGAAGAGATTTAGAAGAGGATCCAGAATCAGCTAGATACTACTCCCCCCCTCTGACAGAGAGGGGAACACCCGCCTGCTAATTGCTTCCTAGCACAACCTGTTATTATTTTAACATGATTTAACGCATTATAAATTATTGTTACCAACCAAGAGCGAGTCGTTGTACATGTCAGACCCTCTTTGTCTTCTAGCAAGCAGAAGCTCCCGCTTTGCGCGGCGGACAATACTACATGCCAAGGGTATGCCACATACAGAGCACGCAAAGCAGAACACAACCACGAAAAGCTGTGTTTCTTGCAGCTGCCAGCAAGCAGCTACAAATATTGCGATTTTATCGAGTAACTACGCTACGTTTCCAACTAATTCAAGTGTTCATCCATGCTCAAAACTTCTAAGTACGCCAATTGTACCATGGATAAGTGGTTCTTTCATTACAAAACCATAAATATTGAAGATTGATTTGGTGATTGCCTCTTTCTCTTTACATAATATTATTATTCATCAGGTGAGTTGGTAAAGTAATGATGATTAGTAAAAGAGCATTGAACGTTATTACTTATCAATTTTTTATACAATTGGGTCTTCTTCAATTATAGAGCATTCGACATTATTACTAATTGAATTTTTATACAATTTGTTTTAGGCCTACTTTGATTATCATAACGCTTTGAGCAATATGAATCACTTTCTCATTGCAATGAGATAAAAAGTTCAATCGACTTCCAAATTTCTATATTAAATGAATTGTCACTTCCCTCTTGTTTTTATATATTTTTTCAAATTCTGCCAATATGCCCGTGAACTTCAATAGTTATCGTGCTTCATTATCAAATTTCTAGGGACTTTCCACAAATTTCTAGGAATTTCCACAATTTTTCCTGATTTCTACGCCAGTTGCATCAGAGTCAACAGGGTGGTCCAGCTTCCCTCGTAAATTAAATTCGAACACTAATTGTCTGAGTCTCAACACTCACCCTCTCACAGAGGAGAAAGAAGCCGTTTGCCGGAAGTAGGACTGGGAACTCATTCTGTTTCCTGTACGAGAGTAAATAATTCCCAGTTTACTACTTTAGCTGCTAGGATGAGAGTGATATACATCTATTGGAGCTTGGCGGTATCATTGAGAACAACCCTATTGTCTTGGATTGGCCGTTTAGAAATCATGGAGAGAACTTACTTTGACATAAATAATTTTTCCCGTGTATCAGCCACTTTTATAAACTGCTAATATAACAACTTGTGCCAGAGACTATAGCATAGCTACGCTGAGCTTGTTTTTCCTCTCCCAAATTATATTAATAATTTGTAATTAGCTCTAATAGTAATTAATTCTAATTTGTAACATATTACTAATGCTGTAACATTTGAGTATCAATGAATGAGGTAATTGATAGGTTGATAAATTGGAAACGGAAAATATAGTATACGTCAGAAAAAAGTGCCAACTTCTAGTACAATTACTCACTCATTTCCTGGAAATTTGCAACTCAATCATAACGAGGTACATGACGATGTACATCTACAGTATGATAAAATCTTCATGCAAGGTCTCAAAGGTTAGTAAAGAACTAGTTTGTCACCAGATACATCGAAAACACATATAAAATGAGTGGAAAACGCTGTGAAGTCACGTTCTAGATATTAATCTCAGAGGACCATTAACTTGTGAAAGATTCACAACTAAAACAAGGAGAAATATCTACATTCAATTCAAGAAGATGAAAAATGTTCTCACAACCTCTACCAGAATTGACATTCACTTCAATTCAACAGTTTGAATCACAATGATAAGCTAAAATAACCTATTCTAAATACAAACTCTACTTCCAATTAAAAACCTCGTTATGATTCATCTACCGAGTGAATTCGATACAGAGATTAAAATTTGAAATACACTCCTTTATTATTATACGGTTGTACTTATATTAACTTGACGTTGTTTATTTTGTTCAATTTCACCTGAAATTGGCTAAAAAATTCAAATTTAGTTGTGAGAAATAATAAACTTATTTAAAGAGGTTTTCAGTAAATTATTGATTTATTATACTATACAAAGTGAATATTATACACTCAAATTATATTTTTCGAAACATATTTTCTATGAGAATATAATCAAAGATTTTCCCTAATATTAGTAACATGATTGATAAAACCCAATAATATTGTTGAATGAACTGAGCCCAACCGATCACAATTCAGTAGCACGGTAGTGAGTTGACTTGATTTTATTGGCTTCTAAATGAGAGATGCACCCACCGCAACCGTGTCTTGGCATCGGCGCTATCTTGTAGTTTTAATGGACAGACGGCTTATCGGTCAATCTGTGATGTCGCTTTGATCGGTCTCTGAGCCGTGGCATCGCTGGCTTTGTCTTCTCTGCCCACCGGGCCATTCGATCCTCTTATCTCCCGACACTCGAATTATTTTCCAGATTCATTACAGCATGTTTCTCACGGGTTTCTTCATTAATCAAGTCGTAAACACAGGCGAGAATTAAATTTATATCGGTTCCCCCATTCGAACCTTGTAGTTGCCCAAATAATGGGTGCACTAGGAGAGGAGGGAGAGGAAGAAGAAAAAGGAGAAGAATGATGAAAAAGAGGGAAGGAGAATAGGTTGCGAAGGAAGAGATGACTTTTAATAACCTCTTGCTTGTTTTCAGATTCCAGTTTCGATAAAAAGGACCATGACTAACAATGAGAAGGTGAGTAAACTATACAAACTTCATCACATATACGAAAAGACAATCTCATCTCCTCGAAGAATTAGGAATAAAATAATACAAGAGTCAGTTTGATAAGAAATAGTAGTTTCAATACCATTTGGCAGAAATCGCCATATACAGGGTGTTTCAGGAGGAATGTGCAATACTTCTCATGCTGATTCCTTACACCAAATAGACAAAAAAGTTCCATTGGACCAACCCCCAAAAACGATTTGTTACTGAGATATCAATGGCCGAAAATTGAGATTTTTCAAAATATATTAATTTTTCTAATTTTTTAGAGACTTTAGTGAGGTTGTAAAATAATCAATTCCTATGTAAAATTAGCTGAAAATTCAATGATATTTTTTATTAATGGAAGTTGAAGAGAGTCGGATTCTAAAGAAGAAGTTGGATGGCGGCGATTGTGTAAATCTCACCCAAATCTCAGAAATACCCATCAAAAATCGCAAAATCGCTACTAAACAAAAATTCATCACTTGTGCTATGTTTTGCCAATTTTGCGATTTTTGATCACCATTTCTGAGATTTGGGTGAGATTTACACAATCGCCGCCATCTAACTTTTTCTTTAGAATCCGACTCTCTTCAACTTCCATTGATAAAAAATACAATTTCATTATTCCTTATCCTGTTATAACAATTATTGTTGAAAAATGGCGTTTTCTAGCGTATTTTTCCAATTATCTCAATTACCGTTGAAGTTAGAAACTTGGAATTTGTTTCATTGAATTTCTCAGCTAATTTTACATAGGAATTGATTATTTTACAACCTCACTAAAGCCTCTAAAAAATTAGATATATTAGAAATTAATATATTTTGAAAAATCTCAATTTTCGGCCATTGATATCTCAGTAACAAATCGTTTTTGGGGGTTGGTCCCATGGAACTTTTTTGTCTATTTGGTGTAAGGAATCAGCCTGAGAAGTATTGCACATTCCTCCTTAAACACCCTGTATAAAAGGAAGAAATGAGATTTGAATTAATGTTACAAATTTTCTACCTCATCAATGTGAGGGAGGTACTCCCACATTCCTTAGTAAGAAAAAATGGGGGAGGGGAATAGTATGATAAACAAATTATGCAACTTTGGGAATTCATTTTTGTACATACTCTATAGTGGAACCATGATAATGGAAAAGCTGAGGGTCGTTGCCCACATTAGAATATATAAACGGGGAAGAATAATGGTTTCGAAAGAAAAATAGTTCTTTCCCACTCCAACTGGTTGCAAAATTAACAAAATAAATATGCGTATTGCGAAAGTTTCAAATTTTATAAGAATTGAGAAATTGCAAAACAGAAGAAATGGTAGGATATACTAGGCCGTCTCAAAATGTTATCAATAGGGTCTTCTTCAAACATGCCGTGAGAGAGGCGCCAATGTATTAACATACTAAGTCAGAAACGACCTTAAAATGACTGTACAATGTACAATGGGGGTATCTTTGAGGATATTATGGCAAATTTGAATATTTAATCTGAGAACTCACAGGTGAGCTCTCATCTACTTTACAGGCTGGAGCTCGAGGGTGTAAAGTAGCGTGCATTTACTAGTATGTGTATGAGTAATACCAGAGTAAGAATATTAGAGACAAAGAACGAGAATGATAAAAAGCAGGTGGAAAAGGCGATAGAAGTGGGAGTGGATCAGATTGGAGGAAGAGAAAGAGAGGATGAATCTGAATAATTTGGGTGGTGGGAGGGGTAGGAGGGGTTGATGCGGATGAATTTACATTTAACCGAGCAGCCGTGTGATGCTCGGTCGCTTATCGTGTTTATGAAACCTGTTATTTGAGGCCGTAAAGAAACAATCTAACAATGGACTCGACAAATTAGCAACAAAAATAAGGGGAATAATAAGCATAACATAATGGACCATGGTTCAGCGTCATCGTATTTAACTGGCCGTGCTTAGCCTTCACCCAGACACAAACCCCTCCCCCCTCCCACCTCATTCATCACACACAGGAAAAAGTAATCGCATTTTTTCATTCGCTGTTCAAACAGAAAATTTCCTCAACACTGGAAAATTTCTGCGTGACATTTGCAAAGTACCGTAATTCTATTCTGTAGCACAACAAATCGCCTATGATAATGATCACTTTTGAATGAATACTTTCACTCAGTTTCATTAAAACCAAACACGTGATATTTTTATGCTGTCCATTATCCAGTTATTTATGTATTGACGATGTCAGTTTTTATGGAGAGTACTAAATTGTGAATAGTGTAGGCTTGAGTAGATAGTTGTTAGTAACCAAGGTTTTACCAAGATTCCTTCCTCTTTCAGTACTCGAGTAAGATCTGATAAAATTTTATTTGAAAAATGTCATCCAACTCAAGGTAATTAGAATAGATATCTATAGAATAATCTATAATATATCTATAGATAATTAGAATAATCTATTCTAATTACCTTGATCCAACTAATCACTTGTTAATTTATTGCATAAAAAAGGGATTGAAACCACTATAACACTTAACACAATAACTTCCAGTATTTCTTAAACTTGAATTAGATAAAAACGTTATCGAAACGGAAGTAGCAAAGTATAAGACATTTTAAAAATTAGACAATCAAGAGTATATTCATCTCCTTGTGTCTAATGATATTATTTAAATACATGTATATTATCCAATGAAACCATTCATTCAGAATTGGGTGGAATAAAATAAAAGTATTACTTGAAATAACACCAACGTGGTAAGAAAGTAAATCAGTAGCCTAGAACTTTCACAGTGAAAACACTGATATGAGCTCAAAAATTGATATTAGCTTTTCGTCCACGCTCTAAGCAACTCATGTAGACTACAGTATAATAGTTTGCGGTAGTTGATAAAATAATAAAATTCCAAATGAGGCATCAGGCAGTGTACAAAAGACCGCTCCCGTACTGAAAAACCGACTTGAACTGAATAACATTCACAATATTCTTCTAAATTCTACGTAAGCCAATTCTCCAATCAGAAGTTGTACAGAATGTACTGAACGGAAATAGTGATGCCAGTAGCATCTTCTTAGATAATCTACCACGCTTTTTACACGGTTTCCTGCAACAATTTCAAGACACACTGTAATCTTGGGAAATGTGATTTTTATGATTCAGTTTCTTTCAGTGTATCGCATGAGTTCTTGACAGTAAAAAGAGCTTTATTCCCGCTTCCCCTGTTGCAACCGTGAAGAGGAGCTGCACTTTTCTTGCTTTCTTTGCCGGTAATTTACCAGAAACGAACGAGAAAAGACAAAAAAGAGTGAATACACCGGTAAGTTCTACAGGGCATTAAGGAGACGGATAATGGATGATGAGCTTCTTGTTGGTCTAACATCCCGGTCTAAATTTCCCAAATAAAACTCTGCAGGAGTAAGTTAATAAGACACAAAGAATGATGTAATATTACTGACTTTTCATAGATAACAATTGCATTAATAATCGTCTCATGTGTGAAAAATATGAGACAATGGAATCTGAGATCTATATTCAATTGTAGATTTCAATCGTTTTTCAAGCAGAATTATCTTTTGAAATGCTTAGTAGAATTTGGGCAAATTAATTGCTATTTAAAAGTTTAAACTGCTAAATAAACAAAGGAAATTAAAAATAGTCGATTGAAAAATATGCCTAAACGTTAAAAATTTTTATTTCAATTCAAACTTTGTCTTCACGAAGGTGACAATGGAATCAAATACAATTATAGTAGAAATTAGAAAATTCGTTTGGATAATTTCTCCAGCAACCAAAATAGTGAAATCCAATGGAGCCCCTCATTATAAGACTACAAAATAATAGCTCAATTTTAATAATCTACGCACAATCCAAGCTGAAGATAATGTTGTATCAACATGTAAAACATAGTACAGAATATTGTAGAACATTGGCAGATTCTCAATCGCCTTTTTCCCCTCCAATTAAGGTACTTGGTTGCTGTGGAAAAAGGAACTGTACTCTTTTCTTCCATTCAGTGAGGTATTAAATATGAATTTTCAACAAGTGGACTACTGAAGCACACAACGAGTGGTGCGTGAATGCGAGTGAGGGTGAGCAGAGCGGGAATGACAATGTTTGTTGAAGGCAGTTTGGCGGAGAAGCCCAGTCTGACCGTCAGCAGCATCAGAGGGAGTAGTGGAAGACAAGAGGCGATGGACCTAGTGTCAGTGGGTTCCTGTGGTGGCATTGTCAGGCCAGAGAAGAAATCGGAGAAGAAAAAAGAAAGAAAGAGAAAAAGAACGACGGGGAAAAATGCAGTCGAGTTCGTCTTGTTAGTGTGTTGGAGGAAAAGAAGAAAAGTAAGTAAATGGAAGAAGAAAAGGAACGAGAAGAAAAATTAAAAGAAGGAGAAGGAAGAGATGATGATGAGGAAGGGGTCAGCAGACTTTTGAGAGAACTAGTTTGGTTTAACGAGAGGAGTGAGAGAGACAGTGAATGAAAGAAGCAAGCTCCTGACGGAGTCTGTGAGGGAGGGGGAGGAAGGCCCTTGCTCTCTTCGCCTGTTTGAAGGTCGTTGCTGGAATGGAGGAGCATCATCATCGTCGTCGTCGCCTTTAGAGGAGCCAGAGCTGGAGTCTGGAGTAGCCTGAATCCTTCTGAATCAAGTCCTGTGAACGGGTCCTTCACGGCACGGCGAACAAAGAACTTCCTCCGCGCAACTTAAAGATGTCTCACCCCATCGCACCCCCACCCCACTCACGATAAATCCGCAGCAGCACCTGTTGGCCTTCTCCTTACACCACCCGCAACAGTCCACCAAATTAGAGCCACCTTGGCCGCCGCGACACTTTTAGCACCTGGTTACAATTGACAATATCCATCCCTTTTCCTCACACAAAAAACACCCTCGAATTAATGTTCCGCTATTCCACTGTACATCAATCTATCGAAACCTATATCTACCACCCTCTATTTTTACAATACCATCAAATGCACGCCGAAAAATTTCTTTTCTTTTGTAAGCTCACATCTACCGGTCTATTTGCAGGTACAAACGTAAACAGATCCTAATATAACACCTACAAATTTTTAATCTTTTGTATTCCCTGAGAAAACGTTTGTCGCGAATTGGATATGAAATGTGTTTTGAAAGTTATCGACAATAGAGGAAGTGATAAAGGATAAAACATGTGAGGAACTTTGAGTTAGTTGAAAAAAGGGGACCGAATAATTGTAATGAGATGGCGACAACATAGGACCCAGGGAATCACAATTTTCCAATATTCAGGTATTCAATTTTTTTTATCAATATTAAAATGTTAATAGGTAATTCAATCATATATCATCATCTACAGAGTACAGCAATATTGCATTGGAGTTCATGCAAAAGCCCATATATTAATGAATTGCACAGAAATAATTAATGTTAAGTGAAAAAGCAGATTGTAACCGAATATCATATCGTGGGGTTTAAATTTTATTTTTATAACTCTATCTATTATAATAATCTCCTCATAGGAGAATGGGGATGACACAAGCTGAATCCCCTGAAAAACAGATATTGAAAATATTACTACAGTATAACACTGGCGGTTCGTGCCCATATCTTTTACTGTAAAGCACTTCACCTGTTTCGTGGGCACGAGCCACCAGTGAAAATATTACTACTGTATTTCCTTTGCGTTGAAGTACAAATTTAGTCTTAGAAGCTAACAACCTTGGTGGAAATGCATAAAAAATAATTAAATTATTTCTAGAATACATTTCTTACCAAAAACGGGACTGAGATCCGCCCTGGAGACATTTTTATTCGAAGAATAACTTTGGCCCGAAACAACTTTCTCCTGCAACAAACAAATATTTCATATTAGTAGATCCGCTTAAAGAGAGGGGAATGAAACACACCATTTTAACATTAAATGAAATTCAGATTAAAAAGTGTTTTATTGCAGAAACCTTTAAAAACATCAAGGTATATGTAGAACTGTCAAATTACATATCAGTAGCATAATTGAAAAGGTAGAAACTTATTGAGAATGTATTTAGTACTTTATGCATAACCATTAATCTCATATAATCGTTTTTGAAAATTACAAAAATTCAAAATCATTGATTATCCATTAGGTATAGAATGAGGATTTATTGAGAAAATTTCAACTATTACTGAAAATTAAGTAATCAAAGCGAGTTTGTAATTTGGACTGTTCTAGTTGGTGAGAATCAGTTATTGGGAAAAAGCAATCAACTGTATTTCAGTATTAAATTCTTTCAATTACACTCAAACAAAGAAGATAAAGTATGACACAACTTGACCCGAATGACAATAACGGAAGTCAAACAGATAGATAAAAAGGTCACGGACGGTGCGAAATAAACACCGCTCAAAACAGAATAAAGAAAGAAAGTGCCCAGATTGAGAGAGCAAGCTGTGAACTGATACGGTAGTTGGAATACCAACAACTACGAAATGAGTGCTATTATGGAACTGAATTATACTGCAGCTATCAATCAACTAAATCACCACAGAGCACTTGCATTCTGGAATGTTGAGAACGCTGAAAATAGATCTTATCTGATAGAAGAAGGCATAAATGGAGTCATATTCAAGGTTTGTAGAGTCCAAGAGGATCCTACCAGAAAGTACAGAATAATTATTCTATAGTATGAATTATCCTACTTTATAGGCCTACTCTCCGGATTGTATGACTACTAATGATAATAGTTTGTTCAAATAGAAGCCAAAATAGTTCATAGCTTAGTTTCTAAATTTCCTGTAGTGATTGTTGTAGCCCTGAACTGCTGAGGGCGATAAAGTAATAATGGATATTTTTAAAAATATTCAATGAATAAAATTTTACTGGCTACTATACTTTTCAAAAGATGAATTGGTCTTAAAATTCAATGTAATGTATAGTCCGTCCAAGCAAAGAATACATTCCGGCAAGATGGCAAAATAACTCCAGCTCGCTCAATATTGGTTCAAAAATTATACATTTTGTCTCCAATTATAGGAAAAAACTTGAAATTTATAATCTATGAACCAATATTGACCGAGCTGGAGTCATTTTCCCATCTTGTCAGAATGTCATCTTTCTTTTTTCTATCATAGCATAGTTTACTTATATTACTGTCATCTTCACTTTACTCATATAATTCTACCTGCTACCTCTACTAGGAACAGGAGGAAATTATTCTTTAACAATAAATTTCCTGTCCCATCGACAAAAACTATGCAATTTTAATCCCAATAAATAGTAATAGTGCAGATGAATGAAAAACCTGTATGGAAATGCTTCAAGACTCAATAATTCAGGATTAAAGTAAAATTAGGCATGAATAAGGGACTCGATGTAATAATAAAAATATAACAACTTCCAACTTCTGACTTAAAATTTAGTTCATTATTTATAGCCTAACCCTTCCTAACTCGTCAGTCGGCTCTGCCCCACACTGTAGTTACAATAATAATTTTGGAAATCTCTATTCCTTGAATTCCACAATCCAATGCAATATTTAACTTCTCAGAACAGAGAACCAATTTTGTCCATCAGAGTGATAGCTAAAGAGTGACATCCACCAGAGAGCGAGATGTTTGAAAACGAAACGAAATGAAAGACGTTAATGATTTTTACTCTCGTTCGAATGTGGTTGTTTGTATAATCAGTCTCCAGAGCAATGCGAGCAGACGGGCCAAGGCTATCATATGACTGACAACGGCTACGAATCTGGTCCATTAATTATTCAAGAAATAGGAATGGAAGCTTTGGATGGCTGCAAGCATTCTTCAATGGTATCGAGTTACGGCCGCATTTGACCATTCAAATTCGACAGCGACCGGCTCCACTCAGTCGCTCTTCTTTCTCTGCCCGTGCAAAAATCAAAAACGAAATATGATAAATCTCAATCATCAGCTTGTGTGTGAGTCACTGATTCAGTTATAATTGATGATGAAACTAGAGACTAATTTTGCAGACATGTTCCAGTATCCGTGTGTTTGCAATCCATCCGTTTCTAAACTTCATTATTTTAGTTAGATCTTAGAGAAGTCTATTATTCTATGGTATCACAATTTTGAAGGATGAGTCCCTGTCGGTGAGTACAGAGTATGGTCATAATTTATAACAGTAAATCAATATTTCAGTTTCTATTTGATACCGACATAAAAATAATCGATACAGTAAGAATTTTCAGAAGAAATTTTCGAATACGAGGTTTTTGAAACAAAATGCGGCAAGATAGGCTTCATTTTATATGTATCAGATAATAGGAGTAGGCTTCAAAAATAAATTTCTAAATCTAGGAACAATTCAACCAATTTTGATCACTATTTCAGAGGGCAGTAGATGCTTTTCAATCTATCTCTATCTATGTATCCTTTTTTCTTCCATAATTTGAGATTCAACAACAAACTACTCCATCAAGTAAGTTTACTACTGTCCCACAGTAATTATGGTGATGATATACAAGTTATCTGTACAAGCCACACTGGAAACTACAAGTTAGTTCAGCTTCAGATCAAGGTTCAGTGACTTATGGCTGCAGCAATAATTTACAATGATAAGAAGCAACGATTGAAATTAATAACGATTAAATCGACGCTCAGCCCAGCCGCCAATAATAATTAATTCTCAGAGTGATTTCACTTTCATAGCGCACTTAAGCACAGCGACCCTTCATAAAATTGCAAGAACGAAGATGCACACAGTTCACTAGTAATTTCATTAGAGAAGCAATGAGCCAATAGAAGGAGCAAGGCTGCTCTGCTCTGCGCTGTGCTTTGGTTGAGAAGCAGTAGCTAGAGACTGTCGGAAGCATACATTTCATTTCATTCGTTCCAGGCCGTTGCCCGTAGCTCCAACAGCTATGAGAGGCACATAAAACGTTCTCATTATAACTTGCAATTGCCTTCAGCAGCTCGTTTTAATACGCCGTACACTCGTTGCAATGCGTTTTGGCCCAAGCAAAAACAATTGCGAATCAACCCCAACAGTTATATGGCCCTGCGCCGCACCGCAGCCCACTAAACGATGTCAGACAGTAGCTTACTACTGTGCAGTGTAGAGCACAACTTATTAGCTGTTCACTAGACCTGGAATCATGTCTACTGACAGGTCAGATAAAAAACGCTACAACACAAACATGACTCCTAATTGGTTCCTATTATTTTCAGGATAAACTAGAAAAATGACTGTGAACAAGTCTCACAGCGTCATGATGGTTGACCGAAATAATTTTTGTAATGAACCATTGAAAATATAGATTGACATTTGAATTAATCATAAAAAAAACAAATTATTAAATTGTAGGAATGTCAAATGTCAATTCCTTTACTGTAGCACAAAACTTGGCCTATTAGGCTTATTAGCAATGTTACCAAAAAATGTTCAGCAATGAGGTATCATAAAACACTAAATGTGACAATATTTTCAATCAAATCAAGACTAAAATGACCTCTACAGTCCACAAGTGTAGACGACACAAGTGTTTTGATATTATATTTCGAACTAAAACAGTAGAACTAACCCATAATTTGCCACAACATTTGTGTGCCATTCGCCAAAAATGTTCAATTTCTAATAGATCTCCAAGAGAGAGAGCTTCATTGTGAAGCACAACAACAGTGAGCTACATGATAGAGCTCAAACAAAACATCAAATCCAGAAAAAATAAACGGAAAATCTATGCTCTCCACTTGTGATCAAAATTCAAACGCAAAAACTGCGCGCTCAAATTTCGCAACAAGTGGCGGTGGCTTTGAAAAACGACCGAGGGTTGACTTTTTTTCATAGCATTGTTGAAAATTGCTGTTCCAGCACTTTTTTAACCCTACAAACGAATTAAAAGAACAGAATAGTTTTGAATGCGCCTACACAATCATACATACATACCACGCAACGAAACACGTTTAGTTTTTCGCGTGCGATAATCATTCCGAGCACGTTATGAAATTATAGGGAATCGTATCGTATCAGTGCTTCATTCCGTTGAATATCTACCCCTCCTCTACCACCCACTTTCACCATCCACAAAAACAATGCAACGACCCTTTGCCTGTTTTTATACTCTCCTAATTCTCATGTGTCGCATTGAAACTGAACATTTTAATAGTGATTACACTGCTCTGTAATCCCCACCCGAAGAGTGGGAGTCGCATTTATCCCGGTAATCGCGAATGAAAGAGAGGTGAGGGTGAGGGGATGCATGCTAATTACTCGGTTAATTACTCATCTGATAATCGCTGTTGCCAGCCTGGCAAAAGGACCGGCTTACATTTTGTGCCACCCGCCTACATTACTGTACTTGTCTACTTGACTTTTCATACGGCCTCGCATTGAATCTTTTATTATTGTGTACCAGTCCCTACACCAATAACCCCTTTCCCATCCCGGAAAACAAAAACAATTGCGACCAAAGCGCGTATGATAGATAATCTGCGCGCGTGTTCTAATGCGTCCAATTGTATACGGCCACGTTTTCAAAGTTTAATGAGCGCTGCAAAAATTCAGCCTCCACCGCGATTCGAAAATGCTCAAAAAGATTATTGATGATTCACATACACACCACTCCATGAGCGATCGATTCAATTGGCCTTCAGTAATCGCACAATCGTAGCGCTCATTCCAAAGCTGTACCGATAAAGAAGAATTCAATACCAAATCCCAAGGATTAACCACAATAGCGCAATTTTATCGGGAATCTATTGGGATTTTGATTTGTGGAGGGGAATTTAATTACGGTACATGAAAGAGTCAACACCAATTCACTTCAACAATTCGTGATTGTTTTATAAAATAACCTTTCAAATATTAATGGAGAAACTAGTTGAAGTCAGCATGTGATTTTATTCCCCACTTTATGTAACTACAGCTGTTTGAAAATGTGAAAATATTGTAGTGTTGAAAAAACAATGAAAATTACAAAAATATCGATAACAAGAGTATTTTTCAATTCCATGAACCAATAATGTCACTACTAATAATGTACGGTATATAACCAACTGAAAACCAAGATAAAAATTTGATCATAGCTACAAATGGACTACAACCCAAGAACGAGAAAAATGGACAACATAGAAAATATAGAATTCATTCGTTCAATATATCTTCAATTCATTTCCAATAAAAATCAATCTTATAAAGTCGAATAAAAATATCGGTGTAACCGGAACACCTAAAAATACTAACATAAACTTTGAAATAAGTTTAGTTTGTTGTTCATGGGAATATTGAAGTTTATTCGAAACGACAGGACGACGACAGAAATGTATATCCTGTTCGAGGATGTCCCACAATACTAACTTGCCCCGAGAATCAGATAGCAACTTGACATCCAGCCAAAAAAACTACACTGCAATTTAAAATCCCATCACAATCTTTGTGCTGTGTGTTCCTTGAAGTTTCCAACAACAGAGAACAATACTATTTATATAATTTGTATTTTGCTGGCTTTCAAATGATTATCAGATGCAGAAGAAAATAGAGAAAACCCACTCAAATAATGAATATAACTTTTAAATAAGTTATTAACTAAAAAACTTTCTAAATAAGTCAAAATGCGTTGCAAAAAAACTCAGTTTATAGAATTCAATTACAACGATCAATCCTCAATAGGTAGCCTACATGAAAACTTTATTCACATCTAATCCAGTATAAATATGTATAAGTGGATTCAAATCCAGATTCTTAAGACGTATTCGAAACACTCATTTGATCACAATTTTACCGACACCTAAAATTGATATCCTTTGAAGACTTGCAATCATTCCCCCTGTAGATTCAAATTGAACCTTGTTGCAGGCGTTGCAGCGCTCATTTTGGAAGTGACATTGCCAATTTGTTCAACTATAAAGGATTCGATCAAGAACGGATAATCAAAATGGCACACTGTGCAACTGAATACGAATTTCGCCAGCTTGGGGTTCACTGGGAAAATTTGATCGGCAATAATAATAACGGGAAACAATGTACACATTGCGGCCAGACTGTTGGCGAGGGAAGGGGGAAGCAGATTGTATTCCGGGGGCAAACTGCTGATGAAAATCCACCACAGCCCGCCGCAAAATACAATTTACAGACTTGACTATGTGCACAAGTGTAGGCCTACATGTACTACATACAGCCAGCCTACGATAACGTCATTTACAACAATGGCCTCATGTGAGCTGTACTGTACCGCATTCTATAGCAGGGTCCGTCCATTCGCAGCCCTGAAAACACGCCTAGGAGTTTCTGCCAACTCTCCCACATTCTTCCTGATTTAAGTTATTTTGTGGAGTGATTCGGTTCTATTAGTTGATATAATGTTTTGAATTTAAAAAAATCCGTCATTTTAAATGACTGAAAGAACTATAACCTACATGGTTTTCCATCTAGTGAAAATTAGGTTATATGCTGGCAACGTGGAACAACCCTTGGGTCTCCCCACTACTGAAAGCCATATGCTAAATAATTACTTCCAAATGAAATCTGTGGTATTTTTGAAAGATAACCCAAAATAGCAGTTAATTCAATATTAAAATAACCTTGGAAAATATGAAAAAAATTTATACTAGTTTAATTATTTTTATTCCAAAATTAGAAGAAAATTCCGTCCATTCACCATGGTGTGAATAAACATTATTATAGTGAGAGTAAAAACTAAGTTAGTCTAGCTCCTTGTGGCCAGAATTAGAAATGCGTGGCGGTGACCACAACGATTACAGGTGATGTTGTGCCTTATGCTAATTTACCACACCGGAGCTCCTGGAGGTCCTCACCACTCAACACCAGCCAAGAAACAAACGCCTACGTAATCTTGTGCTTTCTGCTCCTACTATAGCAATATACGAAATTCTCTCATTATACTCTTATGTCTTGTGTCAACCGGTCGTCGTATCTCCTCAAAAAACACCGTAATAATCAATTATAAGATAATTTGAAAAAATAGTAGCCTAATACACAAAACTCTTTTTGACGAAACCACCCAAACCTCTCAAACATTACTAACACCTCTAGTTCTCAACAAAGGAAACAGCCGTCCTTTACGGCGCTCTCGCTTATTATATTCTTTCTCGCATCCGACCATAAACGAATTATTGCTTTCTAGATTATGATAAACTGACGGGCCAACGAAAACGAACTGCTCGTTACGAGAAAAGACGGGGGGGAGGAGGGGGACAGCAATGAACAAAATTCAAAACGTGCTCAGAGAGACTGGGCACACAAACGGGTACTGCGAGAGGAATAGAGATTAAACGAAGAAAAGAGAGTAGGAAAGAAAATGAGTTTGGGAGTGAGTGGAGAAGAGAGAGGAGATGAATAAAGGGGAGGGGGAGGACATGGAGGTGAAGAAGAAGAAAAAGAAACAAACCTTTGTGAACAACATGAATAGAAAGAGGTAGTGGAGAAAAGTAATTGGAAGGGTTAAGAGAAAATAAATAAGATGAATGAGAAGGATTAAAATGAAGTGAATATGAATGGGAAGAAATTGATATTGTAGGGGAATAGTAAAAAGATGGAGAATAGGAACGTATGGAGCACGAAGAGAGAGAATACAAAGAGGATAGAGAAGAAAGACATAGTTGGAAGAGGAATGCAAAGGAGGAATGAAAATAATTTATGAAGACGGAAGGAAAGTAAAGAGGATGAAGAATAACGAGAATGAAGACATATAAAGAGAATGGGGTAGGGAAAATTGGTGAAAGAGAAGAAGGTTAGTAATACTTGGAAAAAGCGGGAAGACGACTTGAAGATCAATGAGGAAGAGTATGGAGAAAGATGGAAGTAAAGAGAATGAGAAAAGAGAAGAAAGGAGAATGAAATCAAAAAAGAAAACGACAAAAACGAGACGAAGAAAAAAGAGAAATCTCTTTAGAGAAGAGAATAAAAATTTAGAGGAGAGAAGATACGTATAAGATTGAAAATGTAAACGATGAAGGAGTTACGATAAGGAAAACGAGATGGAACAAACAAAAAGAGGGAGGAAATAGTGAAGCGCGTGAGGCGACTCTTGATACGCCATAACTCATACCTACTTACGATTTCCTTGTTAACTTCGTTTACTCCCCTTTCCCTCATGGACCCGTAACTCATTCCTCTCACACTTTCTCAATCCCATCTATCTCACTTCTTGAGTCCCCCTCACTTTTCTAAAACAAGAATTATTACCAAAAGCTTCCACCTGACATTGAAGCGTACCGATCATAAAACAAGATGAGACATTGAAACTTGACAATGAAAGAGAAACACTGTTTGAATTAGAATAGGCCTGCTTCGGCGTGTGGCTGTACTTCGGTTGTAAATGTCGAGCCGGACAAATTTGTGATTTATGAATAAATATTATTCATTCTTCCAAATCCTAAGCCTTATGGATATTGATAGCCTATGAATGCCATAAATCTTCATACATTTAATCAATTATTATTACCAATATAAAGGATCAAGTGAGTGTGCAGTAATGCATCATATTGATATTTCAGATAGAATATGATTAGTGTAGAAATATCCAGAATTATTATTTTCAGTGAAAATATTCTAATATTTTTTAGTGTACTGTATTATGTTTTCAAAATTTAATACAGCCATACAAAAAAGTGTTGTTACGTCAGTGAGCGTGACCACCAATTATGTATATTTCTTATCCCTCCTCCCTCCTAACACAATTGAGAACTTTATCAATCAAGGAATCAAGTACTGATTCATCTCATTGTTCAATGTGGGTTGAAAAATATGAATGAAAGCGAGAATGCAGTAAAAATTAATGCGTGACATTCGGTACGAATCTATAGCAATTCTACGGAATCAGACAGTAGGCTTGAGCCGAGTTTGCATTGAAATGCAAACTTTTCATATATGGAGCTATTCTCTTCAGAATTTTATGCAATACATTGTGCACCACACAAATAGTTTAGCGATGACTCAACATTCCTTATCGTCTTGATAGAAAATAATAGCATCCGATGAAAAATTGGGCGTCTCAATGCTAAAGTCAATATCGTCTGTGCAACTTGAGAGTTGACAAGAATAAAAAACATTAACTGAAGTTCTCCATTCAACCTGAATCAACAAGCACGTTCCAGTACATTTCTGCGAAGTAACAAATGAACACAATGGCTCATAAATGCTGACATTCACAAAGATAACGACGGCACGAGCTAGCTAGATGAATCAATAGTTACTTGATAAACAATATTAAGACGATAATGTGAGGTTTTAAGCATAAAGAGTGTAAATACGACATCAAATAAATTGTTTCGTTTCAATTTTTAGACTATTTTAAAGAAATTATCTTCACTGCCAAAAATTATTATGTCTACGATTCAAAGATAGCAATGATCAACGGACTGATAGAACTGTAAAACCTGCTTACTAGTGATTACTAGCCTACCACATCATTGCATATATCACAACAAAATTTTTCAATTTCCTTGTTTCCTTGGGTTCCCTCACTGCAATACTCAGGATCTTTGACTTCTAATATCATGAATGAAATTGTTGATTTCCAGAGTTATTAAATACTTCAATCATTATCGATGCTGCATGCTATAACCTGTAATCGACCATGGCTACTCAAAATAATTGAGAAAAATGATTAACCTTTTCGTCAATAGCAATAATAATAATAAATTACATTATAGCATTATTATTATTATTATTTTGGCGACCAATATTCACAGAAGACCTGCAATAGCTTTTTGTACAGGGACCAGAGTATACGTTGGATGCAGAACGCAAAAAATTACACTCAAAAAGCAACAAGACTAGAATCAGAAAAGAGAAAAAGACCAGTAGCAGGAGAAGCCAGTCGGCCAGTGCAGAGAATTTTAATTGATATCTAAATTAAAATTGTGCTAGGTCATTAACTTTCTTGACTCTTGAGATAATAGTCCACGCAAAGCACCATTGTCTAGCTCAACACTGAAATATTACAAAGTTACACATCAACTCACTGAGCCTTGTGCCAAAACACTCCATGTTCTACTCCGTCGCTGAAAACACTTCATCAAGAAACACAAAGAACTCAAATTTTAGTTGTTTCCCGCGTTAACCGTAGTAGATGAGCTGGTAGATGAGTACCTGTTCAAATTTGTATCCTTTTCAACTGGAAACGTTTTTGATCAATTCCGGCCATCAACATTCCAAATTCAAAATTTCAGTGTTATTCCTGGATTGAGAATTATGTGTTTACTCAGTGCTATTATATTATCATAAACTCATTTTGGAGAATATTGACCTGATGAAATTTTGGGAGAGGAATATATAGCACAGGCTAATTTATGCCTATTTTTCCTCCCAATTCAAGTAGCTGTATCGTTGTATGAATAAAGAATATGAGTTTTCTGTTACAGTACTTCAAACATAAATAGTGTTGGAATGTCATCATCTAATTCTAATACAACATCTCGTACATTAATAATATTAGATTTATCTAGAAAAATCGTTTCAATTTTATTTTTTTCTATCTTGAAGATAAGAACGACAACTTGATGAATGACTAAAATTGATGCCTTTGAAGAGACTCACAATACAATACTAACACGCTACAGTACAGTATAAGTAGATAATAATTATTTACACAGAGTAAATGGATAAGTGGGGCAACACTTCACAAAATAAAAGATTTTTAGTGGAATGATAAGAGAGCAGCTCAGTGAAATAGCGAAGTAGAATAAATATTATTGTACGGTATTTGGAGAGTAAGATGTCGAAACTGTTACAATAGGTACAGTTTTAGAACTTATAGAAGTTACAATACAGTAATTATGGACAATGGAGCGGAAAATCATTCCAATAGATTTCATCTAAAAATGCTTTATTTCTTGTAAGTTTTCAGAGATACTTGAAAAATGATTATCCATAATTATGATATAATTTTATTTATTATTATATATAATTATTTTATTAATCAACTTTACCAAGACAATCATTTAATACAATGGTTACAAGCTATTCGAATAACTGGAGTTTGATTGTATAACGGACGAAATTAGGACCTCTAAAATAGTTCACTTACTTTCTAGTAAATAATTGTGAGGGTTGAAATGTTATATCAATGAATGAGTTCAGTATCACTAATTAGCATGTATGTAGGCTATACTGTATACAGAATGGTGAGCCAACAATAACATTCTCTGGTAAACTTAATAAATCTGTGGTTTGACAACATCTTGTCTTATCATTTAGTATGGATAACTACCACAACATCACCTTCACAACTACTCAAAAAATATAACTTTTGATTACCAAAGCTACTAAAAAACCTAGAAAAGCGGCCCAACAATGGATCCTCTGACCGGCGCCTCTTTCTATAGGCCTAATTGATGGGCAATTAAGACCCTCTGTCATATAACGACACCCAACTATTAAAGCATCACACTCTGCTCAAGTATGAACACAAAGGATAAATCTAGTTAACCTTGGCAATGAATTTCTAAACCGAGAAATCTGTTATGTCCAACAAAGATAGTTTCTATATCTTCTAAAAGATAAAAATCTTCAGATAACAAAGTCAACATTTACAAGTTTTGATGTTATAGAAGCATCCGAAATATATCAATAACAATGACAAATGGATTCTTGCGATTTGCAGAACACAGATTTGTGGACGTAGAACAGCGACATGCAAATTATTAAAATCTAAGCCTATATAGTCTGTCCAAGCAAAGAAGACCCCCTGGCAAGATGGGAAAATGTCTCCAGATTGGTCACTATTTGCTCAAGAACTATAAATGTAGTCTTAATAGTAGATCAAATTGTTTCCTACAAATTGATAATTTTTGAACCAATATTGACCGAGCTTGACTCATCTCCCATCTTGCCAGAGGGTCTTCTTTGCTTGGACAGACTATACTATGTATTTTGAATTGGAAAATACAGTTGACTTATTAGGTTATAAGAAATTTTCCAGATAAATCAACAAAAAATTAATTAAGAATTAGGATTGCTTGGCTTAATATGATATAAGTCATGTTTCTGAAAATCTGATTTGTGTCAAGAACGTCTTTTTCAAAGGATACATACAAATGTATCACTAATTTATTCAATAGTCTACTTCAACTCCAAAATAATTTCTTTAGCAAATGCAGAATCACCACAAAATGATCAGTAATAAATTGTTATTCAATTTCTAACAACAGCTTATCGGCTAGCCTATATCCTTATCGGCAGCACACAAACTAATTAGAATAGTTTATGATAATCTAAAAATGTATGAGGCCTGTTTGGCAGATTACGAACGTAGGTAGTTCATCTATAATAAATTAGTCATCCACCCGAATGCAGTTTGAAATCGATTTTAATGTAAACAGAACTAGCCAGTGATTAAATATTTATTCAGTCATCAGAGGCAGGCAGTCCAGAGCATGTAATTAGTGCTTTACAGCAAAACGAGACAAAATTGTAACTGTACTCCAGGTAACCTGACTAATGAGCTATAGATTTGAATCAATAATGTCAAATGTTTCAGAGCTATAATTGACAGCAGCAGTACAGCATCAAGCCGAAAAGACAACATGGGAGCTTTAATGTTTTGCAAACATTGTAAATAAAGATAATATGCTTGATGCTATAAAATAATAGAACCATACACTTGAACAATTTGCTAAATTTTAGATAATAAACTCAAATTTTTAGTAACAATCAATATATGGTACAATTACCAATATTCACACATTGTAAAACAATCTGCTAAGGCGACTCAACGATAATGTTAAAGATACAATAATTTTATTTTAATACAAGAATGTACTCTGTAATGAATTATTCTGTAAAGATCAGTCTCCTCCTCTCAACTTTCGAAGTTTAAACTTCCACCTTAAAGTTATTTAGAACCACTCATACACATAGTGCATTCATGCCTCTCATCTTTTTATCTCTTCAGTACTGCTTTTGAATATCATGTGGATAAGGCCCTTTGAAAAAGGTAGATTTTCTCAGAATTCTAAAAATGGTACCTACATTCATTTTCCTTGCATGAATCAAAGTGCATGGAAATTGATATTTAAACCATCCCTAAGAAGATGGAACAATTTTGGTAGAGTTTGTATTACTTTCGACAACTTTTGGTGAGGTAAGAATCATCCTTTGGTTACCATTCTCCAGTAAGGACCATCGTTGAAAATATTACAAATTCTACCAAAATTGTCTCATCTTCCTAGGGATGGCTTTAATGTTAATTTCCATGTCTATAGTTTGTTCTAAAAAAAAAGATGGTAGAATAATAAAAATTGTTACACTTTATTGAGACTGTGATTCCAGATTTTTGTCATTAAAGAGGCTTGTTACCTGTGTCTTCAACCTATACAGTTTAGGCTTTCTAACAACATTACTAAATTCAAAATTGTTTTTACTTTTGAATTATTCTTGTGAGTATTCCCGGACAAGAAATTCGAAGTGCGTGACATATACTGTACATAACCTTCTGGACATCCTTACCAATCGAAATTGAAAGAGAAATAGTACAGGCTAAGCCTACTTTTTCTTTTTCAGATTATAATATCTATCATTCTAGATCATTGTAATAGTTTATTAATGAATAAATGATTGATTGCCAATAACAGAATACGGTTTATTATTGTAAATGATAGAATAATTGATCTGCTTAGGTGGCCAAATGAAGCATAGCTACTAGGTCTAGTAGTTGGCTGGCTAACGTCTCTCGTAATCTATGTGTGATATATTTCAAGTAGATTCTCTCCTACAGAGTAACGAAAAAAACTGTCGATCCGTGACAGTACTACTAACGTGAACAGTGCTGTGAGTTTCTTCTGGCTGCGACTCCAACTCATGGCACAAGTGATTTCTCTTCTTCCTTCATATCTTTTAACTGAGTCGGCTTTATTCAGCTTGCTACTTGTATTTTCAATGTTCAATCGAAAACATTCAGCATTCAATAAAACCTGGGCCCAAGTATTTGAAATAGAAAATCTTAATAATAATTTCTCTTTATGTTGGACGACACATCCAGAGGAGTTTGAATGAAACAGTTCTTTAATAACAGTCATTCCATGTTCACCAAATTCTGCAGAATGAGCTTGAAACCATTATCCTCGAGTAGTGTTCTACCCCTTGTCCATTGCCTGTATTTTATACGCTGTAAAATAATGCTAGACACATGTCTACGATTGAAACAGAAAACATTGTCACAGACAGCCAGCAAACTTTGTTTCGAGTCGATTTCTCATTGCAAGTTCAGTAGTTGTTGGCCGGCAGCCTGCTAAAGGAAACCGGCCGCCACGACTGGAAAATAATATTAATTTGAACACGATTCGAATGCCAATTGATCTGTGACGCGCCAATATGGAAGTACAAGGGGCGGCCGTGCTGCGACACCGAGTGTGAAAATGAGAGGATGTCTCTCCTCCGGTGGCTCACCACCATAAAACAACACTTCACTATCAAACGTCTAATTGCTGACTAGAGGAACTTGGAACCCCATCCGAGTACAAGACATAAGACTGTTTGAAGACTGCGAACAAGAGACAAGAAGACCCTGTCAACATATTCCTTCTAATTATTCTAATTCTGATCAATACTCTTATGGCAACCAACACCGGATAGAATGAACAGAAGATTCTGATCAATACTCTTATGGCAACCAACACCGGATAGAATGAACAGAAGATAATACTCTTTATTTTCTGTGATATTTTCAGCTGCAGCTCACAATAAGTAATATTTAATGCAAAAAGATAAAAAAATCTATCAATGGTTTTTCTCATACAGCAACCACCGATAAATCAATTCACTTCGAAGTTAAAGATACATGATGGTTGATGGACAAGGATCTGATATTAATATGAATTTTTCTTTTTACTTTACACTATAGTAAATCAGATCGCTCATAACAGTAATTGAGTCTATTATTGAACTAGATCAATAATATTATACTTAATTTTCAAAGAACAAGCAGGTTTTTTGAATTACCCATTGCTCCACCAAAAATTATATAATTCATCATTTATTTACGAGATTAAAATGTAAAATAGAATTAAACACAAAGTCAGAAACTTCTCATCTTCCCAATTATTCTCCATAAAGGATAATATTCTAGTCCTCTCTGGGAGTTTATGAATCATGAAAGGTATTAAATTTTCATTTACGGGAGTACTCATGAACTACTTATGAGATAGAAATTAATTTAATCCAAAATTCATTAAAATTCATCCAAGCAAATTTTTTTTTCATTAAATGGAAAATTAGGACAAATGATGAATTAACGAATCGTATGAGGCAAGAATTGTTCAGACAAAAAAGGTTTGTCAGCTCTTGCATACTTGAGATTATCAGACGAAATTGGCACATTGATCGACCACACGGCGATGGCGTAAGCAAACACGAGATAACGACAAACTGAAGCATCCATCAATCAACTATCACGTAAACAGTGATATTGTTAACATTATGAAAATACTGTAATTGGATATACAAGTGTCCAAGTCGCTTGGTATCTGGCGAATGTTGAGTCTATGAAATACTGTAAATACAGTACTGTGCTGATAGTTGTTCAGAGACCTTCCACAGTGTTAAAGATTCAGTAGAAAAATACAGAACAATGTTGATTCGATTATTCAGTACTACTTATTTTTCGTCCAATATGGCTGGTTTAGGTCCTCAATAACAAATATTTTGAGTTATGTGAGGAGAGAAATAATAATAATAACTATCATTATTATGTGAATTGGAATTTTCAAATACAGTATTGAATTTTCTACAGCAGGAGCTAGGAGATAATTCCCAAAACATTATTTCAAAATATTAGTTTACACTGCTCTATCATCAATTGCCCTCTCTTTAAGCTCAAGTACAATATTGCATGCACAAGTTACTAGAAATAATAAATACCTACTTTATACCCTATTTGACTGCAGTAAAATTACTAGTATTACTGTAGAATATTGTATACCAGCCATAAATATTGTATGTTATCTCAAAAGTTGTTAGGGAATAATATTTTCTACAATAACATTTTATGATTGAAATCATGGATCACAACATGAGCTCAACATCTAACGATTTAATAATTATTGTATCCTTAAAGTAGTAAGTTAAGGAATTATTGGCTATTCACCAAGCAAAGTGATCAAGATGGTCAAGCTTATCAGACACTGATGGGTGATTGTTGGCATTGGAAAGGAAAGGCCATGGTATTACAGAAAATAGTCTAGAACAAAATTCGGCCTTCAAAATCAAGCTTGAGAAGCATTGTCACACAAAAGACACCGTTAGTTCACAGACAACTTTCTCTATATGGCACCACCGTCTAGAAGACATTTCTAGCCATATACAAAACCAGGGAGAATTTATACTCATTGACAGCAAAGTCACACGAGTTCATTAGCTTTTCAGAGTGTCAAACCCTAGCTGTTAATCATTACAAAAGCTGATATGAGAGCATTGTCTGAAGACACAAAGTGAGGGTCCACAAAAGCATTTGAAGGCTTTATGACCAGGTAGGGCTGTAGGAAAAAAGTTCCACAGCTCTATTCAACAAGACTGAACAATTTCACAGTTCCTAGAAAGAAAAGGTTGGAAATTCTTTGCATTGTCCAGATGGTGGAGATTTTATGGGCATAGTGCTCTTCAAAATATTGTAATCAAAATAAAGTATCGGACTCCCAGGAAAGGTTCTGTAAAACAAAAGCTACAACTTCACAAAAACAAAACTCATGAATGAAAATAGAACAATGAAATTACTGAAGGCATTCATTCAATACGGTACTGCAAAAACTGCAATAGTTTCATTCATGGTCTATTACACTGTGCTATAGACCTGTTCCTGAATTAAACCGATTAACCGAGTAACTATTAACTAGTATAACTCACTGAATAGTATGGAAGAGATAAGAAATTGATTCCAAATTCATCAATTCATCATGTTAGCAAAATTTTTATAGGGTGATATGGGTGGTACTTAATAACTTGAGATCAGATTAGAAACCTTTCTCAATGTACTAAAAGTAACAGGATAACAATAGCCCAGCTGATAGCATCTTCATCTTTACAAACATCATTTGATAACATAGGCAATGGATAACTTGACCTTTATATTACTTGGCTTTGATTTGATATCATTGTTATGATCATTGCCTTATCTGTAGAAACTTTGAAACTCACTTTGATAAGAAAAACCTCAGATGGGAGAAGGAAATGCTTATTTTCATCAGATAGAAAATAAAGAAAGTAAAAAATTCGGCTTTTCAAAACAGAATGATCCAGAGCAAGAGACTCGAACATGATTAAGAATTGAGAATTATCATATCAGGTATTCGAATTATTACCAAATACAGAATTTCAAATAATTGAGTGGTTCAATGTCGAATATGGTACGCGTTATATTAGGCTACAGTAAGATTGATAAGAGTTATTTAGTGAGTAAACTATCAAAGAAGCCCAATATAATGTGATTATGAAAGACTTGCATACAATTACACTAGAATCGAGTTGCCAAGAATGCTTGATCGATCAACTGTGAGACCAGAAACGATTGAAATTCGGTTAGTTATTTAATTGGCAGATATGAGATTACAGTGTCTGTCAACTGTCAGTATGAGACCACGTGTACGGTGTGGTTAATAAATCGACAAATTGTATGGACCGGCCACGGCCGGGGTGATAGGACTGGCACGTGTGAGACGAGGCCTAGTTTGAAGAGCAAAGACTGTACTAGGGACAAGACACTTGGGTTCGGACCGCGACGTTCTATTCTGGTCTCCGCTGCATACTCACAGACAAAGCACAGCAAAAAGCACTCTGCAAAGCACATTCGTAAGGGTACTCACCTCGGACTCTGTGAGATCTATCAGACTGCTCTTCTCTTCGGTAAGATTTTCGGAAGACCGTTTCTCGTCCTCTCCTTCATCTTTGAAAACTTTCACTTCATCAGTGCTGCCAAGATCATCTCCGCCACCGCCACTGTTTACATGTGGCATCTTCCACCGGCACCCACCACGAGGGTCGACTGCTGCTGCCTAGGATCGCGCTAGGTTAGATCGGTGAGGTTAGGTCGCACCAGCAGCCCGGTCGCCATGCCATCATCACATCGTCAGACCAACAGCACAGACCCGGCACACACATAACGAAAACGCAGCACACAACTATTCTATAACTAATATTTATAACAATATTCACAGCACTGACTAAAGCTAGGCTCAGCCAAGTCAACAATAATTATTTACAAGTCACAAACAGGCACGGCACGGGCACGAGAACGCTGCACCGACAACGAGACTCGACGTAAACGGCAAACGAGCAGCGCAGACAACAACAACAGGACCTTCGAAACCGGCCATCCTACTGAACACTGAACTCGAGAGCTGGCCGGCGCGTACGCTTCTGGCACGCCAACCAATCACAGACCGCCGTCTGATCCCCTCCACCCCCGCACCCGATAATGGCAGCCGAGCCGAATCACTCCGGAGAAGAACGAACTGCTTTTCTACTTCGGTGCGTAACCACACTCGGCGAGAGCGCAGCACCGTCCCAACAACCCTCTCGCTTGCTCTTCATATACTTGGCGAAGACGAGATTAACAAGCTCCACTACTCCTCCTCATCATCATCCTCCTCCTCCTCATTCTCTTCATCACCATTCTTCTTTCTTTATTTTATTTCGCCGTCTTCCCGCTTCCTTCTCGCTCGCCACGGCGCGCTCATTAGAAAAAATAACACCGCTACAAATTACGTTCATCGCCGTCTGCAAATTACATAAACCACCGCCGTCTCTATTCTCAACGACCGACGAGCTCTCTTCACTGCCGCCTCCACCCTTCACCAACAACCACCGCCCCCACCCCCACTCACACCCCACGTCAAACTTGCAAATTTGAAAAGGGAGCTCACAACCAGTTGAATCAATTTCATTAGTAAATTCAAGTTCAATGGCTCATTGCTGCTGGATGCTGGAATCAAAGTATTCCAGTTAATGAACCTTTTTTATGTGCTTGCTTCAATAGGTGTAAATAGTCCTAGGTCTCCAAACAGACAAAAAATCAAATCTACTTTCAAGCTGATGAGTTCTCCTGTTATTCATTAAATTGAATGCAAGGGACGAAGGGAAATCTTAACTTCAATTATTTTAGAACATATAAGAGACAATAATACAATAATAATTCTTAATCTTTAAACCTTAAATAACAAATACATCTTCAAAATACTTTATTTTTATCCTTGTAATTGATTTATTGCAAAAACATTCCATAGCTTCAATGGAACTGAACCAATTCAGCTGATCATTTGTCTTGAACAATATTAATAACCTTCATTCTTATTCCCATCAGTTATCTTGATAATTTTCCTAATTTATTCTCAACAGGTCTATCGTATATAAGAAGTTATCGATAACCATTTACCATCTTGCGATGGAATTCCACTACGGAATAAACAAAGTATGGTGAATAATTGATAATTATTACATTACAGGTAGCCGAAAGGAATGATAAACGAGGGTGCGCGAGGAAAGGACGATAAATGAGAGACGGAAAAAGAGATTGAGGAGAAGGGTAGTAGAATGAGAGAAGAGAATCTATTGTGTTTGGGTTAGTGGAAAGGCACAAAGGGGCGTTTGACAGCATAGCAGGGGTTTTACGGCGAAAAACGAAAAGTCCCGGTGCGGTGTATTCAATTCACCATGACAGCAGTGTGGTGGTTGGTGCCTTCACCTATTATTGTAAAAAGCATGTCTACAGGTGAAACCGAGGTCTATGTTCGGCAGGAATTTGTACTCAGGTGATTCTGGGATTCTCAAGGGACTTTGGTAGAAAAACTGGCTGCAATACTTGAAATTGAACCGCAAGAATAACAACTTTTTGACAAATAATTAATGGTTTTGAGAAAGTGTGTGTTGATGAATGAGTAGTGAAATGCATGCTGCTGAATAAACTTATCGAATTACTGATAAAATGATGTGATTTTAGCCATTTATTGGTTTAAAAATCATCGAAGAAAACGTTGTTTCACTGAATGGGACTGCAGATTTTTGGGTACTGAAAACTTGAGATCTTTTTCATAATTTTAGAAAGAGCTTAATTTTTCTTCAATAGTACTTGAACTCTTGAACAACAATTTCAGTTTAAACCAACAGCTCCAATGAAACACCTTATAATGAATGCAACCATGGATTAATTGATCTTTTGGTTTAAACTGCTATAAATAATATGAGCCTCACAGTTTATGTCATAGCCCAGAGAAGGTAAATTCACAGATATTTACTTTCTTTGTGGTTATAAGATCTGGATTCTGATCAAGTTGGTATCAGCTTCTACGGAAATAAAATTGGTTCAAATAAGTTTGGTGCAGTCTCATTTACTGAAACAACGTTTTTTTCGATTATTTTAAAACCAACAGCTATAGTCACATAATTTTATCGGTGAAAATCTTTTTATAGTGCATTGCAATTTCAGTGATAATTAGAACTTTGATAGAGTTTGCAAAGAAAAATCATGAAATCTGTGTTGACATTATAATCTGATTTGATTGGAAATGCAGAATTCCAATGAATTGATACCGTTATCAATTTTCTTAGATCTTATGAGGGACAAACTATCAGAAATAAACTCCATGCTTAGGTTTGACAGTCACTTGATTTCAGAGTGTTTTCTTGTAATCGTACAATAGAAATTATCTCTCATACTCATTCACCAAATAATTATTTTGATTTGAGTTCGAAGCTTATAGTACAAGTTTACAATATAACTTGAAAATTTCTCAGTTCTGAGAAGCAAGAACCCAAGCAGAGACGCCGACCATGTTTGCAGTTTTGCACTCCAGGAGGGCTGGAGCTCTTGGAAAGAGAGAAAGAGAAAGATAAGAGAAAAGAGAAAATGTCAGAGTGAGAGAGACGATTACGTTCCTTGAATACCTGTCACTAGCTTTCAGACGGCTCTTTCTGTCCATTCTACTAAAAACCCAGTCAAACTGAATTCCCTAAACAACCGTCCATAATTGCTTCAGAAAACTTCAATTCATCCTCAAATCGACTCAGTTCTGCATGTAGGCGGTACATTCAAGTTCGGTCAATATTGTGAAAGGTTACAACAATAGTAAATACTAAAACCGTCTCCAATAGGTTAATAGGTAATTGATTACCTGGATTGAATGTGGATGGAGCTTTGAAATCAATGACAATTTTCAATGAGCTCTCTCTAGATAGATTCAATACTGCTACTGATTTTAAAGCATTACTTATTGAACTTGAGTTGATTATCGCTACATTTGATTATTTAGAATACTGCATGCGAATGATCTGCAATATGAGACTATGCTATCAGGTTATTAACAGGTACTAATGTGATATTTCTGATTGATGTGAGCATAGTGCTGATTTCAATCGAATAATATGGTGCTGAAGGGAGTTCACTTGCAAATTGTAATGTGACTGTAGAGCATTTATGGTGTTTGTCGTATTTCATTTTCGGTTATTCGTATCTTAATCTTATAGATTTCTTTATCTTCTTGTTAAATGTATAAATATGAAGGCAAAAATTAACTGTGTACAAACAAGCTTTTGAAAACCCAGAAAGTCTACTTAGCAAAACTTGAATTCATTCATGCGATTACAATTAATTAGCTTAATAACATTAAGAAGGTCCGAAGTTTTGGACTACATAATTCAAAACAAATAATGAACTGTTTGAGGGTGAAGGAGACAAATTATTAGTTACACAGAGAAATAACCTATTAACATGATGGAAATATGTTGACAACACAGGTTAGATTGTAAGGGTATAATTATTGAAAATCCAAAAACAGGCCTGAAACAATAAAAAAGCGCGTAAAAAGTGAATGAGTTTGGGTCGTTTTCATTCTGTGAATGGCTGTGGAATTTGGAGGGAATGTACTAGAGGGCGCATACTGATGACGTCAATAAGAGTAAGAGGAAGAGTAGAGAAGAATGATGAAGAGGAAGTATTTGAAACAGAGAGAAGTACAAAGTGAGCGTTGAAAAAAGAGGATGAAACATAAAGTAGTCTGAATGGAAAAAGAATACAAGAGAAAGAGATAAAGAATGTAAGGAGGGATGAATAACATAGAGAAAGATAGAGCAAGAGAGAGGCTCTAAGAAGAGTGACTCAGAATGCTGGTTAATGAGAGAGAATTTAGTAAAAGATGAAAAAAAGATGAATGAGATGAAAAAAAAGAAGAGATGAGGTAATGAGGGTGAGAGAGAGAGAAAGACGCACTTCCGCTGAAACCAAACACTGATCGAAAAACACCTCGTTGAGAGAAAGAGCGCCGTCTTTTCGGCAAAGTTAGCTGAGAAGTTGAGGTGGACGAAGACCCTGAAGAGCCAGAGCAGAAAGGTGAGGAGGAATGTTCTGAGGAGGTAGAAAAGAGATAATAAAAGGAGGAAACACCAGGATGATGATAGCCGTCTTGCCCTTAACTCACTTGCAGCAACGAGAGGGGAAGAGGGAAGAAAACACTCGTTCACACTCCGATGAAAGGAAAATTGTTGTTGAATAGGTTCGCTAACTGATTATTAGGCAACGGTCGAAGCCCAGCCAGAGCAAACATGCTCAGTCCAAACTCCTCAAAGCAGCAGCAAAGCCATCAAAATGTTAATCCCCGTCATACCCCACCCGCTGCCACAGTTTCAATGAATAAATTTACGCTAAATAAGACTCTGCCCACGAATAATTAAAATGCGCGCGCTTGTGAAAATTACGATGAATGAAACAAGAGCGCATAGCAACGATGGATGGATTGATGTACTTCATCTTACAAGGATCCAAGTCTATATCAAAACTCATCTTCTATTATTCTATATATCTATATTTTTATGGTTTTGAATGGTCGGTCCGTCGATCATGATCCGCGCCGCCGGCGAGTCGATGACTTATCGCCTTTTCTACCTGCGCGTCGCCGTTTTTTACCATTTTTTGTGCCCCAAAAATCTTCTCCATCACCACCCAATGTCATGTCACTCTGTCTCACCTCGTTATTTGATGGTGCTTTTCAACCCCCATCATCTCACTCCACTGATCATTTTCTGATTTTCTCAACTGATAGGACACACTCACCCACCACAATACAAGTTGCTTTCTGATGCGCCATCCCCATTTCGTATGTAATTACCTTGATGTGTTAGCCGTATCTGAAAAAGGATCTTTCTGTTGAAAACCACTTCAAAATCGATTTGATGAAACAAGTTTTGATCAAACTTCAGAAAAATGCTCTGTTACAAATGACGTCTTCAGAATTAAATAGGAATTAGTTAATATACAAACCATTGGAATAAAATATTGAATTTAAACTCTTCTTTTGCGCCTACTCAGACTTAATATGAGCCGTAGGCGATTTGTTGTTAATAAATCTGTAATATGATAAAATTTTCCAACCAAACAGGTTGCTCGCAATCTTATCTTGCTAATCAGCTATTTATGCATTTTGCATAATATATTTATATGAAAGATAAAAAATAGATTTAGGTTCGTGCTCACAGTTCTGAACATAACTTTCAGCTCGGGTTTCATGAATGGTAGTTTCATTATAACAGTAAATGGATTGTAAATTGTCCAATATTCTCAATGTGTGTTAGTGTGTACTAACAGTATGAAAATCAGATCATGAGGCATGCAACGACGTATGCTAGGCAAGGCACAAATTGTGTAACAAAATACACTTAGCCAAAAGATAACGGAGCATTGGATAGATTTAACTTATGGTTAGTACACATCGATGGTTCCTTTTCTAATTATTATCTCTGTTTAAATTCTCTCTCCTACACATTGTTTTATCCAGGACGATATAATATAGGTTTTATCACTCGTTCCAATAAAACTTGGCTCTTATAATCTCTCTCTGTCTCCTTTAAAACTCCTCTTCAACTCCATACTAGTCTCTACCTTTCTATCCCTTACGAGCTCTGGTGGTTATAGTGTTCTGTTCTCTCACTTCAATTTTTGTTTTGTATGTTCCCTTCTTCTTTCTTTATTAGTTTTGCTCTTATACATTCACACACACCTAAAAAAACTACCCATTCATAGTATTCTCTCTGCCTATTCTGCTCTTACCAACAACATACGAACAGTATGTCCCTCTTTGTTCATATACACACACCATAGAACTATAACTATATACACTCACTCGCTCACACGCAGTTCGTGTTCTAAAAATAGCGGCTTGTTTATTATGGCAACTTATCCCAATAGCCCTATAATGTGGTCCGATTACTCTCATTTCAATGAAATTCATGACCCGTGTGAGTCTATCTTGGAGCAGCAACAGCAGCCCACTCACTGCCTATTGGCACACAATTACCTACAACGGAAAGAAGAATTCAAGGAGAAGGAAATCAGAGAAGAATATAAAGGATGGATCAGAAGAAGAAGAAGAAGAAGAGAGAGAGAAGATGAAGATGAGGAAGAGAAAGAAAATGAAGAGTAAAAGAGAAAATGTAGATGAAGATGAAAAAGGAGACGGCGACAGAAAGTGGAGAGAGGAAAAAAATAAGAAGGAGAAAAAGACGAAGAAAGTAGAGAGGAGAAAGAAGAAGGAAAAGAAAATTAAGAATAAGACGAAGAAAGTGGAGAGGAGAGAGAAGAAGAGAAATGATTTGATGAAGATTATGATCACTAATAAGGAGATGGATAAAATGAGGAGGAGTAAAGAGGAACAGGAAATGATCATAGAAAAAGAATGATAGTAGGAGAAAACGAATAGTCAATAGAAGAGGAGAATAAAGCATGAAAAGAGAAAGCAATAAAGATATCCACTATATCTAGCTTCAGCTCTATAACTTCAACAAAGACAGAATTTTCATCACGATGTACTCCACTCCATTTAGATGTGAATTTCCACTAAAATCTGTACTGTTCTCAGTGTTCAGGTTTCTTTGAAACACGTCTTTTTGTAGGCGTGTGTTTTTCAAACATGAGTCGTGTCACAAACAGGATTAGCAGAGTGTGAGCAATGACAATACCATCTTATAGTATATAGGCTATTCATAGTATAGATTATAATTATAGTATATCTATTTTGCCTTAGTACCAGTGATGGATATTATAGTATACAGTAATATTCTATCTAGCTACCACTCACATGGCACTTTGGCACTTACAGAGCCATGAGCTTCAGCTCGTGCGCAGACAATTCCATTCATCGATAAGCTTCAACTGGTATCTTAGAATAAAAGTTTCCTCAAAATCTTGTTGTAACGAATAACTTCGCATCTATACAAAATAAACTAGTCTTCTTACGTGGATAGTGCAGTGAATGGCCTCAATTTCTCAATGACGACGAAAAGCCTTTTACATTTATTAATCAAGCATAAAGAATGAAGAGTCAGCGAAGAGTTTCAATGAAGATCGATTATTAAATTTAATAAGGATGAAGAAGAGTCTGTCTGTGAAAGGAAATATATTGGGAAATTCAATGGACTTAGTTCCTAGACAGAAAGACTGAAACATTTCATTAGCTTGAAGTGTGAGACAATTTATTCAAATTTACAATTAACAAGTATGCAATAGCTTGTGTTAAATTAGTGGTCACACACACAAGAAATTGTATCAAAATTTATTATCAGCTTAAGAATATGTGGTCGTTGATTGAAATTCATCTTACCTATTGATTCTTATGAATTCACAATAATACCTTTCTCGGTGCAACCAAAGTATAATTCCATTTTCTATTAATTTAATTCTAATACCAATATTCCATTTTCTCCTTATGTGTCTCCTTAATATATAAAATTTCAACAATTATCAAAAAAGTTTGCTCAATACACAGCCAGTACAGTTACAACCTTTTGTTTGTAAAAAATTCTATTTTATTCAAAGCTGCAATAGTTTTTAGACATTATCAGGAATTTATCTATTAATTTACAGGAATGGAGTCAACAGGTTCCCCTTATGTGTCTTCTTGATACGAAAAATGCTAACAATTATCAAAAACAGTTTGGTCAATACCCAGCCAGTGAGTTACAGTTACAACCTTTAATTTGTAAAATATTCCTTTTATTCAAACTTTGTCACATCCCTAAAACCAAACTTATTACTATTATTATTATAAATTGAACTATTCGCTCACCTTAACGGTATACTGCTGCTTATCTGGTTGTCATTATCTTTGAGATAAGAATTTTTGGTAGACTAATTGCCAAATTCCTTTATTTGATATTTGAAACGGGCTAATTATTCTTAATAGTTTCCACTATCTAAGCATAATAATTAGAAGACCATAACCTAATTTCTTGAAGTGTCAATAACAGCTGTTTGCCGGCTATTTCTTGCATTTGCATTTGATCAACTACCAACATTTGAGTAATTCTAACTAACTTATATGCTATTATATTAAGCGAGTAATTTCTGTATGTATGTATGTATGTATGTATGTATGTATGTATGTTTGTATGTATGTTTGTATGTGGAACCACGGATCTAGAAAACGGCTCTAACGATTTTCTTGAAATTTGAAATGTAATATAACCGTGATGGAAAAACAAGATTGCACCAGGTCTAATGTCCGGGAAAACTCTCTGGCAGGATTAATAAAAGAATAAAATATTCCTTATTCAGGCATGTACTACTGCCAACTACATGTACTACAGGCCAAGTACTACTGTTATCGTTAGCTGACCAACGCTATCCAGCTGGAATGAATGGAGTTACATTCAAGTCTATAACACATGTTCATGACTGTCAAAAAATTGTGAGAGGTGATAATATCGATTTTTAATCTATTTTTTAGAAGGAGGTTCATTGATTTTTTACATAACATATTTTTGTAATTCGACAGTTCGGCCGCAGCTTCAGAGGGAAGCTCGGTACCAGATATTTTGAATTTATTCCTATTATATATATTGTATGTATGTCTGGCTCAAGCCCATGAAGAGCCTAGGCCTACCAGCTGGTTGCCAGTTTCAAATTCACTCTACTATACAGCCCGTCCAAGCCAAGAAGACACCCCGGCACGACGGGAAAATGCCCCCAGCCCGGCCAATACCGGCCCAAAAGCCATAAATTCCCAATCAGAACTCACAGTCCCCGAACCAACACTGGCCGAGCCGAAGCCGCCCCCCCCGGCCGGACAGACCATACAGCAAGCAAATAATCATCAACCAGGATAGAGGTAACGTGTGGTTAGCACGTTGATCCTCTCAACCATAAGCCAGTCTCCGCAACGAATTGGCAGTGCAGAACACGTCTGAATAACATGCAGTTAATCAGTTAGAGTGTAATGCAACAATTACTATTCCTCCAGAGGCGGGAAACGACTGACTGTCTTTACTAACGACAGCCAATCTCCCAAAGGAGGGATATTATATATGTCTATCTTCCAAGGAGGTTCATGGAAATGACAACGAGAAATCTTGTCTCCACTTTTGAATCATAGGGGGTAACTCCCAAAGAGATACAATACATGGAATAACCGTGTGAGTGTCACAAAGACGTTTTGGGTGGATCATTATACATATATATATATATATAGTATGGTCTTCAATACAAATATAATTACTGTTAGAGCACAGATATGAAAACCAAAAAATTGTATAGCGTGTGTTGCAACTCATATTTTTTTGTAATGCTGGAAAATACCATATCAGATCAGTACTGTATTATATTGTCAGTAGGCTATAAATTAGAAGGAAACAATAATTTCTCCAGGCTACATCAGAAAATGTATCCTATTATATTAAGCGAGCAATTTCTGTATGTATGTATGTATGTATGTATGTATGTATGTATGTATGTATGTATGTATGTATGTACTGTATGTATGTTTGTGGAACCGCGGATCTAGAAAACAGCTCTAACAATTTTCTTGAAATTTGAAATGTAATATAACCGTGATGGAAAAATATGATTGCACCAGGTCTTATGTCTGGGAAAACTCTCTGGCAGGATTAATAAAAGAATAAAATATTCCTTATTCAGGCAAGATCCCAAGTACTGCGTTTAATGGCTGTTATCATTAGCTGACCAACGCTATCCAGCTGGAGTGAATGGAGTTACAATCAAGTCTATAACACATATTCATGACTGTCAATAAATTGTGAGAGGTGATCATATCAATTTTGAATTTATTTTTTACAAGGAGGTTCCTTGATTTTTTACAATAACATATTTCTGTATTTCAACAGTTCGGCCGCAGCTTCAGAGCGAAGCTCGGTACCAGATATTTTCTATTATTTTAGAATACTTTAGATTTTCAATTACCTACCCAAACATATTGCACTATGATGAAATGTGTTGTTCTGAGCTGCAAAAACAGAGCTCAAATGAAAATTTCTTCAGGGAGGATTGTTCCTCAGAATCAAATTTTAACATTTCACAGGTTAGTACTGAAAAATTAGTAGGCCTATAGCATTAGCCTACATATTTAATTATTTGATATAAAATTTAGAGCAGATACTTTATAACACTTTTTTCACTTATATTTAATTATGAATCAATAAGATGATATCTCAGATGAATTGATTGTATACAGTAGCAGCTATATAAAATTAATCTTTAAATCATAACAAAGAAAATTCCCTATTTTCATTCATGGCAATGACCATATTGGAATAAATGTCTGAAATCAATGTTGGAATCACAAAATAATTGTTGGAATCACAATATAAATTACCTTATATGGATGTGATTGAAATAAGTGCTAGAACTTATCCAGCAAAAGCAATAACGCTAACTCACACCACTTGCTGCGCTGTGATCATCTGCCTCTACTTTGGAATCATTTAAAATATACCCAAAACTCCACCTAAGATTTCTCTATGTAACTTACTGAAAAATTTTTTGCTCTGTAGCCTGAATTTCGGCAAGAGAACAAAAACAGTTTGGTTAATACCCAGCCAGTACTGTTACAAGTTTGGTTTATAAAATAGGTATTCCATCTCATTCAAATTTGCCAATTGTTTTCATTCATTATCCGAAATTTATTTATAGGAATGTAAGCAACAGGTTTCCCCTTACTTATGTCTTCTTGATACTAGATTGCTTATAATTGTGTGAAGAGGAAAGTGTGAAAAGAAACATAACCTGAATTTGGACATTTTAATCAAAATTGGTGTAGAAGAAGTTTTGGGCAAACGCCTGTTTTTTCTCTTCTTTCACTGTATTAATTTGATGAAATGAATAAATAAATAATTATTAAAAAAAAGTTTGGTTCACTCAATACTCATCCAGCACAGTTACTCCAGTGCCTACCTCCAGTGCCACCCACCGTCTTGGGAAATCCGACGTTCGCAATATTTATTTTGTAGGCAGGAATGATGATGGGCCAGTGTGTGTTTTGACACAGAGGCTGGCTGCGGCAGGGCTGAGCGGACCATGAGAAGCGGCGCGGCATGCCATAGCCACAGCCCCGCAGTCGTCAGCCAGGTGCTAATTAGGGGGTACGAAGATGGGACCAGGGGGGTGGAAGGGGGGCATTCGGTCCAGGGCCAGACTCCGCTGCTGCTGCTGTCAATCAGGCAAACCGGTTCTAACAATGGTGATGGTGATGTGAATCCGCCGATACAACACTACAAATAGTCCTAACAAGGCTGGACCCTCAGGCCTTCTTCTATTCGGCTCGGCTCAGCTCGGCACTGAATTAATTATTATTGTAACCAGCGGCCAAAGGCTACAGACGCAACGCAAAGGCTAGAGCGCAGACACTCTTCAACTCCTTCGCAATACAAAGTTGGAATGATTGGAGCAGTACCGAAGATTCAATATTCAATCAATTCTTGATCATTTGCAAAACCATTTTCATATGATAATAAGATATTATTTTAGCTATCTTCAATATGTATGTCAATGGCTCACCAGCTCATGAAGGGCTTAGGCCTACCAGCTGGTTGTCAGTTTCATATTCACTCCAATATACAGCATAGGTGAATAATGATCAACCAGGATAAAGGTAATGTGTGGTTAGCACGTTGATCCTTTCAACCATAAGCTAGCTTCCGTAACTAAGTGACGGCGCTGAACACCTCTGAATAAAATCCATTTGATCTAGTTAAGAGTGTGGAGATTATGGAGTTATTAACTGACTTATAGTGAAGTTATCTGATTAAAAAAGTTAAATAACTTTTTAACGGCTAGACAATCATAACGATGTGGGGTTACGGGGAACTTTACTCTTGACCAAAGGGTCCGTTAATTTCAATTACTATGTAGGCTAATAAACAGAGAAATTGGTAGGCCTACTCACTGTTCATTTTTACTGTTACTCTCAACAAAACCTCTTGAATCAATTGAATTAAAGTTCATAATATGGACATAAACGTTTTCTCCAAATTTATAAATCAGTTTACAAAATAAAATTTAAGTCAGTATGTTGAACCACAGAGGAGGGAGTATCTTCTCTATCTATGGTTCAATTCACTGTTTAGTTCACTACTGGATTAACTATTCACTAGCATAATTTGTCAGTGACCAACATGTATCTGTCATCTACATGCATGCTTGCTCGTTGTGTCGCTAGTCTGTCTATACTATCCCTTGTCATCTGTCTGCCAAGAAGAACTGCTGAGTCTTTTGAAAGTGGACTCCTACAAATACACAGACTGTCCAGCGACTAAAAGCGCGTAATGAACCGGATACACGGCGACACACCAGTCCAAGAAATTTAATTGGCCTGGATGTGGTTTATGAACTCGCTCTCTAACTCTATACCTATATTTGCACTCTTTTACACTGGCACTATACCTATACTGCACCAATACTGAAGTATAGCAGCCAGCAAAACTGCAGTAGCAGTCAGACTGCTCAGCTACCTGTTCTCTCTAATTGGGCATTAAAGTATATTTTACTTTTACAATCTCTCCCACTTATAATTAATCTGCTCCGTCTCACTCGTTTACTTGATTTAACCCCTTTTTCCAATCCACAACCTGTTTTTTATCATTTAGCTACTATATTCATCAGCCCATGGAATGTCACGACGCACACTGTGGAGTAAAATATTTGAAAATAGGGGTTCATTTTTATGAAAAATTATATGTTCAATAAAATACTGATTTATAATGAAATACTGCTTGCATAAGAAAATGGGAAAAAATTATCTGTACAGTAAGAAAACTTAGATGAGATAAGATTTTTTCGATGAGATTTGAATATTTAGAATAAGTTAGAAACAGAGATCTATCTTCAAGAGATGAAATACATTTCCATATAGATTACTTTGACTTCTCTCAATTTGATGTTTCAACGTTCAACATTCGTAATGTTCAAAAAGGATTAAATTTCAAAAAGCTTAGAAGAATCAAGATTAATAATATAATTCTGATATCTTATTCCTCAACATCAATTCCTTTCTTCATGAATTAAATAAGTATTGAGCCTAAACCTGTTTTTTCATTCCTTACAGCTTAATTGTATTTTTAATATACTAAAAAGATGAATTAAAATTGAATAATTCATTATTACATCATCGACAATATAAAAATAATAATATTGGATAATCATAAGTAAGTAATATATCCTCAAAATGTGGGAAACGCAATGAGGGGTTGTTTAAACAAGTAATAATTCATATTTATGTATCTGGGTTTTCGCAGTGGAAAGCGTGATGCGATATTCAGTACTTCCGCTCTCTTTGAACAGCATTCGCTCAAAACATTTGAAATTAACAGTCACCACTATCATGGCATCCCAATTTAAATGCAGAATAAACTGCATTCACATTCCACCACTAGAGATCACCATTCATTTCCGCTAATTCCATTATGTTTTTGGTCTGCTGTGTCACTCAAAAGAAATAAAAATAGCCACCCCATAGAATAAATGTTTATTTAGCAGCTATTATTATCATTAACATCATCCTCCTCACTACATATGAAAATAATAACATGATTTTATCATATTTACCTCTGTGGATGCTTTTGTCGTTTGATAATCCACAATTTAAATGATAATTAATTATTTCAATGTTGATAAACAGACTATGGAAAATATCATTCTGCTTTTATAAGATTAAACCATCCAATATATTTCTGATGATGCTGAAACAAACATTTATATGAACCATTTTAGATCAGGATTATTTATGTACTTTCATCTATCTGCATGTTATTTTAATCCTCTAATAAAATTTTTCAACGTATTGAGTAATCAATAATGGATGAACGCTGAAAAATACACCAATAGTTCATTTTCATTCCAAGCTCTAATTCTAATACCTCAATCATAAATCCTTCCCTATTAAAAAAATGATGATTGTTATTGGAATAAAATCGATAAAATCGAGATATGAATCAGTCAATGGAAACAGCTAATCCAGGGTAACGTTTTATGAGGTACTCACACATATTAAATCACCTATAGGAGGTACGCCTATGAAATTAAATCTTAATCTGTCAAAGAATGACTTCTACTTCACTACACATTTTTAATACTTTCGTTCTTAAATCATTTTAATAATTTCTAGCACATTTGCACAACAATGATAATAGAATATAGAAACAAAAATAATGACTGAAGACAGTAGTATTTCTTAAATTGAGACCGGGTCAGAAGTATAGAGCTCTAAAGTTCTATGGCCAGAAGTGATATTATTAACACAACGCTTAATGAGAATAATTCAGACTTACAAAACAAACAGACAAGCAAACAGAAACAGAAGCTAAATAAATTAGATATGCGACAACGAAGGGGAAGGAATGATGGGGGGTTTGAGGAGGGGGAGCATTAAAGGGGTGGGAATGGATTGCGTTGCGGATAGCGTAGCAGAATATTCATTCAATTCTTTTGCCGTAGAAATGTCCAGCTCGCGCGCTTCCAGCTGGGGGGGAGGCTGAGGATGGCAAGGACTCTCTCACCCTGCCCCCCAGCAATCCTCCGCCGTATAAGGCTAACTCAACAGCGCGTTCGCTAAAGATCAAAGGCAGCCGACGATCGTGTGGACAGGAGGGCGTCCTGTAAAGGGGGGGAAGCTATTTAAATTGCAGAACATCCCCAGAGCGTACGTACCGTGCAAGAGTGAGAGAGGAGAGGGAACTAGCAAAGGGGACAGCAGCTAGGCTCATGTTAAAACATTGATCCGAAATTGGATCCCGTTTACCCTCTCCTCTCCACCAACCCTTGTCTTCTTCGGGGTTTCTATATATATAAATATCTACACTCTTGAAATATCTGCTCTGCGTTTCCTCTCTTCTCTCTTTTTGTTTCTTGCGCTACGCACTCGAACAGGGAAGGGGGGGGGTGGTAGACGGGCACTCTTGCTTGTTTTAATAACGGCGGCAACTCATCGACTTAGCAGCTCATTCTGAAAAATAAACACGCCGTTCCCAAAAACCTACCCTTCATTCGCTAGCTACTTGATCTTTCTCCATCTCGATTTTAAACGACGACGTTGTTGCGGCTATGAGAAAGGATGACTATATTTTTATACAAGATCTAGCGAGAGTGTTATTAACATATAGTTACCGATGCATTTTCTTGATGAAAGTAGGCTTGTCGATTAGAGAATCAGAAAGAGATGAAAAGTGACGGGAAATTTAACGAAAATATGTGGAATCTGAAAAAAGAATGATGTTATTGCAAAGACAAGTTCCATAGAGGCGTAGGACTTCTATTTGTATTTCTACATACATTTACATTTATACATACTAGGTACTAAAATTGGGAGGAAAAACTAGGCATAGCCTGTTTTTGTAACTAGACTATCCAAATCTAATTTCATGTTCATATTTCATGCCAACAACGATAAATTTTTCGGATAAGCGGACATACGATACATGAACACTATTGTGGATAATTGATAGTTGAACTGATCTCCCAACTAGAACGCTTATACTATACTGTACGTCTGTAATGTTATCACACTGTAAAGTAGTGTGAATCTGAATTTCATCATGTCAACTATTTAACATCAACAAAGATGCAAATTTTCAGATTAGTATGAATAGATCTACATGTATAGAGATGGACTGTTCTACTAGGCTGTTAGACGTGATCCAAAAGTGGTGGACAATTGATGACGCATTTGTTGCGTTGCGGAACACCCTGTGGTAGCGGTGCCTTTGATCTGGTCACGTGACTCTCCGTGCGCGGAATCAGGCATGTTTTATCAGGCTTCCGTCCTCTTCTATTCGGTATACATTACTGCCTCATTATCATTCGACATTAAATTACCAGCGTTAACCGATCTTCCAGCCCAACTTTGCTATGCTATGCCACAGTCACCGTGGTATGCCTCTTTATGCCAACCAACACTACACTAATCAATCTCCCTTCATTTATCTCTCTCTCTTCCTCCCTCTATTCCAGATCAGAACACTGTCCTTTTCCATCTCACATCTCTGCATATCTTACCTTCAACATCACTTCTTTCCTACTTTGTTGTTCTTATTCCATTAATTAATTGAATCATTAGGTCTTACGATTCAATACATAGATTGAATACTAATTGCAAACAATCAGGAATGTGCGATTTCAACTACTGTATTTTACTCGCCTCTGGAACTCGTCTTCGGATATAATATCATTTTATGAAGCATGTTCTGAAATAGAGTGATTAAATTCAGAACACATTCAGAGTAAAATCTTAAAATAATCGTCCTACTGTATTAGAAATCAATGGTTTATAAAATAAAAGTTTCACAGAATACTTTCCTCACTGCAGATCTGATAGCTCTTGAAACAAAACCATGTTAAAAATAGTGTTGAGCTTTTGTGTTGAAGCTCAGAAGATTGAGGTAAAGTACCTTAATCTTCTTACATTTGCTTCGTACCTTTCATTCTTCCTCATGTGGTAAGCTCCTTGAAGGCATAAAGTTTGTAGAAATAAGCTGGAAAGCTTATTCCTCTCAATTCTGCTTACTATTGAATGATTAAATAACAATTTTGTTTATACTGTATATCCATGCAAATCACGCACCTCCTACAACAATCTTGATCTATTTGTTCTTCCTGCACTACAAGACTGGCCAATAAAACACAGTCATAAATAATAATTCTTCAAAATAATAATGTTTTCAAAATCAATACAGACGAAAACCAAAATCTATATCTGTGGATATTCATCTCTCACTTGAACCGTTCATCCACTCTGCATGTGATCTTGCATCAAGTGACGATCAAATTTCCAAAGTCACATGCAGGAGTGTATGACATGAAAAGGGATTGCGCTGAATCTTGATGTACCATAGTTGATGTAACCAAGTAGGGGTTTACGATGATGTGTGCGTTTACGTGGATGGCAGAAACGCCAAAGATATACTTGGGTGAATTTCGGCAATAGCCAGTGTTGTTGCCTTTGTGCTTCACTTTTGCGGCGAGGCCAAGTGAAGTCCAAAGCATCAACGCTGCTTAAATGTTTGATCTGAAACTGCGTTGTAGCAGTGCGTTTCTGCGTTATTGTTTGTAGTTGCTTCTCTCACATTGAGCCTTCATATTCAGCCGGGAGGCTCTAATGTGCAGCTACATAAATTTCGGTCCATGCGTTTGCCATCCATATGAAGCCGATGCATCATTTACTGCAGCCTGCACTGCACTCCATTGTCGATGGACGACAAATCTCTCTCTCTCGACGGCCTCTAATGTCGTTTACTGGAATATGGAGGAATGGAGGGTTGCCTGCCTTTTGCAGTTAGGAACGCATCTATAACCTACCAGTTGATAAGAGCTTCAAAGTAACAGTGTTTATCATGTAGGCCGACCACTACCATCATCTCACAACTATTATTTATATCAAACACTCTGTATATGACTTTGATCCTTTTGAGAAGTGGAAATGCAACATCTCCACTTTTCATATTTATGTTGAGGATTTCGTCTCATCTCATGTCTCAGTTTTCGAGCCTTAATAATATCTTAGATCTTTCAAAAATGAATATCTTTGTTCAATTTAAGATTTCATCGTATTTTATCAAAATAGGATTTTATTTCTAGTTGGAAACTATCTTTTTTATCCACCTTTACTAATCAAGAGGTGTTATGACCTTCATGGGAATCTCCCATTATTTTTAATTATTAGTATTGATAATTTTATTGTGAATTCATTTTCACCATAGTGTTTGCTCTCTGACTGTCTAATCATGCGACTCCTCCCCGCACACGGACTAATCATCCATGCAGGGAGAATATTCATTATCTGTAACACTGATATTTTTTGTAAATATGTCTTCTTATGAATAAACGAATTTGAATATTACAGATGAAATAAAACTTCTGGAGAAAGAATATTAACCATAATATTTGTGCTTATAACTGACAGGATTTATAAGAAGATTTTTTGGTCACATCTAGATCTAATATAGTCATTCAATTAATCGTATGAACCGTAGGTTGCAACTTGCAATTGAATTATTAGAATCACGGTATTTTATAGAAGAAGACGGTGTAACGTTTCTATGATAATTTATAAAGTAGAATTACAAAAGGAAAACAATTCAGACAAAATCATGAAATATAATATACAGGTTAAATATTATTATTATTTTACAGGTTAAATCTCAATATTTGGATTGGACTACATCAGTACTAGAACCAAATTTTAGGAAAATGAAAAGGAACTAGGCCTATGACGCATATAAAAAAATCTCAATATATTTGGATTGGACTACAGTGTGTGAAAACACATTTCATTAGAAGGCCAGGAAAGGCAAAAAAATCAGTCAGGAAGGACAATTCTTGATAAGAACTGATAAGACGTATATTATGTGATAAGGACTCACCTGGAATTAATTAAATTTATTCATTATTTCTGTTTTAAACTCCGAATTTTTTTTGGCATACTTTAAACAACTGTTTTCATAATTGGGAAACATAACCCTCAATTATTAGGCTGCTGTTTACATTTTAGGTCAAGGCCAGCATAATTAGATAATTATTGATGTTACCGGCAATTAGACCGGCACTGTCTGGCAATTGTGAAATTATAAAATTCGTACTGTTTATTTTATTTCTCCTCTCTCAGGGGATGTGTTATTTAATTTTCTCTCTAGTCTCAATTAGTTATTTATTTAATGTACTTTTTGAAATTTAATTGAGATTTATTTCTTCTCTCACTTGTTTCTTCCCCCACCACTTTCACCATCCATTGTGGGAAAGGTGAAAGTCAGGTGAAGGGTGAACTTCTCGTCTCAATCCTCGTTGAGTGAGGACACACTTTTTATTAAAATTAAATTTTTGGCTGTGATTAAAATAATTCTTAAAAGTCTGTGATATTCGTGTTGTGAGGAACCTAATGCTCATCTGGCTGAGCATAACTATCCGAGGCAAAATATTTTATTGGTGAGTTCGTTCCAATTATATAAATTATAATTTATTCCTCTCTTAGAACATTAATGTCCTGGCAGCATTTTATGGACCCTTAGGGGGTAACGTTATAAATGATAGAAACAAATTTTAGGAAAATAAAAAGGAACTATGACACAAATCAACAAAAATATAATATCCAGGTTGAATCTCAATATTTGTTGATTTCAGTCATAGTTCCTTTTTATTTCCCTGAAATTTGGTTCTAGTACTGTAGTCCAATCTAAATATATTGAGATTTTTTTTTGATTTGTGCAAAATAAAAATTTATATTATACGATGAGAATCATCGTATTCAAGTACCTTTCAATACTCACCAATCACTATCATCTCTATATATAAAAGCGAAATGGCACTGATTCATTCATTCATTCATCACCAGAACTAGAAATCCACTGAACCAAATGCATTCAAATTTGGCAGGCATGTTCAGTTGGACGTTTAGACGCGCGCTAAGAACGGATTTTAAAAACTTTTCATGGATACGCCAAATATTTTAGTTTTTCTAGAGTTTTTCGGCGTTTTCCTCATTTTTTCGAGAACCAATCGGTAGAAAATGTTGATATATGGTGGGCAGGTTCAGATAAGGTCTAGAAATTTTGTGTTTAAATATTTTTGCAATCCGTTCAAGATAACACCAGTAATCAGGTCTTCAAAATTGTAGATGTGTTGCGGGTTGCATATCTTCCGCCTTGATACGACCAATCCTAACTGTAAATTCAATGGTTCAGCGAGATTATAGATGAACTAATTTGGAAAATATTGAATCAAGTTTCAAACTATGTCCGATATACTTCCCAAGGTTACGCTTAATATTAGCGTTTTACTATTTTTTGGAATTTTCGGAGTTTTTCTTAGATTTTTCTAGAACAAATTGGCATAAAATGTTGAAATCAGGTAAACAGGTCCAGATGACGTGTATAAATGCTGTGCTCAATAAATTTTGAGTCACTCTCACTAAATTTTTTTTAGTATTAAATAAATTCACAATATTGATTGAAAAAGATCATCTCTATGAAGAAGATTAGAAAATTATTAATTCAGAAAACTAAAGATGGGAGTAGCAGATCTGCTACTCTCTACTCTGCTACTTAATTTCTATGTAGTAATCCCCTTTCCTGCCACTCAAGCATTAAAACCAATAAAATATCCATTACTTTTAGATTGCATTTAATCTATCCAGCAGAACCGATTCAATTACGTTTCTGAGATTCAAATAGCATTTACCTGGAATCGTAAACTTGTGGTGTATTCTGGCTTCTATGCTTATTTATATGCTCATTACTGACGTTACTAAAAGTGTGCAGTTAATCGAAAAACTTGAGATTGGGGATTATACTCCATAGTCCATACTTGGGGATTATACAACCATAGCACACTTTTTATTTCATGTGAATCAGACCATAAAAATAGACTGATGAGAACTTATTATCTCATTAAAAGACTTCATATATCGATTTCAAGAAATGTACATTGATCTAGAGTCATTATAACAAAAATATGGGGGATAGATTTCTTTTTTTTAAATCTATGAAATAATCTTATAATGTAGTCCTACTGAAGGTTAATAAGAAATAAATTCATATTTATAATCATAATTATTATTTGTTTAGTAGCATTTATCCTGCTCTATAATTTAATTTGTTTTTGTATTATACATCAATCTCTCTCATCGTTATCATCGATTGCAATTTGCTTTAGTCTACTTTTATTTATTTTTTACTATTATATTTACTTATATTTTTCATTAGTCTTAATAGGAAATAGAAAAGAGTTCAGAAATAAGTTCTGATTTAGACTAAAAAGTTAAAAAACACCAACAACAAAATAGAAAAAAACTGAGAAAAATCTTGTTAAAATAATAAGAAGCATGTCAATGAGTTCTGATTTGTGCTGAAGACAAGTAAAAAAGAAACACAAACAACTACAAAGGCAAGGAAAAGGGAGGACAACAGGCACAAGAAAAACATGAAATACACTAGTAGGAGGATGAGATGAGGGGAAAAGAAAATCATGCATCCCATGTAACATGAGGGGTAGGTTGTGGAGGGATGCTGCCATCATGTGTTGCGTTATTATGATTCCTGGATGAAGTGAAGGTACTGTACCCGGTTCGTCTCCCTTACTCCCTACCCGCCTTGTTCTTCGTTAGCATGCCAGTAGCATGTGCCACCAGCAGCAGTCGAGGCCAATTTCTTAGCCAGCTTTTCCGTAATTAGCTAGCACCCCTCCCCTCCTTTTCCCCCACCACCCTTCCGCCCATCACCACGGCCTTTCTCTTTGATGCTTTTCCTCAGCATTTATTAAACGGAAATAACGTTGGGCGATCAACTGGAAATATGTTTTTCATTTCATGATTAAAAGCGAAAATTCGCTTTGACATTATTTCTCCGACAAGTGCGCGCCCGAAGATATTCTGTTTTTCTTCTCCAAATTACAACTTCTCCGCACCTGAAAAAGTATTGAATTTTCGGATGTGAATACATAAATATCGACGATTTCAATCGTGACAGCTTTATTCTGGCGAAATCAAAGGAACAAAAGACCGTTGAACGATGTACTTAGCTGGCAATATTCACACTGTCGATTGAAAAGCAGCCACTCCAACCACCCTATTCAGATTGGTATTGGTTGAGAACATGACAGTACAGTTGACACCTGTATCCCATTGAATTAGAGGACTGAAAATGTATAATTAAGTACTGGAATGTATTGTATTTGTATTGTGATACTCGTATAGCGACAGATATACTAACAGGTATGCATTGGTATGTTACTTCTGGAGATGTTGAGTGACTCAATTGGATACCTGAAGGCAGTGGGTGAAATCATGAAAGTGAAAAAATAATGTATTAGGTGTAGGTGAAGAGCATAGTTGATATTTTTACATTATTTCCAGAGTTCAGAAAAATGTTAAATAAGTAATGCGTTCATTTCCACCCATGACCATGACTATTCACAAACTGGGAGTTTGAAGAGACTGGTAATTGTATTACGGTATCTTAATTTCAATGGCAATCAACATTTCAGAGTTTCAGATCAAATTAAAGGTTATCCTTTGCCTATTGAACAACTGTTTATCAAGATTGAAATACTTCAATGTGCTTGAACGGTACATTAGTCTACAACTTAATTACTGTATGGCGAAATGTCAATTTTCAGAAAAATAGAGGTTCAAGAATTAGCTTTTGTTGTAGTGAAAGTAATAAATCGCACATTTTTACTATGAGAGAGGAAAGAAGGGTGTCCAAGACTGTGGATCAGTAAGGTTTACGTTGTGGAGTCTAGCTTTGAAGACTAGATAGGAGTTTGTGCCTCAAGCCACTCACTCAGGCTGCTTGAGCTCATTTGCTACCGGCATGTAGAAGCACAAGTCAAGGATACAAAAAATGTAAACATAGGAGTAATGTGGGCATATGGAGAGTACATCTATTGTACGATCTTACAGCGAGACGAACTTTGTTTGCATTGGAAAGAAAAGAAAAGTAGCTGAAAAAGTTCTCTTTTCAATTTGCACTGTTTTTTGTCTCGTCTATGCAAACAAGCTGCAAAGGAACACATGAAACATGCAGTCGAGTAAAAGTCGCCTGGTGGTTTTCTGCTGCGTCCGTCGATGACAAGAGTTTCCCCAGGGTGAGGGGTGGGTTGGTGGGTGGGTAGGGGAGGGGTTTTAGCCAAGATCTCCCTCGTCCGCACACGGCAAATAGCAAGTAAATAATAGATAGGGTTGTCGTGAGGGGGCGGGGGGGAAGGGAGGCGCGCCATTTTGGGTGAAAACTGAGTTTGCGCAAGCTAAGCAGCACTGAGCTCTGCCTCTTGCTCTACTCACATGTGCCGCGAAAATAGCACACTCGCACGCAGGCTCACCACCATCAACGAATTGACCACGTAGAGGTATTCGAAACCCAGCAGCAATCTCAATTCATTTCTCCACCACCACAAACTCACTGTATTCCTGGGTTGCTATGTGCTGGAGCTTGTACATAGAGGTGGGTTGTAACATGGGAGAGGGAATCAAAGATTGTATTGAAGCGAGCAAGGGAAGTGTTTCTGGAGAAAGACTCAGCTCTGAATCTCAGCTTCTTGAAATTGAAGAGTGTTAGTGTATACAGGAGGGGATAGAATGTACGAAGGTGTGTAGCACAGAAGGCTGAGAGTGTAGTTGCAAGTACAGGAGTCTATGAGAATAAGTGAAGTTGAGAAAGTGAGAGAAAGCTGCTGACAGAGTAAGAAGAAGTGAGTATCCAATTTTCCGCCTTCCACTTCCAGCTCACAGCCCCTAGCCTCATTTTGGACCAACCCCTGCACAGTTCCATAGTGCGCAATTTCCCTTGAATACAGCCGACCGCAACTTCCAATTCCCTAACAAAATTTCCAAGTTTGGTTTACAGGTTGGGAAGTGTGTAGGCAAGAAAATGGAGATGCCAAGGCTCACATGAATCAGAGTTGAATTTGATAGCAATTGAGAATTACGATTTGTTTGATGTAATCTACTCATGTCCGGCTTCACAAATAAACAGTAAATTGAAATTCATCATTTATTTAAACATTGAAATTTTGATAATATACCTTTGTGTGAATGGGACCTCAAGTATTGACATGGTGTTGGTGAGATAGTTGATGATATGGAAGTAATTTCAAATTGAAAACTCATCTTTTTAGTTTGTTTTTGAAAGGCCTTAAAAGTATATTCAGATTATACTCATTATAGGAATGCTGAGAATCTTTATCTTGACAATTATTGAAGTATCCCAGTCACTTATAAATTAAACTATATACTTTGCTTGAGTATTCCCTTCAAACATTGTATTGAGTTATGAGCCAATCGACTTCAGCAATCTGCATTTGAGAAGACATCCTTTCACTTGTAACTAAGCATTTATTCTCAATTCTTGCGTACCTTTTAGCCTTTATTCTTTCTTCAATTTAGCCTGATATTGAGCAAAAGCTTATAAAGTTAACAAACATATTGATCACATTTTGTTATAGGAACCATTGAGTTAATCTTCTTTTTTGGAATAAAAATATTATTGATGGGCCTAGCTTAATAAATTAGCAGATAAATCGTCCTGCATGTCAAATCAGTTTCACGTGGGCTGACAATATCACATCAAATGCGTTGATATTTCTTTTACCTGCCACAGACAACGTGTAGCTGCTTTTTATTACGGCATCTCCATTTAGATGGGTGTAGATCACTGTAACAGTGTTGTCAGAGCACGGTCTCAACTTTTCTCTCACTCCATAAGTACCTACGAATGACATTGCTTGATGAGTTGGTGTTAGAGAGAGAAAGGTATTGAGATTTTGGTTGGAGGAAGTGAGACAGGTAACATTGTTGACTGCCACACAGATTTACATATGAATGACCGTGGAGATACTTTTTTCTGGTGTACAATAAAATATTAACAGCGTAAAATGCCATTACAGGGGTATTCCAGGCGTTGAATAGGTCATAATGAAATATGATGAATTACCCGCTTCAGTCACAGTCTAAATCGATTCTCTGTCTCTCTTCTTTCCCCACCCAACTCCATCCTAGAACACTCTCTCATTTTTCCCCGTAGCGAACGCGAACAGACGTATGGACAGACAATCATACATCTACCCTCAAATTTATTATTGTTGTTATAACTGCCTTTACTCCACCCACCCCCTCACCACTCTACCGAACCCCCCCCCCACCGCCCCACACAACCTCTTTAATCCTTTGAGCAACACACCAAAGAAAGCCCAGTTTGCTTCGCTCGTTCACTTAATGTGAAAATTACTGTGCCACGTATTCTTTTCTTCTCTTTGCCGACAGACTAATATTCTATAATTCTGTGCCACATTTTTTTGAGCTGCTTTCAAAAAATCTCATTCTTTCCAATTTACTGTTAAATAAGGGGTGATAGAAAGCAGAAAGATGAATAGCCTAATTGTGGAATCTGACTTCCAGGCCACACAATCACTCCAGTGCTGTGATTCGATAAATCATTCATAAACATGTTCTAAAGCACTAATAAGTTTATCACCAGATTGGGAAACTAGGATCATGGCAATCAATAAAAAAATGAAAATGCGTCTTCCAATGTAACTTAGCTATAAGTACAATTTTATACTAGGTTGGTCACCTTCCTAAAGCTTCAGTGAATGAGGTTTTAATGAAAATAATTCTTTTATAGATTCAATTCAAATGTTTTGTTTTTTGACAATTATTTGGGAGAGTCGAGTTAGTATGTTTTCATATCGACTCAAGAACCGTCCCTTCGAATAATATTTAGATTAGCCTACAGGATCCAGTGCACATAAACCCCTTCCCTTTTTCAGTGGGGCATCCAAAATTTACTTCCAAGTTGAAATGATTTCTTCTCAAATCAGCACAAAACTAAAATAACCGATTCCTGTAAAATAGCCTATATACCTGGTTTTGAGCATCTTGGTTATAAAAAATATCCTCAAGATTTGTTCTTCAGATGGTTCTTACTTCTTAACCTGATTGGTTTTCTTGACTGACGGCTTGATATCAATCCACATCTTTCAATTAATTAAATAATTAATAATAAATTGGAATAATTAATCATAGAACGAAATAAACATTATCTGTATTTGAATAAGACATACAATACAAGGAAGGTAAATACAAGAAGCCTATTAGGAAGAATAGCCTACTAAGAAGGTTTAATAATATCATTAAGTATGGATATAAGTATACTTATATCTATACTCAATGATAATATACATAACAGTGGCGTGCCGGATAAGTGGGGAGTTTGAGGGACTTCCTCCCAAAGTGAGGTGGGTCCAGGGGTTCACCCCGGAAAAAATTTGGAATTTTCTAAAAAATACTCTTTTAGAACCCTCTATTTTTGATATTGATTAATACAGATTTTATTTTATTATGGTTCAACCCTCAAAATTATTTTTCAACTAACCAGACAGTATATCTGGTTAGTTGAGGGGGCTGTTGGGAAACATTTTTATGTCCAAAATAGCATTGTTAAGAACTAGTCTCAAAGAATAATAAATAATACAGATTCATGATTTATACTTATACAGTTTAAAAATTAGTGGTCGGAATATTTTGAGTACCAGATGTGCTAATGAGGAGTTGCATTAGCTGGTTGTATGTGGAACTCGCTGTATCCTATGTTCGGAAGAAGCATTGGCTGTATGTGGAGCTGGCCATATCCGGATGCCACTGTATGTTGTTTGTTTTAACCAGGATACAGTGGCCTCCTGTTTTCGACAGGATTCCTCTATATACAGAGGAATCCACATACAGCCAATTCCGCGTTCCCGAGCGAAGCGAGCCTGTTTGTCTCACTTACACTGCCGATACAGTCGGGCGAAGCGAAGCGAGCCTGCCGGCTAGTATCTTAATAATAACTCAAATAAAAAACTTCTGAATGGTTCAAATAGATTTCTATAGGAATTGTCATTTTAATAACCTTAGAGAGCCCCTATAAATTTAAATCCACCTGAACCTCCCCTGGCTACGCTATACTGATGATATAATCATGAACTAATAATCCTGTAATTTATAATTGAATTTTCTTTGAAAATGTAAAAGTAATAAAATGTACCTATAGGTACCGGTATTGTAATAAAATGTTCAGGGCAGAATAATGTAACATAAAGAACCATAAATTACTCCAGTAATTATTACCTACCTCAATGATAACCACCACAGTATCCAAATCAAATGCTCCAAATTTACAAAGGGATAAAAAACTAAATATCTCTCGCATCATAGTACACCAAGTACAATAATTATAATTATCAAGTCCAAGTACACCAATTACAAGTAGGCCTACACCACTTACAAGTACTTCAAGAACAAGTACACCTACTACATGTACATCAACTACAAGTACACACCAGGTACCAGTGCAAAACCAGTAGCCTACAGCCCTACACCAAGGACCAAGTACAAGTATACCAAAAACATTCATGTTGGTTCGCCACAGAGTATTTCGCCACAGAGCATAAATTTAGACGGCAACTATGTTTTCAACAAGTTGACAAAAGAAAGTTGCAGCATCTCAGAGAAATTGTCAACACATTGCCGCAATTTGTTGACAACTGAAAAATTTAATAAGTTGATGACAAAAAGTTGCTACGTTGTAATCGAAATCGACAACAATCAACAAATTGCCACAATTTGTTGACAAATCAGTTGACTCTTGTGTAAACACAGTCTTTAGAGAGAAAACTAGAACTTAGAGAGAAGTAAGAATCAGAAAATGATAGCTGAGGTCTGTAAAACAAACGTTTCTGATAACATCAATACTACTGAAAACTGAAAGTAAGTTTCCTTCCAATAGCCAGAATCTTGAAAGTTTTCAGAAAAAAATTAGAAATGATCTTCTAAGAACATAAGAAGAGGTGTTTTAAAAGTTTAGAAACTATTTTCAACTATCGTCAACCCACAATACCATTCAATCAATGATAATAAGAAATGAATTATTCATCTTCCTTTATTTTGCAATGGATATTCTTGAAATTGCTTGCTTGCAAATGAAGCTTACATCGTGTAGGTGGACTGCAACATAAATGACATGTAATATTTCAATGTAACTTTGTAACAGGAATAACATGTTTCAAAAATTAATGGCTTAATTATAATTTTAGTAATTAAAAACTGTAGTTTTTAGTGGATAAAACATATTCATTAAAATTTGACACGAAATAGCTTGAAAACACTGAAATTTATTCAAATAATAAATAAATAGTAATATTGAATATTATGATATTCCACAAAAAATATAAGTACTGTAGCATGCATATTGAATAAATAGAATCTATTCAAAAAACTTGTTGAAAATATTTTTGTATTGATATTTTAAAATGAAACCTAATATAATTAAGTTAGTTAATTTCCAATCCGAGATTGAATAAAATTATTAGGAGCTAAGGAGACCGAGTCTGGTCGAGCAAAGAAGACATTCTGGCAACAGGGGCGAACCCAGGGAGGGGATTGAGGGAATATATCCCCCCCTTCCGAAATTGGGACTCATCTTACACTAGATAGAATGCACTTTGTAGGATACTAAGAATTACCAAATTTTTTACCAATTATAATGCTCAAAACTTTTAAAAGTATAGTTTCAGGATACTTTTTTGAAAAATTTCTCCCCTCACGGGGTAAATTCCTGTAAAGAAGCAAATGATTTGAATTTGAGATCAAGCATCCCAAGCCTAAATACAGTATTATTTCATTTCTTGCTTGAATGAGTGCAATATAAGAATATTTTGTCTTATAAAATGTTGCATAGAATGTTGAAGATTGGTGCAACGATTCCTTTTACAACAGCATCTTGTGAGCGCTCCTTCTCAACACTTTACTTCGAAGAGTAAAATCATAACCATCTATCAATTCTCGAGATGGTTATGGTAAAATCTTACATGAGAAGTGCTTCAGGACAGAATCGTTTAAATGTCCAGCCCTACTATTTATTCACAGTGACATTTCCGTTAACTTTCGGCATTTGTATTTAATAAACTGTCACAAAATAAATCTCGGCGTCAAGTAGGTTTAATTTTTTATTTTATTCTATATAATTTCAACTATTTAATTTATTCAAGAAAACCTAATATACTTATGGAATGAAAACACAGATCTATCGAATCTGAAACTTCTTTTTCCCAACAGAATTATCTATCAACATTTTTGGAATTGAGGTATAATCATCAAATATACTGCTTATTAGCAAATCACATCGCAATACTCAGTATCCAGAGCACAGCTATATTCCAATTTAGATTCAATGACAGGAGAAAATTTCAAATCAAAAAACTTTCAGCACAGCCTGTATTTGAAGAATGCTCAATTCAAAAATTGTCCAATACAATAAACAACAATACACAAAAGACCAATAGCTCTTGTTCAAATCAATTAATCTACAATAATTGATGAATGGATTTTTCATTAATACTTTACTCTAATAAACAAAAGCCATTTCTTATCCTACGAGACGGTAGAAAAATACGATAATGTTTGTTGGGTGAAGGTGAAGGCGAATTGACTACAAATATTAATACTACATACAAGCAAAAATCAAACAACAACCCCCCGAAAATATTTTCCTGGGTTCGATCCTTATTCCATATCACCCCCCGAAATTAATTCCTGGGTTCGCCCCTGTCTGGCAAGATGGGGAAATGATTCCAGATCAGCCAATATTGGTTCAAAAATCATAAATTTGGTCTAAAATTGTAGAGGAGAATGTTTAATTGTGTATATTTTTGAACCAATATTGCCTGAATCATTATCCCATCTTGCCAGAATCCTCTTTGATGAATAAAAAATATTATTTATTTGAAATACTACCAATATCCACTTCGATGGATATTTTTGATGAATAAAAATTTATAAAATTCAGACCAAAATTAAAATCCTCGAATTATCTTTCAAGATAATGGAAAATAATAAATCTTAAAATATTTCAATTATGTTATTCCTGTTATCTCTCAGTATAAGATTAGAGCTCCTCAAAAATTTATAAATCAAAACAATACATTTGAATTTCCATTATTGCAATGGAAAACACTAAAAAATAGGTTTATCGACTTTTTAAAATAATGGAATTATTCATATCCTTCCTGGAACTTTATTGAAATATATTTAAAGCTCATGAACACTTTGATTCATGTGAGCACTAGTGAAATGCATCAAAATTTCAAGGTATTGAGATGAAATTCCAAGCTATCATTTTCAAATTCTACTTAAATAGCCAATCTTGAAAAATGGATAAACCTACATATTTAATCTTTAAATTTCGAATATGAAAATGATTGAACACTCATTATCATACGAGTAAAATAGCCTCTCTAACTATACTATATACTCTAACTCTATAACTATAGAGTAGCCTAGTAGAGTAATTGAGTAACTGTAGAGTACTTTTATTCTTCACTGTAGGCCTACTTTTTAAACTATTGAGCTCATGGTCTGGGAAAATGAGTTTATTAAGTAAGGGATAATTAAGAAATATATTACTGTAAATCAATATTAATTAATTAATCAAGTACCTAATAAATAATTTAATATTGTGAAGTAACGTTTTTTGAGGACAACGTTAAACATAGTTGCCTATTTAAAAAGAAGAATGAAGTGTTAACTCTATAAAACTGACTATGAGAAGTCATTTTTGTATTGTGGATTTAAGGTGCTCCATACAATCCAGAATTGAATTAATACAATATGAAAATATTAGCAGACAGCAGCTTCAAACTTTCACTAATACAATCATAATGAGCATTTTGCCAATACATAGACTTTCCTGTATTACCTATGACGTTTCCTTTTTCATAAGACACCCAGTTGAAGAAAAACAATTTACAACTTGTAATAAAAAATAATATAATTCACATCATGATAGAACTGATTAAATACTGACAATGACAAATGATTTATGGTACTTTCAAGAGGATTGATTTTCACTTGTAGATGTAACTTTCGGTTCCACCTCTTCCAAAACCTGCAAAAAATAAATAAGATAAATATACAAAAGTTTCAGTGTGAATAATCACACATCAATTCTAAATTGAAAATTTGTGAATGAATTACTTGTTGATTAGCATTAACATAATGGTTAGGTATTAAAGTGACCAAAATTCCGTCCACGTATAAAATAATATTTCATTGATACTGCGATAATTATGTAATTTGAGAGTTTATAATTTATGAGATCATGAGATGATTTTACTAGTCTTTGGATATTTTTTTAGTATTTATTTGGGGACGATGACTTGAACAGAATAAGTTATTAGATGCATTACTTCAATAAGTTGCCGTTTTTTATGATTTAGCCTACAACTAGATTTTAGAAAGCTTGAAATAAGCTATGTATTGAGGGTGATTTTCAAGATTGAGTTATGGATAATCTCAACTCATAAATAGATATTAACAAGCAACAATAAAATTGAATATAATGTTCTATTGGGTAAATGATTACATTTATTTTATTCTCACCGATTTCAAAATGAATTGAATATACTGTTCACTTTCTTTCACCTTTGCTTTCCACTTCATTATGCTGGGGATTTTAATGATTGGAAAATAAAATTTCTTATATCAAATTCATTCCATGAAATGTTTTAGAACTCATCCAGAATATTTACTATCAAAACGTGACAAAATTTATTCAAAGTATTTTCCAGGCCTCTTCTTCTAGGAGCCTATGAACTTTTTTTTGCATTTTATGGGTTTCTACTATCTTACACAATTGCAATTTCCTACAAAATTAGTCATCAATTATTATGTTTGTTGAAACTAAATCAATGGCTTTATCGATAATCTTGCTTTTGGACTAATTTACTAAATAAGAGGGATATATAGGGACTAGATAAAAGTAACCTATATTCTTATAAGTTACAATTATTGCAAGAACTCAATTTATTTGAAATAATATAAATTTACTACCAAGGGTTCTTCTATTTCATAGACTTCGCTGGGGTTGTTTGCCAATTTTTTATATCTTATGTGGGATTACAGGCTGATTCTCATTTTTAATTGACAGGATTACACATTCAATAACTTTTTTAATACTTATATAATAGAAATAACATTGAAAATAACTTTTATAACATTCAAAAAGCAAAGCAGGTAAAAGTACAGTGTTCATCAATATTTATGGTGGATTCAACAAGAGGAGACAGACTGATAAAGTCAGCTAATCAATCAAATGAATAACCTGTGCTAGTCATTATACAGTCTCGCTCATTTCTTATTTGTACTAATTACTAATGATGCATCCATTCCAATGAACAAGGTGTAAGTTATATTATGTAGACAATATTTTTACTGTTCAGTTTTAATTGTTAAATTTGATTAATGTACATTAAAGAAGAATTTATAAAACAATTAACAGGAATTATCTCATCATCATCAAGAAGAAGAGAGCATCAACGATGACTAGATAAGGATTATTGGTTTAGGATATTTTGTAAAAAAATCAAATGTGGTATTTAAAGAGTGATGCAAGTCATTCAAACATTGAAGCAGAATTGAGTAATTCAAACAATGGTTACATTCAAACTGTAATCTGGAAATTGTTTTCATAATTCATCTTCCTTACAGAACAAATAAATAATGACTAACACAAAGTTTAATTCAATATCGAAAGTTAGACTCTCTTCTGAGCTAACGATTGCAATTCTCATAAATAAAATCAATTTTGTTAGGCCTACGCTATATGATATTTTTGCTCTGACAAGAGCTTGCAGTTTAGAAGCTGGGCTATGATGAACCAACTATCCTATTAATAAACTATGATATCAAGTAGGAACAATAATTAAATAACAAATCACAGCATCCTTCATAATGTTTTTCAAACGCAACTAGTTTCGCACTATTGTATTGAGAGACATTTGCAATTGTAAAGTATTTTTAACAGAGTCGGCTACTAATAGTGTACGGTAGGCTAAATGATTTTTTTTCCTTGAAAATGCCTCCCAAGAGTGCGAAACTAGTTGTATTTAAATAAAAACATTATAAAAAAGGAAGCTGTGATTTATTATTCTATTTATTATATCACACAAATTGATAACCCTCAACTGCAAAGTGAACATTTTATAAACATATTAAATGAAAAGACAAGATGTTGTTAAACCACTGTTTTTAAAAAATTGAGATACCGGGGTTCGATCGATCGGTTCGATTTGATAGTTTGATATCAATAGCTGGTAAACTTCTGGTTTACCAGAATGGTGTAGCAACCGAAACCGGTATCTCGAATTTTAAGCAAATCAGTGGTTTGAGAAAATCTTGTCTTTCCCAGAGTCAATATAACATTTCAAAGTAATGTATATAATTGTCTATGGTAACACCAAAAATAATTAGAATTATTAATAGTTAATCTAGTTGGATTATTAGGTAACTAGATCCAGTTACTCTATTATGGTAAAATTCACCTTGAGGTCCATATAGGGCTGCATAGCATGGTTGATTGCAGTAGGGCTTTCCATCATGTTCAGAATGCCTTCCAGGCTCAAGTGTTTTGTTGCATTTTTCACATCTCAGGCAGGGTCCATGCCAATCTTTCCCCAATGATGTTTTTCTTTCAGCTGAAACAGAAAATTGACATTAAACATTGAATAAAAAGCAAACGAATTACTTTAATTTTATAATAATTTATTAACATTGGAAAACAATAATTCATTCTTCATTCTACTACAATAAACGGTACGGTATTCTAAGAAATTACCATAAATATAAAATAAAAAAATATGGATTTGTAAGCTCTTATAATCTGTACACTGAATGATTGGAGCAAATTCAATCATTTAGGTGTTTTAATATCCTGTTTGGATTGTGTTTTAATTAACATTATTTTTAGTAACGATGGGTTCAACGATTTTCCTTAAAAGTAAAAAATAAACCGCAATCCAAGCAGGGCACTAAGAGAAATAGGCTACCTAAAACCTCAAACATTGAATTTGCTCAAATTACTCGGTGAACAGAGTAGGCTTATAGTTATAGAATTATAAAATCTGCAGTTGACTTGGAAGTATAATATGGATTAATGTTCATAATTCAAAAGGATGAAAATGATAGTGAATTATAATAATAGATTAGAATAAGAATTAGATGGATAAGAATTAAAATGTAAAAAGATCCAACATTACATCACAATGAAAAGCATGAGCAAATCATCCCTATGAAATTGTTGTTTCATATTCTGCATTTAAAATCCAATTTCAGTCAATAGATTATGTCTGATTCTCCACTCCACATAGTTCATTAAAATAATTCAGTAAGTAGGGTACCTATCTGAATTTTAATGTGTTCCAATTTCGAAACAATAGATAGAAAATAATTTAATTTCTACTTATAATGTTATATCCAGGATGTAAATTACATGCCCGGTATTAGAAAAAATATAACTTGAATAAATAAATAGAATATAATCACAATTAAATACAAAATAATTTCAGGCATAACACAGATGAAATTTCATTTTCGAAATCAATAAGAACACAATCTTAATTGAATCGGTTACAGGCTCAAATATCATAAACATCAAGAGAACTTTGTGAATCAGCCTAATTGAGTAAAAGAATCGAATAAATAAATTATAAGTATGAAACTCATCCAATTCAATTTATTCTTTAATAACAGTGTAATTGAATCTAATAACCCATCTTTGAAAGATGATAATTGGAAGAATCAAGATAAACATTAGCTGATCAATTACTGGTATACAACCTGGAGGATGGTATATATTTTTGTATTATTGAGATATCAGAAATCTTAGGTTTATAATGATTGATAATAAATAATAATCAATCACCCATATACCTTACGAATATGATAATTCACCTTCTTTATCATTATCAACCAATCCTAATGATAGAATTATAGAATATTCAAGAATAATTTGGACAAGTTCATGCTTTAGCTTAAACTTGAAAGAAATTTCCCAAATGGATGAGGAAACACATAAAAACGAATAATTCTATAGAGGAATGTGTCAAATGAGATGGGTATTCAAGAATGAGGTAGAGCATCTCATTGACTAGCTACTTGCAATTAAAATAAATGGTTGAAACAGCTGCATTGAAGATGCTGAAATTGCTGTATGGTTTCCATCATAGTAATCTTGGTAATGATTAAGCCCCAATCAATAAGAAATCCCCAATCTATTAAACTTTTACAGGTTATAAGCTCTGATTTTTGCGCTTGGGGAATGTCAGCATACATCAGTGTCAGTTATCTGTTCAGGAAAAGAGTTTTATGGGGAAAGGTGATGAGTAACGAGTTGTTCTGCCTGCTAAGCGAAAAAGCGGCGGCGAATTTCCAAGGCGAGGAAAGGAAAAAGTGAATGACGATAGTATTTCGCTGATTTCCCAAGTCTCCCTTGATGCAGTCAATTCATCACGCCTCTTTGTCAGCTGGGAATAGGGTATCTATCTCTTCATCAAGTTGCAATCCATTAAGCAGTGTCTGAACTAATTTCAGAAGAGTGAAGCTACCAGGTAGGTACCGCAGGAATCCAGTATGCATAAAATAGAATATAATGCATGGCAAGGTTTTGATTGGTAGTTAGAGTAAGTGTCAAGAGGGAACGAAAAATATAAAATATAAATCGTCATGGGAGTATCAGGACAGGAAATAATACTTGAAAAATAATTTTCCTAATTAAAAATTTCCAAGAGGTGATAACCTCTTAGGGAATTTGGTTTGAAAGATGTGATTTTATTAATGTGAATATTTCATATTCATTCACATAAATGAATAAATAGCCATGTTTGAAATGACTCAATAATTACATCTAACATCTTCACTAAAGATTTTCCTCATTTGAAATATTCATAATTACATCTAATCAGGAGTTATAAAATGATTCCCTTAAAGGATGATATAAAGCCATAAAGGGGTAGATAATGAACAGTATAGGCCTATAGTGATGGAAAAATTATGAAAAATTCGAAATTAAATTCGTTTTGGGAAACCGGAGTAATCCTTAGCCTCTTTAATAATTATTCTCTCTATATTTTGGACGTTTTGGACTTTGTTGTCTGTGTTTTAACCCTTTATTGTAATTATTCATCTACAGAATAAATAGATATATACAGGTCTATTGTAGATTGTTTGTTAACTTACTTAATTGGAAAAAACATAGTTTATTAGTATGATTCAAGAAAAAATATATTTACAGAAGTGATTTTCAATCACAATTTTTGGTAATTTTGACAATACAGTATATATTTAGTGTCTACATTTATTTTGAAGTTGATCAGTATAATATTATTGTCTTAGTTAGTTGTAATTAATTTAAATATTGAAAAAAATGTTGATACTCATGAACTGTAACTAACATGGGACTGTTGGCGTAATACGTATAAGTATAACATAGAAGATAGAACTATGGTTATAGTTCAATAGTAGCTAATTGACCATTTTTATTAAGAATATCCATGCATTAGTAGAGTGTCAAATCACAAAAATTTATATTTGCATACCGGTACTCTATGATTCTAAGATAATATACATAGGCTACCATCAATTTTAATTTATTTATTTATAAGAATAATAATCATAATTAATTTGCAAGAACAATTCTAATATAATTGAATATAACTTATTATAATGATTGATGATACAATCATTTCTCATAATTCGATTTTAGGTTCAAAAGAATCCAATTAAAAAACTATTTCACAACAACAAATTCTTGTGATACAGTAAATATATATATTTTTATGAGAAACAAATATTACGAACCTGGGCCTGGTAGGGGGGAATATCTAAATGAAATTGATGAAATGAAATGAAAAAGAACAAAGGAAGTGTTGGTAGGGTGAGCAAGGTAGGAAGCTAGTACTTGCACGTGCTTTGCATAGTCTGAATTCTAATTAGTATTCATTTGTGGTAGATCATAAAAGCGTATTCTACTTCTGAATATCATTCGACGACGTGTTCAAAAATCCATCCAATGGATATGCTGATCAGCTTGGACCCTGCTTCAAGCCAACTGCTGGCTGATAGAGGAAGTGCCTCTTTTGTCTCTAGTCGCCGCAACATCTTTGGAAGCATACAACAATGTCCAGCAGTCATTAGAAGAAGAGGCATAGAAGAGAAAGAGTGGTAAGAAAGAGTACGTAATGAATAAGGGGAAAAGAGGCAAGGAAGTTGGCAAGTACCTACAAAAAAAAAAAAGATTTTGGCTTTCATGCTAAATTTCACAGGCTCCGTAAATATCAATTACCAGTTAACTTTTTAACTTGACTTAATTTAACCCGTGCTGGGTTATAAACTTAAAACTTATTACTTATTACTATTACTACTACTTATAACTAAACTATAAACTTATTTACTGGGGTGATAGATCAAACAGTTTAGGATGAACAAAATGTTTTTTGAAAATGAGAAAGAAACAAAAATTGCTCTGTTCATTGTATTTGCTAAAATTCAATTTAAGGGGCCCGTTTCGTGGAATTTTAGAATTCTTAGTAACTTACAGAAAAATCTTCAAAGCGCCACTCAACATTGAACGCAGTTCCTTTTATTGGTTTCAATCTCTTAATCAACTCTGAACTCAAAACCTAATCAGTTTGAATTAGTTTTAGTGAAATGTATCGACTTACATTTTGATTTTATGGTTCTTGACTTCAGCCTACATCATTATATGTTTGATATTGATAACATCCATTTTGAAAAAATCACTATTTCACTTCATGGCAACATGAATATTGATGCAACCAAAGAATTAGAAACCTAATAGAGCCTCATGACACTAATTGCAAGTACATTGTACAAAGACCTTGCAACTTCTTCTTAATTAGGATGACAGATTTTCTTGCATAAACTGATTGGGTGAAAAATACTTTAATAGAAATCAAATCTCTCCACGTCTTTCTCAAAGCATAAGACTATGGACATTGATTACAAAAGTTGAACCCATTAAGTAATATATAGTTCTGACCATTGAAAAGAACTTTATCTTTCTAAGGCCATAGTAAGAATTTTATCCTGAAGATTAATTATGAAATCAATTATTTCCAATTACAAAAAGGAGAATTGTCAAATTTTCTAGTAGCCTAATTGAGTGTGGGAAAGTGAGAAAGTGAGACTTAATAAAAACATTCACTTGTATTGGTTGATATTCAACAATAATAATTCAACTTTTTGTGCACTCTATTGATGTTAAGAAAACTGGAAATGAACCTGGAAGCTGGAACATAGATGAACTTTTTGTATTGAAAAGTAATAACCCAAGCTTACAAGCTCTTATATTGATAACGAGAGTTAACTTACATGATATTAAGTTATTCATATTTCTAGTAAAGGGAATTTCTAAAATTTATAAGGTATAAAATATTCCTAGTATAGGTACTTATTAGTAAGATACACATAGCCTATATTGTATAAATAAAGTAGGCTACGAATAAATTAAAATTCTGAAATGTGGCCTTCAGTACGCCTACCTATAGAATAAAATAAAGTAGGCCTACGGTAGCCTATTCATAAAATATGTGGATTTTTTAAAAAAAGGTAGGGGAGAGTGGTGTGCCTTTGACCATAATGTACCTTTAACCACTGAGCTTACCGAGGCATCTAGTGGCCCTTTGATAAATATAATAGTCATAGTTCATAGAGTTCCCACAAGGGAATCCTACCATTCTAGCTTCGAGACTGCTGGTTGATTCGTTTGAGCGAAAAAATCTAAAACTAAAATCACTAGAGAAAAGTAAGTAATTTTTCCACTCGTATTTTGTTTTTGTATTTTTACAGAGTTGGTTTCATTGAATTTGTGTGAATCTACACTACTTTTTACTATTTAAACTATCTTACGCTGCATCACTTGAATCCACAAACATAACCTCAATGCAGGAATTGGAAAGGAATAAGGAAAGGAGCACTGTGTTGTACCTTTGACCAGATAGCTGTGTTTTTCCTTTGACCTAGTTAAACAAGTTCAAGTTGGAAGATTATGCAGCTGTCTATGAAATAGATGTTGGAGATATTGTCGACATGCTTCCTCATTCAGATGCTATGGGAGGCTCTGCTCGTCAACGTGGAATATTATCTTTTGGTGCAGATTTAAAAGAATTTCATATTTGAAAAGTATTACGGTACCCATTTTTAAGTCAAGATTAATTTTAATTAATATACTAATGGGTGCATTTTACTTTATTTATTCCAATCTACCATACCAGTAGGCTTAGCTTAGCCTAATCCGACATCCCAATCCAATTTAACCACTGGTCAAAGGTACAACATGCACTGGTCAAAAGCAAAACACCATGTTGTTTCTTTGACCACTTGGTAGTGATTTTTAAAGTAATAAAACTAAGGTAACTTACTTGGGATAAAGTAAAAAAAAAGATATTTTAGTAGAAGATAGTCAACTAATTGAAGTTTAGATTAATACAAAAATATTTTACTTTTAAGCCGAAATAAAGTTTTAAAAAATCGTAGAAGCAAAACTGGTAAAAGGTACATTACTCTCCCCTACCTATGGTTTAACTGTCATTATTATTAAATGTAGACCTATTGTTTTCTGAGATACATGTAAAATTTTTTAAAAGATCAGAATTTCACTTCTATGAAAACAACATGAATATTGATGAAACAGGAGAATTAGAAACTCAATAGAGCCTATTATTTATTATAAATGAAAAAGGACCTAGGTACCGTATTTATTTACAGTAGGTATACTGGAAAAATTCATTTCATATTTTTGTTAATTGATTTGTCAGTTAAAAGCCAGTGAATTGAAACATAAGGTTCTTATCAAATCTGAACTAAACAGTACAATTGGTTCCTAATGATTTGAAATATTTTTTTTGTGAACTGTGACTGCCAGTAAGATGTAGTTGTCTGTTGAATGTGTATGTTGGTGTTTGGACTTTCTATTGACACTTCCTGTACTGAGAGCCACTTATTCCATTTGTATGAGGGTGCTGGTCTCTGGAACAATTATTATTATCATCTAGGCAAGTGGTATATCGCTGAGACAATAAAGGCCACAACTATATGATCACACTGGACACTGGGTGTCTAGATGTAGTTGGTTTTTGTAGATCGTTGAAATAATTCTTTTAATTTTACAAACTCCACTCATACATCTTGCATACAACTACCATATTATCTGTATCAACTGATGTGGAGACAGAAACCAATTCAATTATAATAAGGAGTAGCTAAACTATAACATAGGTTAAAATGTAATACAGTACCTTAATGTAAATTTAAACTAGGGAAGCGCATGCGGAGGCAGCCGCAAATTGAGCGGAGCGAGCTTTCTTTTTGTCCAAAAGTTTTTGAACCGTAGACTCGAAAATTTGATCCCGGTATTTTAAGCCTAGCTAAACCTAGCTGATGGTGAAAGTGGCTCATTCTATTACCATGTAATGTTATGAAATGAGAATATAAAATAGAAGCAACAACCTTTCAGTGAATGTTTTCTCAAGTGAGTGTTTATTTTGATAGAATAAGGCAAGATGAGAAAATGACTCCAGCTTGGTCAATATTGGTTAAAAAAATATTGATTGGGCTCAAATCGAAGGTCAGAATGTTTCCTACGATTGAGACAAAATCAGTAATTTTCAAACAATATTGACCGAGCTGGAGTCATTTTCTCTATGAGTGGTTCAACTTTGTAAATACAGCATTTGACGTACCTTTTTTGGTCTCAAATGTGCTCTGATTGTTTAAAATAATTATTCAGTAGCAAATTATAAAGGAGAATCAATATAAACTTGAAAAATTGCGAAAAAATAAGCCTATTGGATGAAATTTAGGCAAAATTTTTGTGTATTTCCACAACAGGCTTCCATTGTTTGTTAGCATTGTGAGGAATATTGAATGAATGCAAATAAATAAATAATTTTATTAATAAAGACATCAGGTAAAAACCCCATTTTGCCTCCTTCACACAGTACAATATAGTTATTTGTGTATCAGTACACAAAGAGTGATTTTGCTGCATCAAGAGAAACACTTACGCACGAGCCGCAGGACGTATTACACAAGTTTTTCCAAACTACCATATTGAATGTGAAAGGTTTAAATTAAAATTAAAATAGTCATATCTCAGTTATTCATCATTGAATCCTGACAAATCAGGCACCATTTTATTCAGAACTAGCCGGCAGGCTCGCTTTGCTCGCCTTCTCCGCCTAGCCAGGGGGCTCCGCCCCAATGGACAATGGCAGTATAGGCATTTAATTTTATAGGTATTTTTAATTTTTAATTTTTAATTTTTAATTTTTAATTTTTAATTTTTAATTTTTAATTTTTAATTTTTAATTTTTAATTTTTAATTTTTAATTTTTAATTTTTAATTTTTAAATTTTAAATTTTAATTTTTAATTTTTAATTTTTAATTTTTAATTTTTAATTTTTAATTTTTAATTTTTAATTTTTAATTTTTAATTTTTAATTTTTAATTTTTAATTTTTAATTTTTAATTTTTAATTTTTAATTTTTTTAATTTTAATTTTTAATTTTTAATTTTTAATTTTTAATTTTTAATTTTTAATTTTTAATTTTTAATTTTTAATTTTTAATTTTTAATTTTTAATTTTTAATTTTTAATTTTTAATTTTTAATTTTTAATTTTTAATTTTTAATTTTTAATTTTTAATTTTTAATTTTTAATTTTAATTTTAATTTTTAATTTTAATTTTTAATTTTTAATTTTTAATTTTTAATTTTTAATTTTTAATTTTAATTTTAATTTTTAATTTTTAATTTTAATTTTAATTTTTAATTTTTAATTTTTAATTTTAATTTTTAATTTTTAATTTTTAATTTTAATTTTAATTTTTAATTTTTAATTTTTAATTTTTAATTTTTAATTTTAATTTTAATTTTTAATTTTTAATTTTTAATTTTTAATTTTTAATTTTAATTTTAATTTTTTAATTTTTAATTTTTAATTTTTAATTTTTAATTTTTAATTTTTAATTTTTAATTTTTAATTTTTAATTTTTAATTTTTAATTTTTAATTTTTAATTTTTAATTTTTAATTTTTAATTTTAATTTTAATTTTTAATTTTTAATTTTTAATTTTTAATTTTTAATTTTAATTTTTAATTTTTAATTTTTAATTTTTAATTTTTAATTTTTAATTTTTAATTTTTAATTTTTAATTTTTAATTTTTAATTTTTTAATTTTTAATTTTTAATTTTTAATTTTTAATTTTTAATTTTTAATTTTTAATTTTTAATTTTTAATTTTTAATTTTTAATTTTAATTTTTAATTTTTAATTTTTAATTTTTAATTTTTAATTTTTAATTTTTAATTTTTAATTTTTAATTTTTAATTTTTAATTTTTAATTTTTAATTTTTAATTTTTAATTTTTAATTTTTAATTTTTAATTTTTAATTTTTAATTTTTAATTTTTAATTTTTAATTTTTAATTTTTAATTTTTAATTTTTAATTTTTAATTTTTAATTTTTAATTTTTAATTTTTAATTTTTAATTTTTAATTTTTAATTTTTAATTTTTAATTTAATTTTCTCTTAACCAAACAATCAAATTTAATTTTCTCTTAACCAAACAATCAAATTTAATTTTCTCTTGGTTGCCATGGCAAAATTATTATAACACGTAAAAATTTTGTGCTCTAAAGTTTTCTTAAATTCCAAATTTTCCAGTCTTGGATTAGTGTTTTAACTTGTGTTTTAGTGCTCTCGGACTTTCTAAATTGTGAAGGACTTCCCGAAATCTAAATTACAGTGAAAATAATCAATACTTTTATCATGTTTCCTATTGGCGAAACATGGTTATGTTGGCGAGGTGGAATTACCTTTTGGTCTCCCCACCAAATAAAGCCATACGCTAATAATAATAATAATGTTCTCTTAACCAAACAAATCATAGAAGTTCGTTTATTTCTTTTATTTCTATGCAAAATAATATTGGAAGTTGTTCTAAGTTGAAAATAATCGGCAAAAAAAATGTTCTGCTCAGGTTTCGAACCCCCTGATTGGTAAGCAGTGAAATACTAGTCCACGTCGCTAACCAGTCATACCAACATGATTTCAAGAGCATAATAGACATTTCTGACCAGGAACATTTCTCAAAACTGATGTTAGGTTGCAATCCTGCAGTGCAGAGAGCATGAATATAGTATGAATAATGTGTATAGTAGTAGTGTGTAAGCGATCCTTTTTTTCCTTTTTTCGTCCTTAATATGCAAATTTTCAAAATGCTCTATAGCCTATAACCTGGTCGTCCATGTCTACTATCACTATGGCAAGTTTGAATCAAATCGGTCGAGCGGTTCCGGAGGAGTAGTTATACAAAGAGTGACTTTCCTAATCCATTAGAGCTTTGCTTCGCTCCGCTCAATTATATAGGTTATATATGTTATACAGAGTGTTTCAGGAGGAATGTGCATTCCTTTTAGGATGATTCCTTACACCAAAAAGACGAAAAAGTTCCATGGGACCAACCCCCAAAAATGCTTTGTTACCGAGATAACAATGGCGGAAAATTGAGATTTTTCAAAACATATTAATTTTTATAATCTTTTAGAGGCTATACTGAAGTTCTAAAATGAGCAATTCCTATGTAAAATTATCTGACGAATTCAATGAAAACAGTTTGAAGTTTGTAACTTTAACGGTTATTAATTGGAAAAATATGCTAGAAAACGCAATTTCTTTCAACAATAAGGGTTATAACTGGATAAGGAATCATAAAATTGTTTTTTTAAATAGAAGTTGAAGAGTGTCGAATTCTAAAGAAAACGTTAAATAGCGGCGATTGTGTAAACCTTACTCAAATCTCAGAAATGGCGATCAAAAATCGCAAAATTGACAAAACATAGCACAAGTGATGAATTTGTGTTTAGTAGCGATTTTGCGATTTTTAATCGCCATTACTGAGATTTGGGTAAGATTTACACAATCGCCGCCATTGAACTTTTTCTTTAGATTCCGACTATCTTCAACTTCAAAAAATACAATTTTATGATTCCTTATCCAGTTATAACCCTTATTGATGGAAAAATGGCGTTTTCTAGCATATTTTTCCAATTATCTTAATAACCGTTAAATTTACAAACTTGGAACTGGTTTCATTGAACTCCTTAGCTAATTTTACATAGGAATTGATCATTTTAGAACCTCACTAAAGCCTCTAAAAAATTAGAAAAATTAATATGTTTTGAAAAATCTCAATTTTCTGCCATTGTTATTTCAGTAACAAAGCGTTTATGGGGGTTGGTCCCATGGAACTTTTTTGTCTACTTGGTGTAATCAGTCTGAGAATTATTTCACATTCCTCCTGAAACACCCTGTACATGAGTTGAATGTAAATTCTAAATTGAAATTCACTAAATAAAAAATAAAAAATGGCACTTTAATTAGTACCTAGTCAAGTACAAATAGTAGCCTATACAGAGTGTAATAACGATAAGCTAATCTAGATGAAAAGTCAATAAAGCTATTCACTTGTAAAGCCCCTCATCATTCAATCAATTCTTTCCAATTTTTTTCAAGAAAGCAGTATAATCGTGACCATGATTATTCTGATTATAATTATTGTGACCAATTGTTTTATTGCAAAATATGATGAATAAAGTCAAATTTCTATTATTTAACCTATTAACCACTATTCAGTATAGAAAAATTTTCTGGCTTTCGTTTTCAATAATACAATTTTTTTGTCAAGTAATAATGCTACATTGAGACCTTATATTATGTTAAAAATTATTTTCATATTCATTAAAATATCACAGCATAAAAAGAGATACCTTTATGCCCGGTTTTTCCAAGCACACTCAAATTTGAGGGACCCTCAAGTTTACTACACTTTACTACATTTCCTATACTTATCATAGAAAATATCAGCTGTTCATCAAAATTTGAGGGTCCCTCAAGGCCTCAACTTTGAGTGTGCTTGGAAAAACCGGGCATTAGTATCACTCCTTTCTATGTGGTGTATTTCATATGAATCTGAATATATAATCAAGATTTCTTATCAAGAAAGTCTGTACAGCCAAATGTTGAATCATTCCTTATTGAAGGCCATCAGAAGAGCTAAATATTCAAAGCTTATTCACAGCTTATCAGAGCTATCTGTCAGATGTAATAAACGTCATCCTGGCACTTATTACTTGATGCAATTACTAGAGTTATGTCTTCCAAATCAGCTAGCTTCATAATTTCTTGCCTCGATCTGTAATCCAAGAAGCCTGTTTGTATTTTTTTTGTATCGTTGACATCATTAAACAGTATCGTTCAATTTTATAATGTGTCAGCTCTATCATTTTGCCGTGTTGTAAAATTTACCCATACGAAAAGTTGGATTGGTATTGGTAGTTGAACACTACTGAAAAAAATTAAGAACAATTTGAACAAATAATTTTAGCGTATGAGGTACATTCCTATTTTCAAGACACTACCTGACTTCCTCATTTAATGTATTTTCTGATAATATATTCACTATTCTAATATTTTTCATAGTCTAGTCTTGTATTTTAACAAAAAATATCATAGTTCACTTCTTGAGAACTTTGGGACTGTAAACATGAAAAATACGGTATGTCACAATAAACAACAATAGGCTATCAATTTATAGCAGATATCCATCATCTGTTAATTTATTATTATTATTCCACTATCTACTATTATTATTTCATAATTCGACTTTTGTAAAAATACTCTCAGCAAGAAAAAAAAATTGAACTGGAAATTTATCTGGGAAGTATCTTAATATTAACAAAGAATTCAAAATTATAAGTAGGCCTATTATCTTCAATAACTGAAACCTTCTTCAAATTGACTGCATATGATGAAGTTGACATAGAACAGATAGCCTAAGCTATTTATAGAAACAAAAACGTCATGCAATAAGTTAAATTTCTTAAATATTAAGAAACTTTCCTTCTTATCTATTATGATCTATGGTGGCCATGTGTGTAGACTTGTCTATTCATTTTAGAAAATTATCCATAGCAGAATCTATCCTAGGAGCGCAAGTCTCGGAGGTCGTGACCTCGCGATAAGTGGCAGGCAGATGCCTTTTCAAATTAATTCATCATGCCCAGCGTATTGCAAGCACACCACTTCAATAGCACATCCAAAATTACGTTCCGGATTCTGGAACATCTGCCTCCATACAGTTATAAATAAATCTTAAAAGGCTCAAAACTAAATGCTCAAGTAACATTGTATTTTCCAGTATTCGGAATCTAAACCTTTGTAATGAGTATCCATTCTTTTTCCATTAGTAATTAAAACTTGATTATAAAAACTTATACTGAACTTATACACTTGTACATGGTTTCACTTGAGTTACATTACTCAAGAGTCTGATGATGACCGAACAACAGGTCGAAATTCAAGTGCAATTTCTTCTCCTACATAAAAGTGTTTATAATCAGGTTCAAAACCGTGCCTCCATCAAAGTACCTATCGAAATCAACTTGAAACTTAAAAAATAGGCTTGGAGTACACTATTTCAATTTGTTTTACTAGAAAACACTTTATGTACAGTAGTCAAATATTGAAATTTTGATAGTACCTTATTGTACAGTATAAGTTCATTTTCATTTAGAGCTAATAATACATGTAGGCTATTATAAATGAAATAACAAATCACAGCAGCACCCTTTATAATGTTTTATCTAGACACAACTAGTTTCGCACTAATAAAAGGCATTCTTTCCAGATAAAAATGCCTCTCATGATGTGTGCGAAATTAGTTGTTTTAATTAATAATTAATTAATAATTGGGTGCTGTGATTTGTTAATTCGCATTCATTATATACTTGAGTAGCCTATAAGCTGTATGTGGTGAATAGAAGAACGTAAAATAGGTACTCTTGTGTTTCATGGCTCAAGATCCTTAATTTTGGACAGATTCAAGAGATGGTTCCGGGTTTAAGCTAACACAAAACATTCTCATCTTTCATCTTGTTATTTGATAGGGAGTTCCAGACACACTCCACTGCTTGGAAGCGGCGCCAGCCACATATATTATAATATATGGTTACTTATACCGACCTGATAGTTTCAAAGGTCGTTCACATTATACAATAGAAAACGACTAGGCTACTGCTGGCTACTTGATAATGAGTTATTTGGTAGAAAAAAATAAGAGATTCATGAATTAAGATTTTTCACATAGATATTTGAAAATTTTGGCAGTACAAATCAGTACAAATTGCTTTTAATAATATGGGATGAATCTTTCAAGTATCTAAGTAGCTTCAAGTGCTTTCAGGTACCTACCTAAAGTAGTTTCAAATCGCTTTCTTTCTATTTCAACTATGTTTTGAATCAATAAATAAATTATTCTTAACTGCTGATGCAAACTGATAGAATCAGAATCATAGTGTTGCCCTACAAGAGCTTCTAAACATAGTTTTTAGATATTACATTGGTCATCTATTTCTTTCTCATATGCGAACATATATAAGTTATTGGTCATTCATGACTTTCAATTCAACTTTTGGTAATAATGATTATGAATACTATGCAAATATTTATATTGTAAATAGAAAGACGTATTAGTAGAGTATGTTTTTTAGAGATGATAATAATTATTTCTAGCTCACAAGAAGTGATGTAGGTTGTAATGGAGTTTATTGACTATAGGCAAAGAATATGCATGGAGATATATTCACTGCTATAGGCTAATTATTATAGTTAATTATTATAGGCTAATTATTATAGTTAATCTATCTTTGTCAAACCTATTAAATGGGAGTGCATATCTTCTGGTTGACACACTAGATTTTTTCAATGTAAAAAAATATTATAAAAAGTTAAATTATACAATATTAATCCATCTAAAAGGTAATAAGGACAAAAAATAGAATGTATAATAATAATTAGTATAATTATGAATTTGAATTATGAATTATGAATTAGTATAATTAGTAAGTATTATAATAATGTGTGTGTTAACAGAATACGGGTGATAATGATAAATGCATAATGCACTTATATCTAACTATAAGTTACGTATTGTACGCTATTTGAAATATACTTTCATAAAAGAATTTAGTTTTCACCTGAGGGAATAATGCGGGAGCCCTTGAATACTAAACTCCAGCTTATTTTGTCCATATGAAAAGCAAACTTTTCTAGTACACAGTACACAGGAAGGCTATGAAAGTTATTTAAACAAACAAATTGACAGCAAATGATAAAACCTTCAAGATAATGTAATTACACCTAGTACAACCATCAACATCAATTTTGACATTTGTGAAACAACAATATTATCAAGTACAGTATATTTCAAATCATCAAATGTTTTAATAGTGATCTGGTCGTTTTGGTTTTATAAATAGGCCTATTCTATTATGGTAAAACGAGTCGTTAAATGGGAGCGGTACAAGGAAACTCATTCATTGACATTCATGCGAAAAAGATTGAATCATTATTGGGAGAGGCGAAATACTTTTATAAAATGATAAAGAATAAGAAGAAAAATTGATGAAAATCCGGAAAATTGCATGAATAAATCAACTATCTCCAGGCAAATTTGGCTTTCAAAGCAATAAATGATGCCCCAATACGGACAAAATTCATGAGTCAACAGTACCTTTGACAACAGTACCTTTGGTAATTATCTTAATGTATTTTCAAGATGATGATGCACTATTCAATTTTTTCACATTATTAGAATTTGTCGATTGAATTTATTAATAAGCTACGAGATTAATATTGTTATATTGAATTGGTTCCACCTAGAGCCTAAAACCTATTTTTCAATAAATTACAGGTATAAGTTTAAAATAATATTGAACAGATAAGCAGATACTGCTGACTGTTAATAATTGAATAAAATCCAAGAATTTAGTAGTGTTCAATGTATGATACAGGTTTTCACAAACAATCAATAAAACAACTTGGATTCATCATTCATGAATTAATAAAGCAATTCAAAATTATTATTTGTCAAATTCATTACCGGTACGGTATTCAATTTATATGGAAGCTGGTGGTGATTTCTGATGTTAGAATATTATAATCTGATTTAGTAAACTGAATTAATAGGTAATAACTTATAGGTACTATTAAATCTGACTTCAGAAATTTTTGAGAATGGTGAATACCAAGTAACTTACTTACATTACAATATTGATAACATTTTTGTTTTTTTATGAGAATGCTCAATTATTCAATATGATTATAATATAATGATGATAAATACATTCTTATTTCTATCCTCTTATAATGAATGATCTATTGATCAATTTTGATCAATAAATAATTCATTTTTATACTGCAAAAAAATTTCATCACAATATACCCCAATAATATAGTAATAATATATACCCCAATAATGTGTAGGAAAAAAAGGGATTGATGTGTTGAATAAATATAAAATTTCACAAATAGGTTATACTAAATTACATAGAGATAGGCCTACTCCTATTTCTTTTGTGATATAATGATGAATATTACAGTATTAGTATAAATAATTCACACATAACTTACATATTTTTTTATTCCTTTCCAAATATACTAGACATTGCTTTTCTTCTGTTTTTAGTTGACCAGTCGGCATGGCATTATAATAACTTGGAGAATGGAATAAGTAGGTATTGCAGCCTCATTTTTTTAGTTGATGTAAATGTAGGAACTCTATCTAAGTAAACGTTTTTGTGTTAAAATGAAAAGAAAACAATGGTGCTGCTGTTGACACTTCAATATTAATAGTAGGCCATGACGTATTGTTTAAAAAGAAAACGAAAACATTTGACAATTTTCTGAACAAATAATGAATAAATGCATGATATTCTTTCCACATTTTCAAGTTTCTTAAATAAGAGCCTTATAATAGGAATCCACCATTAATATTTCTTGAGAAATAGTTTACAAGTAGTAGCCTACTTCATTATTCTAATTCACGTATTCTCTTGTTGAATAAATAGGAAAATTTGAATAAAAAATTACTTTGACCGATATATGCACTTGTTACCGCCCTTGAAATACATTGTAATAGTAGTTTTAAATTTCCAAATGTATATCAAATATATACAGCGGTGCGTGATCAGATAAGAGAGACATATAACACTGCTTCTAAGGTTACAGTACCACCAGACACTCATATGATAAGTATCATAAAAGAGGAATATTCAGATAAAATCTGAATAAATATTCAGCCAAGAAACTGTTTATAACTATACTATAAATTACAATTAATGATACCTAAACAATATGATCTAAATTAACTATTGATCTCTTGCTCATTTTTACTAGGTACTCATTCCAAGATTAAATGATCATTAATAATAAAAAAGATTAAGGAATGAGGATATTTGTCAACCAATGAAAGTAAAAAAGGCAGGAATAAAACCTGGAGAGTATTCTTCTCAAATAGCATATTAAAGTTGTATTTAGTTGGGAACAATTATCACAGCTACAGTTAATACGAAGTTTTCAAAACCCCATTATTAGTTATAAACTTAAGCTTAAGCTTGTGCAACGATAACCGATTTATTTAATTTTATCATTATAATTTTGTCTTGTTCGCCATACAGCTTGGATTTTGATTATGTTTTATTTATTTATTTTTCCAAATGAGTGAATAAGAGAACTTAGTAAGTGAAAGAGGACTGACAATATTGATATTCAATTGCTCCTCAATGATTCGTGATTGCACCATTGACTATAACCAATTGTCTTATCTGTGATTGTGCTTAAAACGTTACACAACGGGCAATTTAAACTTGAAGGGTTAGGCCTTCTGATAGATAATACGAGTATATCGTGCATAATGCTATTATAATTGAGCAATCCCTCAACAAATTTCATGAATGACAACGCAAAACGCATCTTGATACCTGCCAATTCAGTTCATGGCTGAAAATTATCAATTTTAGGAAAAGAAAGTAATATTTAGAATTTTTAAATTGAAATGCTAGACTTGGGCCTAAGTAGCTAATTAAGTAAATGAACAATATGTTACATTGCCAGTATTATATTCCATTTCATTTGAATCTTTTATAATAAATAAATGAATCATGATTCAAAATAATTAGTTTGGTTCAAGTACTGCATAGTACCGTAATAATCATGAACAACAATAATTATTCTTGGCTACATTTTCTAGAACTCCCAAATGAAAGTACCGGTAATAATGTACCGGTATTAAGGGGCAATCAAATAATAAAGGGTATTAATTTAGCCAGGTGAGTCGTAGTATCCTGATATTTTTCAAGTCAATACATTAGAAAAAAATTGCTCCTGAATCGATTTAACAAACACCACGACTTGACTGGTCAATGGACACCCATGGTGTCCCAACAACTCTTCTTTTCAGGGAATTTCCGGTTCTGAATCTCCGACAGTTGTATATCAAAACATTATTGCTTTTTCTCAAAAAATATAAAACAGATATTCTGACTGAAATTCACCACTATTACCAAACACGTCATAGAACCAATTACGGTTATGGTACACCTCAAGTGGCCCATGGAATTGAATTGAGAACGCCCTTCTACCAAGCTCAAATCATTTGTAGAAACCTACCAGTTGAAATTAGGGAGGGTATGGATAATTTCAAAGATGTGACCTTAAAGCGATGGTTGACAAGGTGGCTCTTTGTTTTGGGCTGGGACATGTCGGAGAGACTACTTCATTCGGAATATATACATTAATTGGCATAATTGTACCCACCCAATCTCTTTTCTGTTAATACAAATTTTCTTTTTTATTCTATCTTTTCATAAACTTACATCTGTAAAATTGCCTGCTTATTAATATAAAATCTAACTCCTGATGTGTGAATCGCCTCTGGGGCCTGATCGGCTCAGCTCCTCCCGGGATGCAGAAAGTCTCAGAATTTCAAAAATGGAAAATAAATAGCTTTTATTTAAATGCAAGTAAATAATGAGTTACAATTTATATTTATTTCAAATAGAGTAAATTATACGTATATACACATTAATTTTATTCTACTTTAATTTTAAGACAATTATCTTGTAGCCTAAGTAATTTATTATATTAGGCTATATTATTATTCGAATTATACATTGTATAATTCACGAAAATACAGAACTCCCCCCCTATTCACAGACGGGTAGTCTTTTTAGGGGGGTTCCTTTTACTTTATTTGTAATAATTTTTCAATGTGTTTTGTATTATGAATTATGAGGAAATAAATAAATTTGAATTTGAATTTTGAATTTGAATGGTATACGGTAAGTCCTTAGAGTACAAATAAAATATTATTCCTTATAATTATGTTGGAAACATACAAAATAATATAAATCATTTTTGGAAAGTATTCTTCGGAAAGGCTTAGATTTTTCAGAAACAATTTTTTATGAATGATTACATTTTCTTCTCATGGCTATGAAATTGATTGTACATGTTTGAATATATGAAATAATGTGGATGATAATACCGGTGTTAGCAATCAATTGTCCTGTATTACAGTATAAGAATATTAATATCAACAAAATATTGAAAAAATAGAAGAGAATGTTCGAGCAGTGACAAAAGAAATATTTATTATTTTATCAAGAATGTTTACCTGAGGTTCTAATGAACTGTGTGTAGGTAGTAGACACAAAAAGAACCGATGATTTTAGAAAACTCCTTATCTATATAGGAACTGAAATCATGATCTCTGATCTGACTTAACAAAGTAAACACTAAACAGGTTTATCATACTTGGGACAGTTTGACATGTTGGCTTGTATAGTTGATAGATTGAAAAATAAAGTAATCTATTAAAATAAAAATAATGACAATTGTAATTTATATGATTCGAAGGTGTAGTTTAAATATGAACAAAATAAATTTTTAATATATAATATCAAAATTAGTAAAGGCGAGGATGACGGTCTTAACTATATTATTTTTTCTTTTCTCTTAGTTATTATATGCATTGTAATTGTTTGAATATATGATATAAAATTGATGATAATACCGGTGTATGCAATCCATTGGCCTGACATTATGACAAGAAAATTGATCTCATCAAAATATTAGAAAATTAAAGCATAAACAACGGAGTTATTCAAGCAGTGACAAAAGAAATATGATTTCCTCAAGAATGTTTACCGGAGGTTCTAATGAACTGTGTGTGTAGGTAGAAGACAAACAGTTCACAGAACCTATGATTAGAGAACTCCTTATCTATAGGAGCAGGAGCTGACATCATGATCTGACTTACCAAAGTAAACAGGTTTATCACACTTGGGACAGTTTGGCATTTCGGCTTGTATAGTAAAAAATAATTCACTTGGAGAATGAAGTCGTTTCGAAGGTAGGAACAATTCTTTTTTTCGGATTGTAAAGTACACTGGCAAAGAGTAGATAGAACACAGCAGCACTGACTGACACAAGCACGAGACAGCAGAGCTGAGGCACGACAAGTGGCTGACTTGACTCGTGGATGTCTTCAATCCAGTTAGCTTTTGTAACCTTGACTCCTTCGCGTAGCCCCCTCCATTCATTCAGCCCACTGCGCGCATTACACCACCCGTTAGAAAAGTCTCGGCGAGCACGCGTCATAGATAAGCCGATTCAGACAGATATGTGGAGGATTTGATCACATATAGACAAATGATTAATCCATTTACTGAAATAAAATATCATTGGTAAGCAAAAATTTTAGGGAATTGGACTTCGTTGGATCGTTTATCATCAAAATTGGTCAAAATAAATTTATGAAATACAAAGCCTACCGGTGAGGAGTGTCACTATTCAAAAAAATTACACTTTAACTTGATATTGATGGGTATTACACTGAAATAAGGAACAATGGAAAATAATAATATTCATAATGCTGAATAAGTTGTAATCGCAGAATGGAGTTTTTGATAATTCATTCAATTTTAATGATCAGATAAGTTGGTTATTAATTTTAAAGATATTTCAATGACAAATATTAATGAAATATCAACAATAATATTGTAACAGTCGTTTCCCGTTTCTGGAGGAATAGTAATTGATTAACTGTAAATGATTAACTGCATGTTATTCAGAGGTATTCTGCATCTCCAATTGGTTGTGAAGATTGGCTTATGGTTGAGAGGATCGACGTGCTAACCACACGTTACCCCTATCCTATCCTGGTTGATGATTATTCGCCTACTGTATGGTCTGTCCCGGCTGGGGGGGGGGGGGCATTCTGGTTGGTGGGGGTGGCTTCGGCTTTGTCGGTGTTGGTTCGGGGGCTGTGGGCTCTGTTTGAGAATTTGTGGCTTTTGGGCCGGTATTGGTCAGGTTGGAGTCGTTTTCCCGTCTTGCCGGGGTGTATTCTTTGCTTTGATGTACTGTATAGTGGAGTGAATACTGTATGAAACTGGCAACCAGCTGGTAGGCCTAGGCCCTTCATAGAGTTGGTGCGCCATTGACAAACAAAAACAAAATTATGATAGAAAAGAAAAAAATACAAAATACAAATACGATAGAAAAGAAAATAATCAGTCTCCTACCTTGAAGATGATGTTCGCAGACGTTTTAAGGTTCGATTCCCAAGCGGCAGCTCTAGCTGCCCTAAATAATTAGGTGGTTTCCTCTGCTCCTTTTGCTCTCCAACAGACAACAGCTGATTTTGTGAATAAGAGTAGTCATTTAGCTATAGCTAAAATCAAAAGATGTGAATATGAAATTGGCAACCAGCTGGTAGGCCTAGGCCCTTCTTGGGCTGTTGAGCCATTGACAAAAAAATCAATAGATGCTTAGCTGCTATTAGTAGGTTACACATTACGTACAAGAGACAGACGAAAACACCTTGATTTTTGGCGTCAGATATAATTTCGATCACATCAATGCATAAGGTGCAGAGTTGACATTAATCTCTAATACTTTCTGTATGAATCACAAGTTCCAATAGATTTAATTGCATTATAGGCTAATAAGTTTTTTCCAATTTTATTCTACCTAAACTCATTTCTAAAGATCAGGCCTTGGCCCTGACTTGTCTATAGTATTTAAAAATAATTATTGAAATTACACATAAGTTACAGTTCCTATATTATTATACTTTTTGACAGGAGATTGTCTTGGCTAATATGCTGAATACCTGCTTGGAAAAGATTATTTTTACAATTAAGTAGTGATGAAAAGCTGAGCAAACTAGAATAATTGTCATTGAAAGTTGAAACCCGACCATCAGAGAATAAATTTAAAACCAGCAATAGCCCGCCAAGTAGCCCCCCTACACACAGACGTATAGTCTTGTAGGGGGATTCCTCAAATACAAAATTTTTATGTAAGATAAAATTTATGGGAATAAATTGATTTTTGAATTTGAAAAAAAATCCTTCAATTGTCATTGAACTGAGAAAGTAGCCTATTGCTTGCGTATAACTCAATAATCTTATCACCATTGTTAATTATTGATTTTTGATGGAGAATAACAAAACTAATATGAATTACTATGAATGAACGTGAATGAAAATTGTATTTAAACTTGGTTTAAGCTAACATGCCTGAAATTTATCATGATAGATGTCAGATGAAGATTTGGATGCATTATAACAACGATTCGAAAAGTTTTAATGGGATGTAAACTTCAAAAATAGTAATTCAATACAACATACAACACACAGGACACAGCACTTCTTCGCATACCTACCTAATAACAATTGAAAATATATTATAAATATTTCTCGTTTTAATGCTCTGAATAACGTTACAATTCAATAATTATTTATTTAGCATACAAAACATACATATAAGGGCACAAGGACATGAAATCCCATAAATTGCCCTCTTAACACTTGGAAGGAAAAACATGAGCATCAGTTGATCAAGCAAGCACAATAAGTAACTTAAACATAAGATACTGGAATAAAAAGACAATAGATAAAAATAATGAAGTACAAAATAAAATTAGGCTATAAGAATAAGTGAAACAAAAGTAGAATAAGTAGGTAAATATAGATTTAATACAGTAAACAATCACTTCTAGTTATAGGAAAATTAGACTCATTGTAAGAAAATAGTAGATTGTAAGAAATTAGACTCAAATACATTATTGCTCATTCTGGTGACCACTATGAATAACCCATGACAATCAGTCCGGAATCGCAGCCAAAAACCCACTCCTTATGTCCCTCTCTGATCCCACAAACTGAATCCCCAACTTCAGCCTATTTATCAGCCTTTGCACTCGTATCATAGGGGAGAAATAATGATGAACAGTTCTACACCTGGTAGTCAAGAACATGTTAGCATTTCGCACATTAAATGATGGATCACAGAAATTAACTTGTGAAAGCAGACATGGAGAATAAACAACCCCATCAAGCAATGCCCAAACAAACAGCATTGGGGCCCTATCTCGTCGATGTCGCAGGGATTTAAGGTAAAAAGATCCCTCAACCTTTGAGTGGGAAATCCCAATGGGCATGATCCTCTAAACCTTCTAAAGTATAGGAACCTCATCAACCTGTTTTGCACCCTCTCAATAATTTGAGTGTCTTGGGCTGTATGGGGACTCCACACCATTGAGCTGTACTCCAAAATACTTCTCACCAGGGCCTGATAAAGATTAACTACCGCCAAGATGTTGTTGAAATCAGATGCATTTCTCAAGACAAAACCCAACATCCTATTAGCTTTGCAAGACAAAAAATCAATATGAGAGATGAACGTAAGTGAACTATCAAAGACTATTCCCAGGTCCTTATATACAAACACGTCTTACTCTTTCCATTGTAGCATCTCCAATCTTGTAGGCATAAGCCGAAGGACATCGCTTTCTAGAGTAGGTTATACACTTACACTTGGCAACATTAATCCGAAGACTGTTTGCCTGACACCATGATGCAATGCGGTCAATATCTAATTGCAATTGATAACTATCATCCTGGCTACTCACCTCTCGAAAGATCCTAATGTCATCAGCAGAAATGAGAACACCTAGAACACAAAGTGACGTGGGAGCTCATCAATCAACAACAAGAATAAGAGGGGCCCCAAATTACTTAATTGTATTATAATTAATATACATCCAGTAAATTTCAAAACACTGCCAACAAGTCTGCATAGTGCACAGGTTATTATTATGCCGTTGTGCACTGCACCACAGCACCAACACTCCAACAGGTATGTCAATTTTCAGCTGTATGTTGTCTTCTTTTGCAAACTATCCAGCTCGCGCTACCTAGTGGGGAATTTGCAAACTAAAAATAACGTGACAGTAAAAAAATATCTCTAATAATAATAATTACATTGGCAGACAATATAAGTCACTTATAAAAGTTATATAGTCACTGTTGTAGAATACCTTACACACACAATTCAAATTTATCCACCAGCACAGTAAAATTTATGCTCAATAACGCATCCACAATAATATCTCGTCCACAAACGACACACGTCAATAATTTCTGTATCTGAATTAGTATTGGGATTTTGAGAAAATATTTTTATCCATTAACATTGATACATGAAAATAATTGAATTCGTTGGTCTTGTCTCTTTTGTGAAGACAGTTGAATTGATAATTAACTATTTAACTTGATAGTGAAACAAAATTTGAGACTTATTGTGGACTACTGAAATATTCAATAGATATTGAGGAAGGAGGGCACTTGAAAATTGTTTTATTTTTTGAGACTTATGGTACTGAAATATTCTATAGATATTGAGGACTAGAGGACATAAAAAGCAAAAGCAGTAAGTAAAAAAACAGATAAAAAGCAATCAGTAAAATCGTCATCATTGAAATAATTCACAAAGGATCATTGCTGGGCCCATCTATGATTGTGTTAACTCTATGTGTGTCTTAGATCTTTTTCTTCTTCTTTGTCTCTCCCCATTATGCCTTTACAGCGTTGGGGTAAAATTCCTGTCCCGTCCGAGGCTACTTGTAGTTCTTTGAATCAGTTTTAATCCAGCGTGTGGGTGATTAGCCCAACGACGCCTTGTTTGAAGCACTTCTTGGAGCACCTGTCCGGCTTGGGAGGCCCTACCGGTAGTTAGACTACCGCCGGCATAGCTCTCTGGATCATAGGAGTAACGCAAGCCCCTCCACCAACTGCAAGGTCTTGTGCTCCCCAGGAGGGGTGTACCTTGATATCCTACTTTAGTTGTTAATTCACTGAAAAATCCAACAGATTCTAGCAGTAAATATAAAGAGATCCTCTTCATATTCACTGGTTCTTCGAGCCAAACCTCAAGAAATCAAATTTTAAAAGCAGAAATAATAATCTTTTCAAGCCATTAAGCTTTGCATCTGCTCCAACACAATATTATAAATTATGTTACTATGTTAGTACTTAGTACACAAATTATTATCAACAAGAAATCCCCAAGATACTTTCATGATGCCAAAGATTGCGTACTTTCAATAGTAATAGGAATTTATGCAAGTTAATAGAGTAGAGTAGACGGCGCATATTATATCTCGCATTTATATCACGTTTCAATGTCAATAAGAATTGATTTCTCTTAAGAAACAACTCAAGAAATCTAATCTAGCAAATCTTGCTTGTATATAAGGCCAATCTTTCTGCTTCAGAGAATGCCGCTCAGAGACTGAAGGTAAGGCTGGCTGGATTCCAGGGGAGATCAAAAACCTTTTGGGAGGTTCATCAGGAAATGCTTTGGAATAATACTAATAAACTGTTTATGATTTTAAATGCTTGAAAACTCAGAATTGAGGTGTGCAATGTGATGGATATTGGGGTAGGTGAATTGAGCCGTGAACATGAATCACTCACAAATCCCATATATAACACCTCATCCGCATAAAAGATAAAAGTCTCTTTGATATGCATTCGATTTTATTTGTAAGTTTCAAGTAGACCGGCTTATAATCCATGTTTGAGTTCAACACCAGTTTTGTATGCATTCGAACAGGGCTTTCATTTTTATATTCCAAGTGAAGATAGCATTTCAAGAATGTTTCTTATTCTTAATCGGAATTTTGTTTAGATTACCAAGAAAAGTCTCATCATACATACAAAACCAATTATATAAGTAGAAAGAAATAATAATGATGAAAGTCACCTCTAACATAACACATAGCGAGAAGGAATTAAAAAAAAAGAATAATAATATTCAATTTGATTAACTTCTTTATTACAATAATTGATTTTCATGAAAAATCACAGAAAAATAGTTTCTCATTTAGAAAACTTAAACTACAGTTTGTTCTCTAGGAAAAACAATTTGTCAGTTTTGTCAACAGAATCAGGAGCACACCGATGAATTTGAATGCGTCAGCTTTCATTAGGACAGTGGGAAAGGCAGACTACAATAATGCCCAAGTGCAGAAACTGAATAAAAGCCTACATAAACAGATGACAATAGCAGCTAGAATTTCGATTGATTGAATAAATAGATGGATACATGAGAACAATATTGTTTCAAGTTTTACAGTTATTGAGAATAATTTTAAATTGCATCTAAATGCGTAATGTAATAGAATTGTTAATGTTTACATCAAAACATTGATTTTTTGTTATTATGAAGTTCGTTCAAGACAATGGTATCAGGTTTATGATATTTTTCAAGTTATTCAGTTTCTAACTTCATATGCAAGTCAATCCTATGCTCAACTTCCATCACTTATCTCTTGAAATTCGAAACTTATCGAGTTTCGACATTTATTTAAATGAAAATAATACTGAGATCCATTCTAATTTTTAAATAATTAGATTCTACATAATAACGATAAAATAAAGTGAATTATCTCACGGATAATTATTATTATTGATTTTCCACTTTACTTTGGTAGGAACAACGGTTAGATCTACTGATGATTTTGCAATACATCTACTATTATAAGTATTACTTATCATTTCCTTTATATCAGATCATGATCTGATTATAATATGTTATAAAAAAACGATATGACTTTGGTCAGATTATTAGCATAGTTTCATAGATGAATATCGAATCAACTACATTATTATTTCGCATTTAGGCAGGAGTAATACTTTTATATTAATTGTTGATTGAATTGGTTCCAACAACTTACAGTATGCTCAGGTAGTGTTGTAAATAGTATGTAAAATCTTGCTTGCAAGGTATACTACCAGAAATTATAAAGGTGAAATTACCAACCAGAGAAGTCAAAACATTTGTAGATAAAGTGATAAAGATAAGCTGAATTTAATTTAAATTGGATAAAAAGTTTCCTTTTGCTTTGTGAAACTCAACACCATTGATATAGTTACAATCAGTATCAGTATTGATATAGTTACAGTATTAGTATTATCGTAGTAGAGGAGAGATATCAATGAAAAAAAAGACTATCAAACAGAAATTACTAAATTAACATAAGTAAATGTTCTGACTGGTTAGCGTAAAATTTATTATTTCTTCTAAATTGGAATATATAGGCTAACTAACTAGAAAAAAATCTATGTTGAATAAAAAATATTGCGGAACTAAGTTATTATTTACAAAATAATGAACATAGCATTAAAAACGATAACATTGAAATAATCTAGATCTGTCAAAGCACAAAACTCAGGATAGCATAAACGACACTATATAAAAATACAAATAAAATAAAAAGCAACAATCAACATTTTGTTTTTAGAACAATCAATTAAACAAAATTGGTTTTTTATCATTTCGATACACATATGACTATTAATAGATTGAGAATACTTGGAAATGGTTCACTTTTGTACCGCTAATCAATTAACGGAAACAGGGTCTGGAGAAATTCTTTGAATTATACATTATTAATTACAATACAGATCACTAGTTTTGTTTTGAAATTGGAATACAAACACTATAATAAATTATACTTCATAGAATTGATTTCAAAAGCTGTAAAATTATTGGCATGAAAAATATTTATTAATCCACTGTTGAATTAAATCTTGTATTTGGGAAAATGAAACACGTGAGTGTACAATTCAATATTGCTTCTTGATATTGATTGCTTAGACTCGGACCAAACTAATAATCGACTGTTTGAATTCAGAGAACATGAATTTGAATTGCTATTGAAATTATTTAACTTGAATACAATACTACCGCCAGACGCGACTTACTAAAAATGATTCAATGACTAAAACGAAAATAACAGCCAAAACTTTTCAATCACATTTTCACTCACTTCGCCTTTTTATTAAACAAATTTTAAATACTCCTACTGTTGTAGTTTGAGATACCTACCTAGCATTTTTTTACAATTAATACGAGTAATTTGTTGTTGATTCCAGTCTACTATTATTATAATGATAATTTCCAGTAAATAAATATATGAGTCAATAATAATAATAATATAATTACTATATTGAGATACATATGATTATTAATTTCAAATAGAGTCTCTTAATTATAATAAACGTTGAATTTTTATCACTTTGGCAAGGTCGAGTTGGCTACGTCATATAACGCATGACAGCACGCAGCGCGTACAACAGTTCAGCCTGCATGCGGGCTTCCAGAATCATCAGGTTGACGTGTACCTACAACAACACAACATACATTGTCAAAGAAAGTTTTTAGACATCATGAAAACCAGACAACTGAAACACTATTTATGTGCACAGATGATTTATTAAACAATTTATTAAAGGAACTATAGCTTTTCATTTCGCCAATAAACAAAGGGAAATGACAAAATTCAATACCAAACTAATCATAGTTAGTTGGTATGAGTTCAACAAAAAATATTTCATAAATTTCAAAAAGATATCATAAATTTGATAACTAGGTTTAAACAGTGTACACACAGTTAAAACTATCGTTTCGTTGAACTATGTTCTGTTGCATTAATGAAGTGATAGGAATGTCATAATTATGTTATATGTAGGCCCAAGATCAAAGAAAAATAATTATTCAAGCTCAAATATCTAGGTTTTAACTGTGTATACAGTAAATGGACTCAGAATTTAAAAAATGGCGATACTGAATATCTCAATAAAGGAGGATTAGAGCGAAAGAAATTTCATATTCAAAGTGGTGGTGTAATTCAACAGTATCTTAAAAAATACAAATATTTGGATGTCTTCGACTATGCATGCTATCCTGACCTAACAATGAGTGAAATTCATATTTTCCCCAATCTGAATGCGCTGCTTGGAGGGCGGCGCTTTGAAACTAATTAGGAGCTTCATGGCAATGTCATTGTCATAACTCAGGCTTATTTGACGGTAGCATTTCATTCAGAGGGTTTTTGTAGAGCGGCGCTTCCAAACAACCAATGAGGAATTTCAAGGCAATGTCATAGCTTACTATCGGGAACACTTTATGAAGAAGGTTTATGTAAGTCAATGAAAAGGTATAACGAATGCCCCAATTCCCAGGGTTCCCATCCACTGACAGCTCGGACTGCATTCAAAACCAAGCAGGTTACATGAGATGTAATACCAAAATATCCATGAATTCCCAGCTGGAAACCAGAAGGTGGTTAACTACCAAGTGGGTATACAATAAACTAACTTACACAAAGCCTACAGTATTATATTTCTTCAAATATACATTCTACAATTCAGAAACTAGATGATCTCTTGATCCATTCAAGTAATTTTGTAATGGCTTGATATTTGAATAAGAAACGAAATCACTCACCTTCTCACTGTGTTTGAATTCCCTGAGGACTCGGTCGTAGTCACTTTTAGCAACCCTCTCAGGGAAACAGCACGCCGACTTGATGAAAGCCTTCAGAGATCGCTCCAGTAATTGATTCACCTCGCCATAATCGTAGTCATCGTGTCTGTTGATCAATTAAACTCAAATTAATACCATTTCTAATCTAGTCATTTAGTAAATTTACAATAAACTGGAATAGAAAATCGAAAATATCTTCTGTAGTAAATTTGAACCATCCATATCATTGATCATAATACCAGCTATCCCAATCCCAGTAAAGTTTGCAAAACAGTATTACAAACATCACTGAATTTACTAGCACTTGAATTATGTTTACAAAATTAATTAATACCATCCAAATAGTTCCAATGTCTTGAACTAATCAGAATAACAATAGAATTGTTCACGAAAAAATGATGAACTCTCTAGTATATATCTTTATTGATAATCTTGGTCAGTGAGAGAAGTTATATTTCCAGTAAAAACACATTATGATTAAAATTACAGTGCATTCATAACAAGGCTACACTAGATAAAGGCTCATCCTAAAGGTTCATACGCTGAAGAATTGCTCTAATGCAACAACTAATATAAAAGGAAATTATTCATCAGTATAGCAGTATCTCATGTGTTACCTCACAAAACAAAAATTTAACTGGCTAACAAGACCATATTCATTATAAAGAATTTTTTCTACAACTGCGCGTAAAACAAGATTTTACATACTGAATTCTCATCGTAAAATAGCCCATTTCCGAGGAGAATCTACTTTTTCGCTCGCTAAACCATCTGCGCATGCGCAGTTGAATTACTTTACGCTCGCTAAGCAACTGCGCATGAGCAGGAGATGTACTTTACGCTTGCTAATCAGCTGTGTTGTGATTAGCTTCAGTCAGTGAAACAAAAAATGCAAATTCATGTAGCTAAATTTCCGCCCTCTTCTTTAAAAGCTAAATGGCCGAGGTGGTTAAAGCGGAATTCATTACCTTGTGATGCGATGTTAGCAGGTTCAAATCTGATTCCTGACTAATTTTTTTGGAGTTCATAAAATTGTTTTTTTTCTTTCGTATAATTTAAACATATAGTGATAATTGAAAATTAATCATAATTTTTAAGTTTAACTGGATGGATTCATTTTATTATTCCAATTATCACCAGAGAAATTTAATAATAGTTTACAGTAGGCTATTTGACAAATCAAATTAGTTCAACAGGTTATTATAATGTGCAGTTGTAGAAAAAATTTTGTATGTAATTCGCGTGTAAAGCTTCTTTATCGCTCTTGCAAAATTATCACGCTCCGCTATCGCGTCGCGCGATAACTGTTTTGCGCGAGCGATAAAGTCACGCTTTACGCTCTTAATACATAAATAGCTATTATGTGACACATCAGATAATGATATTATCATGAACAGGTAAGAGATATAATATTGTAGGATAGTTATATCAGCGGATCAATCATAACATATGGATTGATCATATCATATGTGATAAACAACTTTTGGATAATAAATAAATAACAAGTTAGTTTTTAAGATAAACTAAGGTTGGGTAAGATTGAAATAAACAAGAAGTTGTGATTTAATATGTTATTTTATTTATAGTGAGATAGAATTCTCCTGTAATATCAGGAATGAGCAGAGAATTATAATGTACTGTATTTTGACAACTGAACTCTGAGCAATAAATCAACATTTTAAATAATGTTAGAATAATTTTGGATCTGAAAATTGATATCGAATGACAAAGTCTGTTCCACGAAGAATACAAGTTGTAGATATATATTTATATATAACTAGAATTCTGATACTAATCGAAGCTGTTAGGATCGACATTGACTGTCAGATCGTACTGGCGATCGTTCACAGCTTAACATCGTACTCGTAGTTTTACAGCTGTTTTGAACCTTCAGCCGGTTTAATTATCTACTTACAGGGCCCTATTTCACGACGTAACAAGTCTTGTCACTAACCATGATTTTTAACAAATCTACTAATCCAGCTGATTACAGGCGTTTCACGAACGTACAATTGTAGACTTGTGATAACAAGTGAATTTTAACAATTTTACAAGCGTTCCGTCGGTTATGAAAAGTGTTTCACGAACATTGGCATGGTAACGAACAAGTCTTGTCAAAAAAACTTATTAACAATGAAATTTCTACCTATGAATAGACCCAAGTAAGTAAGTTACAAGTGTTAATAAATATGCTTTTCAAGGCTTCAATATTATTTTCAATGATTAGAACTATTTTATATTGTTTCTTCGTACATTCTATTATGCCAAATATGAGTCTAGAAATCTAATTAAATAAATTAGAAAAATCATCAGTACCAGTAGAATATAGGCTATGTTTATAACATGTGAGATGAGGGGAGACCACTCCAAGCTCACTATAATATTTTTTTATTCAAGTAATGGATCTGAATGGATATTAATTTATTATTATTTTTATTCCAAATAACATGAGGGTTGAGCGATTTGGATTTCTAATATTTGATTTATTTTCAAAATCAATTTTATCAATCTATCTTTAACACAAATAAATCAAATTTCAACCAAAACTATATCAGTGCAAACTATAGAAAGTATCGAAAACCAAAACAGATGGCACTGATGGGTGGGAACACTTGTCAAATTGTAGAATTGTAAACTTGTAGCACATTTCCTTTGTGAAACGCCTGTAATTAACAACTTGTTATCACAAGTACTTGTCAGTAACCATGGTTAAGAACAAGACTTGTTGCTTTGTGAAATTGGGCCCAGATTTTGACTTTCATAGTCCGAACTAATAGTGGATGTGGACCCTTACGTGTTTTACGTCTTGGTAAGAAGGTTGATAAGTTCATTCATTTATTTTTTGAGATTGAAAAAAGATTGGACTAACCTGATTCCAAACATACACTGAATGTAGTTCCAGATGGCTCGACGGAATCGCGACGTGTCCACGCCCATGCGGCCCCCCATTGTGTAGTAGGTTAAATTGTATGCAGTCTTAAATTTTTCATCCAACAGATTTCCGACATCATTGTACAACCTGTTGACTAATGAGTAACCATGATCATCCCACGAATAGTCCTGTAACACACAAACAAACGTTGATTAATGCTAAGGCACCCAGACAAGGAATTGAAATACTAAAACAAAAATTCATTAGGGAGAAGTAATATGGTTTGGAAGTTCGGTTGTTCACGTTTTTATTTTTGTATGGGTATCCTTTTTTATAAAACCACCTGGGAATGTGGTCAAAATTCAGTATTAGGGAGCATTCCCAAAAGCCAACTCGAACTGCCGCGGCTCTAGCTGCGCTACTCTAGCCATCACAACTCTATTCACATAACAAAATTATAAAAGTTCACTTTGTTATTAGGGCTATTAATGCATAATAAATCAATAAATAGTGAAATTGACTTGGAAATGATGAATTTCACAATTTATTGATTTGTACATTAGTTGCTCTAGTAAAAAAGTGAACATTTATAATATACTCGTAGTTGTATGAGTTGTGAAGGCTAGATTAGCGCAACTTGAGCCGCGGCAACTTGAGTTGCCGCTTCGGAATACTACCTTAAGGTGCTTTCAGATCAGATTGAACGCAACACCAAAGCTTTCACAATGCTTGAACGGATGGTTTTGTTTCGTTCCTACAGACCTAATGGCATCCCAATGCCCAGACAGACAGCTTATCGTCAAATGTATACAAACAAGTAAATCAAGTAATACAATAAACAAATGAACAAGTAATAGCTTATTCAGGTGTGAATTGTGCTAATTTGTAGTACATTATTATTATTTTATTTACTGCGGATGATGTCCACATAAGCATTTTAGCTTGTGGGTGAGTAATGGGAAGTGAGTGTGAACGTGATTGATGAGGTGAAAAACAGACATGCCTACTGGGTCTCGAACCTGACTAGGCAGAGCTATCGGTCTGCTGGTTGTGACGCCCCAGCCCAGCGCATTATAACAGCTAATTTACAGTATTTTGTAACAGCCACAGTATAGTGTTTTCATACATCCTTCAACTGTGTAACCGTATAGAATCATCAATATCGTGGTGATCTTTTTGTATTGATCTCAATCTTAGTAAATTTATATTTTATTTTTAATCCATTAATGTCTCAATTGTAATAAACAAGGCATAAGGCATCTTTTGATTTCCAGCATGTGATAAGAAATGGAAGAATGTCACATAGGGGTTGGAAGCGCGACCAAATGCACCACCAAAAGTGTGATGGTACTCGGTCCGACATTTTGATCTAACAACTAACAGCGTAACCGAGTAATGTCATTGTTCCTTTCAAATCCAGAGATTTTACATTACAGGTCGTTGATGGCTGGGTTATTGACTAGGTATATAATTATCTACATTAGGCAGCTTCTCTGTCTATATATCTCAAGCTCTTTCAAGATTGAGACAAAATTTGATCTGGACTAAAGTCCAAGGAATCACTGTATAAAGGCTTCTTCAAAGCAAAATAAGACTGCGGACCTTATGCCACTTAACGGCCGCAGGGGTGTTGTTGAGAACATCCACCAGTGTCAGCTAAATATTACAGACCGGGGAAAAATTTAGCATGTGTACTCACATGAACCCTGAAGGTGGGTATGTCGGAGCTCTCGCCGCGCCTGGCAAAATCCTCGTAGACAAAGTCGGGATCGTCGATGAAGTGTCCGATGCTGGGCTTCAGTCGCACACTGGACCTGGTCAGCAGTTCTAGACTCTGCGACTCGACGTGCTCGAAGCGTTTGGCGCGCTCCTCGGCTGTGAACTGTTCGCTGCGCTCCGAAAGCGACTTCATGCGCTGCATCAACGTGTCCACGCCCACGTTGGTGTCAGCCTCGTTCCATGATGACGTCAGCGTAGGGGGCGGTGGTGACATGAGCGTAGGGGGCGGTGGCGGCTGTTTGGCTGACGTGAGCGTCGGGGGCGGCGGTTGCTGTTTGTCGTTGGTCGATTTGTCGTTGGCGGTGAGCTCGTCCAGTTCGTCGTTGACGCCGCAGCCGAACACGAAGCTCGACAGCGAGTGGAAGTGCGTCAGCAGCACTATGGCGTGCACCACCTCGGCCAGCGACCAACTGTCTCGACCTTTTGTCAGTTTCTGTAACAACAATTCACTTCAATGAGATGATGAGACAGAAAAGAAATCATCATTAATTTATCAAACATTATTATTATTATCATTCTATTTTTAAATTTGTTTAAAAGGACTACCTTTGAATAGTTGAATTATAGGGAGAATGCAATTTCATCACTAATAAGATGTGAATTTACAATTTATACATGAAAGGGATTTATAGGTGTAGCTTGCAATAGAACTATAAACGTGAAAGGCTGTTCCAATAAGTGATGTTGCCCGAGAAACTCAACCAGACCAGCTGACAAGAGTATTCTTGTAACTCTAGTCAGTAGGTCCAGAAGAGTATAATCGTAAAAATTACAGTTAGCTGGTTCAGTAGAGTATACAAGCAAACATTACAAACTTTGATCTTATTAGAGATGTAGTGTCATTAAATAATGGTTTTATAACGATTTTCTAGTAATTACAGTAAAATTTATGTAAAAGGATGAAAAATAATGCAAAAAATTGGAAATATTTCTCTTACCACCGAAATATTTCCTTAACAGAAACTTTTACAAGGATTTAGCGCTCAACGGTTTTATTACACACTTTGTTCCTATTATCACTTTATGCAGCAGAAGATATATGAACAATAATAGGAAAAAAAATCTTGAAATATCAACTATATACGATAGTCAATAGCAGTTGAATTGGAAATTATGAAATTCTATCTACACAAATAAGAAATAAATCAGTTGCTACCTTGGTAGAAGAGGTAATGGTCAACAATAGGTGACACTGACCAGCATGTAACTCAATACAGTAGTACTATTTACTTGAGTCAGTCTACAGTTTATGGGGAGAAATCCACTTCTTGTAAATGGTGTATTTTCTCAACTTTAATTTTCATTCATAACACAATACATTTGAAAGTAGAAATCATTTTGTAGGCTATCGATTTGTGAGTGATGCGCATAATTTACCTCAATATGTTTCTCGTTGAGAAGCCATGGTCGATGAGCAAGAATTTTATTGATTTCATACAAGTCTCTCAGCTTTTTTGGTATTTTGGTGAGGCCTTTTAACCAGGCTTGGTCCCCTCCTTGTAGAATAAACTCTTGCCTTTGTAAATTTATTAGATAGCTACACTGGTGCCTTCCCGCTGCCTGTAAATAACAAAACATTGAATATGAGACAAATGCAAGAATGAAAACCCGATAACAGTAAGTTACTTAATAGATGATAATTCTAATAAAATAATATGTGGATATTTAGATTTTAAAATCTACTGTTGATTAATGCAAATTATGTGAAAATGATGCCTGAACAACAGATGCGTATTTGCAGTCGAGTCGAATTGATCAAGGCTGCTGCAATAGTCAAGAGCAAAATATCTACAATTAAAAACTAGAAAAATATTGGCTAAATAGCTACTACTTCAACAGATCAAGCATCCCAAGCAACTACTTGATCAAAAACTCAACTTGACGAAGAAGATTAAGTGTTAAGAATATTAAGTGTAGTTGAGGCAGATAATAAATTCAAATTATAAGAACAAGAAATATTTCATTTCAGTATTTTTATAGTATGTCCAAGCAAAAGAGGCATTCCAGCAAGATGGAAAAATGACTCCAGCTCGTTCACTATTAGTTAAAAAATGATTAATTTGGTCTAGAGTTGTAAAACAGAATATAATTATTTTCTACTAATTTATACAAAATGTTTTATTTTTTAAACAAAATCGAACGAGCTGGAGACATTTTGCCATCTTGACAGAATGTCTTCTTTGCTTGGACAGACTATAAGAATATATTTTTCCAATTTAAAAGCTTATTAGAAGAAGATAACTGAAATTCACATGAACATAGAACTACTAAACTAATAATTTGGAAACGCTTTTGCTAGAAATTGTACTATTTGTTTAATAGGCAACTGTGCATTCAAAAACACGGCAGTAGAGCTCTCAAGATAATAATAATTCAAGAATTAGAACTACTTTAGTGAGTGGACTCTGCATCATTAAAAATTTAATTATAGAAGTGATATATTATGGGATATTTTTTCAAAAATGAGACAAAAATGTAACACTAATACTACAGAATGTAACTCGAAGCAATTTGAAGGAGGGATAATATTTTCTTGAACCAGCTTTCTGGCATTTTGTCAACATTTTAATAATAACTACTACTAATTTGGATTTTCCTCCCTTAAAGTAATCTGTTTTCTTCTGGGAATTTTTGAACTTTGGCTCAAGTAAAAAGTAAAAAACAACCAAGGAAGAGAGCTCTTGCTACCTGATTTTTTTCCATCTCTGGGTGGTTGACACAACACTTGAAAGATGTTGTATTTATAAATTAAATAATAAAAATCTTTCAATAATTTGTTCACATTAAATATGACACAATAATAATAATAAGCCAATCATATGACATAATAAGAATAGACTACTCATTCAAAACAATTGTAAAAATATTCTAAAATTTACTGCAAGAAGTAAGTTATGAAATTATCTTGTTTCTATTTCAACATTTGAACATGTTCCCAAAATTGGAGTAGAAAATACTGTATGGACAAATTATAGAATAAATACTTCTATTAATAAAAGTATTATTAATTTTAATAAAAAGTTATCAACAATTCAAATATTATCAAGTTTTATTAATAAAATATTATTTATTTTAAATGAACAATCTATTCCAAAACATTACAACATCATCACATATTTGCTCATTAGTCTCCATATTAGATAGCAATAGCATTGACTGAAAATCACTTGATATTTTCAATATATTGCATGAAATAAATTTTATTTCAGCTCACCATGATGGCAATAAAATGCCTATAGTCGTAGGGTAGTGGTCCATCCCCACGCAGGATGAAATTCTGGGTGCGCAGAAATATGTCGAGATATGTAATGTGATGTCCCATGACTTGAGTTACATGATCTAGCCTACTGTTTTGAAGAAACGCATCGATGAACAACGAATGCGGCTGAAACAGAAAAGAGAAAACATTTCCTTGAGAAATAATGAAACTTATAAATGAATCAAATCTTGATATTACAGAATTTTCAAATGAAACTTGTCAAAAATAGACCCATTTAATAGTGGAAAAAGTACAGTATATCATGTGAAGTAGGACATTGAGTATATATATAATTCTCCCACAATAACCGAGAAGTAAACAAGCTTCCCGTTCATTTTCGTTTACAGCATTCAAGTGTTAGTTGATGCTTTCCAGATGTGGAGATTTTGAAATCCTGTCAGAAATCGAGAAAGAGAACATTCTTTTCAAATTTTATTCTACCCAAGTTCTCTAAGTGATGGTTACCCGAGTAATAATTCTTGAAGGCCTCCCTGTTCACTTCCAATTAGAATGTTTTACAATCCCCTTTCCTTTCTTTATAGGTTGAATTTGACTTCTTTATCTTAGTTCCTAATAATTTTCCTGATACTTTGATTCAGAATCCGATCTTGCATACATGGAATATTATTTAAATATCCAGATTTACTGCTTCAGATCCCAAATTTAATTAGAACATAACCGGAATTTTCTCTTTTTTCAATATTTATCAACACAGTCCTCAATACAGTAAGATTCCGCTCGATGTAGCAATTCACTTCCACAAAGTTCAGCACCTATATCATGAGTTCGAGCAAATTCAATGAGTAAAGAAAATTTTCAGAGTAGTTTTCAAACTTGTTGTCCACTTTTTGACAAGTGAAGTCAATATTTTCTATTCTACTCTCAAAAATATACATTACTACAAAGAAATATTTTATTTTCCAACTAGATTTACCAAACTCCCTCGTCAACTCTACTCATTTCACTACTTATCACGACAAAACTCCCAAAACCTCTCTAATGTGGCTACTTTATTGATCGGTTCAACCCACTTTCATTAATTTAGGGGACCAATTCACAATAAAGAAACCTTGTGATCCAATCCACACTTGACCTTTGCGAGGGTCAACCTAAAATTCAAAACAGTTTCTCTGAATCCATCAAGAGGAAATTCTACTTTTTGACTTGACTACTGCCAAATTTCTAGTGAGCTAATGAGCGTGAACCTGATTGCCGGTAGCTCTGTTATCTATGGAACATCGAATTTTCTGGTAAGCTCTCTCAGTTGCTAGTTCATTACTGTCTTTTTACGGAAGCTAGATGTTGGTTTTTTCTTATCTTTAGTTGTTTTCTCTCTTGTAAATTAGCTGGCTGGCTCCGTTCCACGAGGAAGGCAAGCAGGCAGGCGTGTGGGGAATGTAGGTATGTAGCAGAGGAGTGACTGATGCTCTTGGTATAGTAATAGATGTATGGTTTCTAATTCGTGTTCATCTGGCAATCGTCTTCTTTTAGATCGGTGAGAGCTGGCAGAAGTCTCCTGCTGTCAGAATCTGTTTTAAGAGATTAAAGATTCGGCAACAGATGGGGAATTTTGGCCCACAGAACTTTTGGCTGTCTCTCAACAGCTGCTAAACAGCTGATCGTGCTGTACACTATTGGCTTCCTCCTCCTTCTCCTTCATATATTGGCTTCCGTGTGACGTAAATGACATTATTATTTTATTTTTCGAGCGAATTGTGTAATAGAGGGACTGGTGTAACGTGGGAGTCAATAACAGCAAACGCCAAATGGTTTGGCCTTCACACACACAACACAGCTAATCAAGTGGAACTGTTGAACGTTTTTACTTTCTACATTAATCGCAATGTAATGACAGCTTCAAACAAAACAGAGTTTTCAAAAACTACACACTGACATGAATGTTTACAGACCTTTTCAGAAGATTTATTTTGAAATTACAATTTTCGTAGGGCAGTAACTGAGGAAACTTCATAATTTCCTTTAAAACAATTGGACAAAAAAATAAATTCAATGAAAAGAAAATACCGAAGAAACTTTAATAAAGAGCTAAATAAGCAAGAGAATGATTTATTTTCAAATAATACAAGAAAATGAAATGTTATTTCCATTAAAATTGTTGAACACTTTAGAATATTTGTGCATAATCTGCACTGGTGAACTCACTGCAAGTTAATGTATTTTATAAACTCAAGTACTCGACTCTCCAATAACGGGTTAGATAATTCAGATAGCAGCTATTCATCGCCAATTTTTTATGTAGTTGTTACTAGGCTAACTGGCTTGACCTCGATAAAACACTTCAGACAATATCAAGACTACCATGGATAAAAACAAGAAGGTCAGTAGTTTATAACATTTTGATTCGAGTTGACAGTAATAATTGGTGTGATAGTTTAGTTATTGCCTAGACCCTATACATGGGTAATTGGGTAATGTAATTCATCAAATTTCTTTTTCTCGTTAATTAATGAATCTCGGATGGAACTTATTCAATACCGTCCGGTATTTATATACCTACTTACAGTATTTGAGCTCAAACCAAATCGTACCTAATGTACATTAGTTTATTCTTCAAATTCGGTTTATTATGGATATTATTTTAGTTGGTAAAAACATAGACCAAACAACAATTTCATTACCCCAATTTTGAAAACAGGGTCCGCCAAACCCGTATAGTGGTAATAGCCAACCCAAGTGGTCCGCCAAACCCGTAGGTGGCTAATAATTACAAAATACCTAGTAAGACAAAACCACGTAAATTCCACTAGAGATGATAATGACACAAACAGACCTTTCTAGAAAAGGAGAAGAAGACAATAAAAAAACAAATAAACTTCGCAAACTTCGCAAAATCTACAGGTAAAAGTTCATGTAAGCTTCCTAAGGTATAATATTGTTCAGTACAATGTTTTCATATCAAACAACATAATTATGGAAAAAAATTCTAATAAAATTGTCCCAAAATTGTGAGACAATTTTGATCAATGTTGATAATTTTCTTCCACTGTGAGACAACTGTGATCAATCAATATTCGACTTAATAACCTCTATTGTAATATTTTAATCAAAATTTTGGAGAGACGTATTGGACTTTAATGTCTGTGTTTTTACCCCTTATTGTAATTTTTCAAATACAGTAAGAGAATATCAATAAGATATGATCGTTTCATACAGTAAATCACCACAAAACCATTGTGCACTTGAATCATACTGTATGAACCTTTATAACATTCAATATCTGTTCACCTGCCAACTAGACACCACAAACCCATCATGTTCGAAAATGGACAGGCTGAGAACTGTTGAGTGTTGACAGTGTTGGTATGCTTCAACAAGCGTTGCAACTAAGTGCTAATTCGCATCAGCCCTGACATACTTTGTTGAAAGCGTACAATTCGACTCACCGGCCGGTTAGGACTCGACATATAAACGTGGATCCATCAAATTGACCTCCTCTCCACCTCTTCATCACTGTCACTACATTAAACAACCCCCCCCACCAACAACCAGTCAACGACCAACGAAAATGTTCGTCACCCATTCTCCAGTTTCCACAAACAACAATCTCCAATCTAGTCACCGTTTACTTGAATCTTACTAGAGACACAAGATAATTATTTAGCAAGATGTTGGAAAATGAAAAATTGAGTAATTTTTTCAATAATGATTTTTCTTTCACAGTAAAATGTAAAATTGAATAATTTAGGTATAATAGCAATTGTATTCTATTCATCCCTCCTCTGTCCTAAATACAATCAATATTGCTATAATATATAATGAATCTACAGACAAAAGAGCAGTACACGTATGTTTGTAGCCTATATGAAGAATACTTATTCATCCAATGCCGAAATATGACTTTTATAGTGTCAGAAGCGTGAAAGTAGAATGAAGCGGTGAAAGAGCACCCCCGAATCAATTTGAAGCCATAGTGGAAGTGCAGCCATACAAAATAAATCTCAAAGTTCGATATTGAAAGCGAAATTATTATTCTTCTACAGTGTGGTTGACATGTCCACCGAGTCCTTTCATTGTAAGTGAATTATGTAGGGGGGGTTTTATAAAAATTGGATGGACTTCAAGGATTCATTGAAACGAATAAATCATTTTTCTATCCAATGAACGAATATAATGGTAGAAAAGGTATACTTTTAAAAGTCTGTACAAATTTTATTGAACTCAATATACTAAAAATGTAATTTTCAATTCAACCAGAAACTAAGATATTATTTTTCAAAATTAATATCTGTTACTATTCTAATACATTCATACATTCAGCCATGCTGCATACATTCAGCAATTTCTCATGTAGTGTCTATTGAAATAGAATCAATAAAGTTCAAAGAAAAATCACGGCATAAACATAAGTGAAATCTAGCAGGCTGTCAATATATTTCAAACGAATACCAAAATTTACACCATCCCTAAAATGAGTAGAATTATGTCTGATCAAAATTGAAAAATCTGATTATCTGATAAAAAACAAATTTCATTATTTATCAATTGAAATAACAAACCTTCAATAAATCAAGTAAACATTTAATAATCAACTTCAATATTTTAAAAGTTATTAAAGCGATAATTCACGAGTCCATTAGCCTTCTTTGAAAACAATGTAAGTTATAGTTGTGCATAATTAGTTGAAACGAATTAATCAGCAGGAAGAGTCCCTCTCAAAGTATCGATATTGCAACTCACATTGAAAAGTAGGCGAAACTGGAATATTCGGTTGGTCCAGATCAGAGCTCTTACCTGCAGTCCGGTCCTGAGCACTGATCTCGAATCCTGACACTTGAAGACAAATGAGCCCACAGCTTAAGACCTACATACAAGGGGAGAATAATAACCAAGTCCTGTCCTTAATACTCTTGTCCTCCCCTACAACAAAAATGTAAAGACGCGAAAAATATAAATAAATAAAAATATTTCTACCTGCCACCCGGTTATAGCTCAAGCTACCCCTATTTCTTCATTTTCCATACAAGTTTTCGAAAATAATGCTTCACTATCATCCAACCGTCAAAGATTATGGCCATATTCAGGTCTAAAAAATACCTACATAGATCGCATCAGAGAACTGAGTTGCTAGGGGCTGATTTGCATAGATGTAGAGGGATAGATTCTGAAAATAACGTCTTCATGTATCAAACTCAGTCGAGTGGAAAAATTGACAAGATGGGCATATTTACAATCGACCAGCATAATTCACTCTGACAAAAACTGACAACTGCTCGTATAAGGCTTGATAAGAGTACATCAGTAAGGTCTTCTGACATGTAAAATTATGGCTCTGCCTCACAATAGTATAATTAGTGATATTTATGAGGTTTTGTTTCCCCGACTGAAATGTGGATAACACTTCCTAATTAATATTTTTGTGAACAATCAGAGCAATACAAGTCAGTAAATCTGGACTAAGCTCAACAAAATATGAAAGGATCAGGACTAGTATGGAAGCTTGTCAATGAAAAAATTTTAAAACAAACTTTCAATTTTTGAAATTCATTGAATAACACATTACCCACTACTTACTACTCAACAACTATTGTTCAAACCAAAGAAACTAAAAAAAGTATAGATTAGTCTGGTTCTCTGAAATGATAATAAAGACAATCTCTAAGAGTAGGATAGTCTTTGGTTCCAGTGATATAAGTCTTCAAGGTAATGGGAAAAAGGCACCCTCAGTGCAGCCTCAAGAAAAGTAATATACTCAAAAAGAAAGTAGAGAAAAATTGTAGAAAAAGTACAGTATTTTACTAGACATTGGTAGGCCTACAATATGAGTTATTTGTTTTTGGTCGAATATTTACAGAAGAAAGTGAAAAAATTGAAAATTATAATAAATAAAGTTTAAAAGACAAGGGAACGAAAACAAAATGAGTAAAGTTCATGGCAACAATAAATGCATGAGCAAGAATTGAAAAATCTTCTTGTTGAATTTAAAAAATATGCGAAAAGAAACTCAAGCTATATTCCATAGGAAACCTGCATTGAAATCAATATGCATAATTAAATTGTATCCTATTTCTAGTTCAGTACTGAAGTCCACGATTAAGCTTATTTCATTACTTATTTTCTTAAAACGATTTCTCAAATTTGATAAAAAATATTGCAAGGAAGTTGATTTTTTATCACTGAGTGAATGAAATTTGGCAACGCTGCGATGGTGGAATAAAACAACAAAACATTGGAACCGAACCGGTTGAGAGAGGTGGTCACAAGCACGCGCAGTCACAGAACACCAATTCTCTCAAACTCTTTCTCTCACACACACAATTCCCCCAACTAGATTCTTCATCTCACTCCCTCGTACGCCCACAGCTACAACATAATTTTTTTATGTCTCAGCAACCAAACAAAATGAAATCGTGAGCAAGGGCCAGGGGATATCAACTTGGTTTCTGTTACATCATTGTCAGCTGATCAATTCTTCTAAGCTAGTCTTCATGACAGTACAACACTGTAGAGGAAAGGATTCTCCTGACAGAAAAATATTTTTTCAAATAACATTTAGAAGAATTATTTTTTCATGAATCCCAAAACAGGGTTCAAACCCATAACATGAAACCCAAGAGGTAAACCCATAACATAACTGAATGCGGAACATCAGTACACATCCCTGACATGCATAAATACTATGGTGAGGTAATACAATAGAATAGATTGATAGAATATACATATAAAATACAATATTATATTGATATACAGTGTAATACACTGAATGGATACGAAATGTTTGTTAACTTAATTTTTTACAATCCCACAACTTAATGAATGTAGGATAGAAATATTATTCAATTTCAAATTTCAACTAAAGTTAGGCTTAGGCCTATGAAAGAAAAATCGCTGTATTGTAAATTCAGAGAAAAGTGGAGACTAAGAACAGTAAAGACTTCAAATGTTCAAATAGATAGAAATTGGAAATTTTTGGTACAACTCCAACTGAGCTGACTGAAATACAGTATTTCAGTCTGTTATCAAGTTCAATTTCAATTTTAAAACATAAAACTAAATAACAGGTGCAATCATAAGAATAAGTAAACCAACAGAGGAATAAACTGTACCTCAGCCAGTTTAGAAACGATCCTATTCTCCGATATTCTCGGCTTCAGTAGAGGAATCTAAAATTAATTTTTATAGCTTAAAGTTTAAAGCATTCAAACTGTAACATAATTCTGAAGCATTTGTCTAACAGAAAGATAAAGTGTATAAAACTAGAAAACCTGAAAAAGGTTTTGAAAGGAAAATCATACCAAGTGTAGTCATACCAAAGACGACATTATTAATATATATATATATATATATATATATATATTTTTCAACTGAAAAATGCGCTCTCGCTAAAACTTGAGGCTTGAAATGTCAATGGAAAGAAATTTTTAATTGAATTTAGTACAATATACGGTATTCGAAAGAATAAATTTTTTCCGTCTGGTCTGAGTATCCAAATTTCTGAATGAATCAAAAACCTGTTTGTACTAAAAAAAGTTTCCAATTTTTTCGAATTGGGTTATCAACAGTCTGAAGAGAGTAGGAATTGGCATACAATGAGTAATACAAATAAAGGGCAGAAAAAACAAATAAAACACAATACTACCCGTCAAAATATTTCAATTCCGTTCAAAAACAACTAGATAACGTTTCATACCGATCATTGTCCTCAGAACCAAACCGGGATTTTTTTGTTCCACCTGCTTGAATGGGAGAATAAAGTCACTGGTCAATCCTGTAAACCCCATAGAGCGTAGAACTCTTTCAAAAGTCCAAATAATAGGAGAGATTGGCAGCAGCAGTTAACATTGTCATCAAGCCTTTTCAGAACAGGACCTGAAGTAAACAACTTTTCAAAATCAGTCAAAGAGAAAATTCACGAGTGTGTAGGCTCTCCCAATACCAAGCCTTCTCCATAAAAATCGACTGAAATGAATTCAACCTAATTGAGTTGTAAAGTATTTTCGATTTCATTATTTATAAAACGAAACTACAGATCTTGGCATCAATGCGAATCTGATGAAAGTCCAACGAATGATCCAACGAATCTGATGAAAGTTGAATTCATGTGCAAATAAATAAGTGGTGACGGATGCAGTGAATCAATTCGTCAAGGATTGCCGGTTTATTCTGGATAAAAACAAAAAATGATTGAAGCATGCACTGATACATTCTGATGAAATATAGTACTGAAATTATCAAGAGTGATGAGGATGGAAAAGTGTTATTATCAAAACCAGATAAGAATAGAAACTATCAGCATTTCATTAAATTTATCTTCCACTCGAGGTCTTGGGTGGACCAAGTGTGACCATCTTTCCCCATCCACAAAATATAATTATTATATATATTCCCAATTTAAATTCTATGTATTAAATTCAATATACTGTATTTGAATTTTCCATGTATCCATGTACTCTGTAATACAATATTTCTAGTTTGCGAAAATTCAATTCGTACTGTGAAAAGTTCAAATGAAATAAAAATCACCCGCCTACAATGAAATTCACTTCAAGTGAAGAGAATAAATGAATTTAGCTGATGATATTAGATCTTTGAGAGCTGAAAAAGAATGAATTATTCATTTCTGATGGAATTGTTTTAAGCTCTTATCTAATTTATTTCAAATGTTATGCAATCGAAAAACAATAGAATCAAACGTCTCAATGGAACTAAATGAAACAATTTTATAGCAATGGAATGCCTTTATCAAAAGGAAATCCGAGACATACACAACAATCAGAATGAACTTTGACAATAATGTACGCGACTACTCAATGAAAGATAAGTGAAATATTTAAAAATGTATTTGGTGGTAAATAGGTCTACTTATCTACAGTTCCGTTCACATGAGAGCATATTATACATGTTCAAGTCGTAAACCCGGAAAATATTCTAAATGCATGATTAAAATATTCGGGTTCTATCTCAAATATCAGAAGTCATTAGTAGAAGTATTGATGATTATTAAAAAATTGAAAGTTACTACGTATTATAGGGGCTCGTTGATGAGTAGAATAGACGTGTTGCTTCGTCACCTTCTCATAACATAATCGCTAATGAGTTGATGAATAATCTATGACTACGTTCAAACCAAGATAAGATCCAAAGAAGTTTCTAGAAAATTCGAGAGAATCTATCAAATATAGGATTAGTGAGAGTTGTATTCTAGAATTTTTAGTTGATGGAGAGTTAAAAATTGTAGCCTACAATTATTGTAGAATTAGAATAAGAATTGAATTCTACTACTGATAAATTTGTCACTGAAATTAATTTATAGAAAATTGCTTCCATGGTTCAATAAGATTTGAACTCTCTCACGACCTTGGTGAATAAGACAAGAGAGGCGGATTGTAAAAAATAACTTTCCAATTATAACTGATCAAACTTTTATTTCAAAATCAAATTTTAAAAATCCATAGCTTACTTCCATCATTTGTTCAAACATGAATTGATAATTTCAGAAATTGAGATAGTATTGGAAAGGTCAAAAATGTTTTCACCTAATAATTAGGATTTCAAGAATATTCATTCTGGGGGGCTAGTTACAATAGGCCTAATCATGATAGAAAGTATACAGACTAGAACATTATTATAATCATGGTAGATTCAAGGATGAAATATTATATTCATGATATCTTAACATATAAAATTACGCATAAAATCAAAGATTTTCAAGGGTAATTGGGAAACGAAGTCCTCAGAAATAATTACAGTATTGAAAGTGAAAATATAAGTGACTTATTAAATGGATCGTTAGGTCAAAGGTTGGACAAAATGATGACCCTGAAACCTGAAACAGAATACTTTATCCACTGTTTTGCCTGAACTCTGAATTTCAAATCAAGGTCAAAACGTGTAAACAAGTGGTAATTTTTTCCGTTCTAGCGATGAAAAGAGTGGATAATAATAATAATAATAATAATAATAATAATAATAATGGTGTCGGTAAGCAAGAAATTGAGTCAACAGTCAACATTTGTTTTTCAAGATCAGTTCTCTCCCAATGCCATTGGTCAGGAGATAAAAACATCATCAATATTACTTAACTCCAAGTAAAATGCTTACAACTCTCACGGCTTATTTTTCATTTAAGTTGATTTCATTCTATTCTCATGATTCATCATGAAAGATGATATCTTTTCACACATCATCAATTTCCTAATTACAATTTTCACAAATCCTAAAAAAAACATTTGCCTATTTCATCCACTTGAAGTGCACCAAAGTTCAGGATAAACCAGGAGAGCTGATAATAAACAAATAGATCGAAAAGAAACTCAAAATTCATTACGCAGCGATAAAAATAATTAAACATTGAAAAAACATTATGAGTACTTTTTAAAATATATCCATTGAAAAGTTCAATCAAGTATCATGCCTTCTTCCTTCACACTACTAACGTTTCATGTTAATATTTGTGCGTTTGATATAAATATAGCCTATATAAACGAACTCATAGCAACCGAAAATTCGTTTGTCCAAGAAAAAAAATTATATAATCATGCAATGATAGTTCGAAGAGTGAGAAGTTACAAGCGAATGTAGAAAACGAGGAAAACAAAACTATAAGAGAGGAAGCAATTTATGATAAACACAAAAATACGTAATTACTTTGTTTTTCAGTCCGCTCTATTTTGGAGGAAGGGATCGGTCGAACGAACAAAAACAGCGAATAAATGATAGGAGAGAAGAAAAAGAGAAATCTTTTTTCTGAAACCACCCTGTCTATTATCTGGCCGCTCCTCGCTCACTAAATGTGTTTTTGAGCGCCATTACTCTCAATTAAGTTTGTCTCCAAGTCAGTCAGTGCCCATACTATCTTCGAATCTCCAAACCCAATGCTCCATTAACTATTTGCCCACTCCAGACAGAAGAATGGCCATGGCCATCTTTGCCAACACATAATCCACCCAATAAACAAAGCGCACTACCCTTTCCACAACCAAACTGCCAAGCAAACAACAGTCTTCTATTACTCTGTTATTGAAGTGATCCAACGCTGTAAACACGAGGAAATGATATAAAATATTTTTCATTTCTTCTCACAAACTACTAAATGATATTCAACTTCTCTAATTCATCACTACATTCGTGTTCTTCGTTGTTTACAAAATTCAATGTAACACCGCCCTAAACAAGAGAGAATAATTATTGGAAATTTATTAGTTTACAATCGAATTCTTACTATATGATTCAAAGCTCATCGTATCCATAAATAACATGCTCTCAAAAATATAGGAATTCAAGATAAAAATTATTATTTGTTGAAGGTTTATCAAAATTCTCGATGACTACTTGCTCCCAAACATGTTGGTGTTTCTGCACGTCTGTCGGTATGTGCTATCCAAATGAAACGAAGAATCAGAGTTGAAACAAGCTATAGAGTAAGAACTTGAACTGCAGCTAGTAAATAGAGGAGATAATGAGAAGAGGCTGCGAAGAAAAGCAAACAAATTGAAAATAAATGATTGATGTTTGACAGGGAAGAGGGGAGAGCAATGAACCAAGTAGAATAGCATAATGAACAACAACTCTTGATCAGACAGAAGCCGATTATTATGACTCACACACCATTCCAACACTACGAATCTCTCAATAGCTGTTAGATTGCTCACGATCAATATTGCCCAAATAATGAGTGAAAATTATTTTCCTGCAACCAATTTTAAGCAAGAGGAGCCAAATTTCATTCAGTCAGTTCATGGGAAGTTCATTGTGAAAATAACTACCGTATTCCAATATCAATTATTATTTTATTGAATGTACATTATTCAATTGAAAAGCTCAAAAGGGCTTACTCTTACCAGAGAGGATCTTAATAGAGAGGTTTATTTTTATTATTCTTTGCTCTTACTAATATGCATTACTATTGTAATTAATTTTATTGTTAATATCCTTTCTAATTGAAACACAAATACTGTATGCATGAGAAAGACCTTCAATAATGTTCTAAGAGCAACTCCACCACTCTTGCAAAGTGCTCATTTTTGTAGATGGGACGGATACCAAAGCCACTGCGGGAACACCGAAACTTGATTAGATACTGAAATGATAATGGTAATTGAAATTTACAGTTTTTGCTTTATTGTTCACTCTGTTCCCAAAGCTGCACAATTTAGGAGTTTTGCGCTACAGTAATCGCAGTTTTGTATCAAGAAATTCAGAATACATGTCCTAATTCCATTGAATTTTATTCTATTTTGATTATTATTTATTATTTTTATTAGCCGTCAAGCTCCCAGATGGAAGACGCTGAGCAAAATTTGGTTCATTTTTTGATTTTCTTGTTCTTTTTATCAATCCACCAGTTTTTCATTTTCTGAGAGAACTCCGCTTTCCTTTGATCACTCCATTTTGTTCCCACTCTTGGTACAGTCATCTCTGGTTTAACTTCCCATTTTCCAACCTTTTCTCTAAAATTATTCCTGTTGTATATTTCATCATTGTTAATGTTAGCCAGCACTAAGTCCTTCTTGACGTTTTTCATCCATGCACCTCCATTACCAAGTGTTGCTACATATACTACTATTCTTTTTGTAAGTCTGTGATCTGGAAGCCTCATTAGGTGACCGTAAAATTTAAGGCGCCTTTTCCTGATGTCTGCTTCTATATTAGAGTATTCTTCAACTTAAGCCGTTTTCTGTTTTATTTTTATAATTTCAATTTATTGATTCAATTTCATTTAATTTTTTTGTTTCCTGGGAATCTAGTTTCCCAGTTTTATTTTCCCCTCTATTGTTGTTGGTGTAACTACGGGTAGCCAGTCCAACTTGGCTGATTGAAATAAACATTTATGATTGAAACTCTTGTCACCCAAAAATAGACCACGACGTGAGCGTCATTTGAGCTTGTTTATGAGGCAGAGGCAGCCATCCATAAACTACAAGTCTTTGTTTCCAACAGTTGGCTCTATTTTTCAAAGCTGTTGTGTTCTTGGTTGGCGGTTATTAAGAACGATGTTAAGGAAGTGGAAGGAAAATGGGTGGGCCTATATTCAAACTAAGCTAAGCCATGATTATTCTGCACGATATAGGCTATAGTCTGTCCAAGCAAACAAGACATTCTGGCAAGATGGGAAAATGACTTCAGCTCGGTCAATATTGGTTGAAAATTATATATTCGGTCTTAAATTGTAGATTAGAATGTTTCCTACTATTTGAAAACAAATTTATAATTTTTCAACACATATTGACCGAGCTGGAGTCATTCTCCCATCTTGCCAGAATGTCTTCTTTGCTTGAACAGACTATAAGCATAACCCGGTTCGGCCTCTCTCGCAAGCGAAGGCCCGGCCAGGCTATCACATTATTCGTTGGCAGTAAACAGAGGTGTTCGATGTTGAGGTTCCAACGTAAACAAGGTCAGATAGCCTAATATAATCGCCAAGTTGATCACGTCAATACAGCACGACTAGTAGGTACTGTCGTAGATATACTAAGCTATAGTTAAGTTAGTCTATGGTACTGTACATCGCAATTAACATGGTCTACAAAAATACAAGTGTGAATTCAACTATGAATAAATTTAAATGACTTATAACTGAAGGTAAATGCAAAATACTAAATTCGAGCATTGTATATTCAGGAATTATAAAAGGGACAGTTTTGGACTTTGCCTGTTGTACTCCTCCATGTATAATAACTCAATAAATATGATGATGACTATACTACATACCATTGAATATTCGCATATAATATATATCAACAATGCATGGAATAATGATTACTTGCTAACCAGCGACCACAAATTACAAAATAATGTTTGGATTAAACAATTAGCGAAAAATACAACAAACATGATTTCAGTACTTATGGGAGACTCTCACACACACTTTAAGAGTAGTAGTTTAGTCTAAACTCTAAACTTTAAATTTTAAAGAGTAAAAACTAATGTTTATTACTATTATTTCTTGTTAATGCTTGTTAAACAGTTGCCTGGAGAAAAGTTTAGTGATGAGAAGTATGCCTATCTGAACTTAATTTAATAAATTTTTTAGTAATCAAGTTATAGCACTCATTTTCCAAGGAAGCTAGTTTGACAGTCCTCCTGAGTGTCCACTATAGAAGTTGACTCATTTCATTCAAGTACATAGTATTTTTGTACGTAGGCCTACATTGTAAATTATTCATTATACATTGAAGTTTCAAGAGCAAAACCCAAAACTGTCCAATGTGGTGTGTGATAATGTATGATTGCGGATTGAGGGGAGAAGAGGATGGGTTGATAGAGTGTGAATCAGCAGACCAGTTGGAACACGAAATCGGCGAGCATGTTTCAACATGAAAGCCTTTCAAAAATCAAAATGGATACAGAACAAAACATCTGATAAAAAAAATCGAGCAGCCACTGAAATTATCGTTAAACTCAGAGAGAATAGAATATGAATTCTTACTCTATTGGGTCTAATCAAACTGGGTTACACTTCCTATATCCAATTGGCAATTTTATTTAAAAAAATAATTATCAGCCTTAATTAATTACCACAAAAACCTCAGCTCTACCATTACTTCTACTCCTACTTCAACACATGATCCGTAATCTACTGTGCATACAATTTGCAAGCCCTAATATACGAATAATACAATCAACCATGCATCTATTGTGTGATAGAATTTGCAGCACCACTTGTGAATATTCAAAGGCCTGCATGACTCACACACGGCTCGAAGAATAGTGGCTTTGACAAATATGAGAGAGAGACATACTAGACTATGACTCACATTCTACATCACCAAAAGAAGAGTATTGAGTTTCAACAAGCTAAAAAATACGTATATTCAACTACAAAAAATCAGAATTATTGTGAAAATATATAATTATTCAAATCCTAATTAAAAAATTGATAATATAAGATATTGAGATATAATATACTTCTTTCTAGGTCGGTTCAAGTACAAAAAGTAGATAGAAACCGAAGTAATCAGCCGAATGTAAATTGTAACTATATAAGTGTTAAAAATTTTTAACCAAAATTTTTTTCCAAAATACAGGAGTACATTGTTGCACTTATGAGTTCTACTTCTATATGAAAAAGTAGGTTCTAGTAAATTCTGGTCAGTGTGTGGCAAGCTAAAATATATACCTAAAATAACGACAATATCAGCAATTTTACATAGAAAATGTTTATATTGAATTGCTTAGCAAACTAACTGTAGTGGCTTAGCAAATTGCTTTAGTGGATACTGACTGATATCTAAAAATGAGTTTTTCAAGAGGTTTATCAAGTAGCCTACTTGAAACATTACTAAAATATGTATTACTCATAAACTTTAGGCAGGCTACTGTTACTTACTTCCGATTAAATTTAGAAATGGTAACAGGAAGTCATATGGTAATGGTAAATAGTATACATTATATGGTAATTTTAAATATAAGAGCAGTAGCCTATATAAGAACGGTTAATGGCAACAGTTTAGAATGAATTATTGATCTGGCCGCTAGCTATATATACGTGTAGCCTGACGGGCCGGCATAAAAATAACCAACAATGCATAGATATAAAGTGTAATCTTATGTCCCAAATAATGCCAGTTGCCTTCTCTACACGTACAAGCCGCAACCAATGGAAGACTCTTCTCAAATACAAGCAAGCGGTAGCGGGCAAAGCGAGCCTAAACTTTCATTTTCACACTTTCTAATGGAAGACTGTGCACACAGAGTTGAAGGAAAACATTGTTACTACAAAGAAAACTATAGAAAAACATAGTTACAAAAGTAACTGACAGAATTTCAAGACTCTCATGAAATCGCATAAGGGAAGTCACGCCAACTAACAATACTGACGAAATTCAAAGCGCACCTTTCCCAGAACTTCTAAAGGTTTTTCGGCAAGTTATCACGACCATCTCTATGATACGAGCACGAAAGACGTGTTATCAACTTGACGACAATTCAATTGCTTTTACCCTGAAATAAAATTATAATTGAGGACATGTTACGAAAGATTTTCCAATACCGGTACCTACATTATAATAAAAGAATACAGAATCGTTGGTAGACCAACGAGTAACCAACCAGTAAAGGAATGAGTAAGAGAATGTGCACTCATCATCAGTAAATACTAAATTACTAGTTCATATTCCTATTTTTAATCAAGTTGAGCTTTCTGATGAGAATCATCTCAAGATTCATGATGTAAAAAAATTACAACCAGAGAACAAGTGATGAATTTCTGATGCCACATCACACACCTAAAATTAATAAAAAGCCTACAGAATCTTCCACGTTGACTTGAAAATAACAGCTTCGGTTGAGTAATATCATCATGACAGTTGATATTTGATGAGAAGTCTATTCTAAAATAGACATTGAGAAGAAATCTGAGTCCTGCTATTGTTTTCTCAACAATGAAAAATAAAATTGATAGAACATAAAAAAGGTATAGAAACCTAATGAACTGTTATTTCATCATCACTAAAGTGAGGAATGAAATTGTGTTAACTGTTTACATCTATATTTCACTCGATAATTCAATTAAAAAACTTGGATCAAGGTTGAATCGTTGAAAGATAGGATAATTTTATTTATATGTAATGTTATTGACCGATACGCCAGCCGATTTGACTTTGAATGAGACCTTTTCAATAAAGATCAAGTCTAGCAATCAATAAAGATCAAGTTAAACGATCACCAATTACCTAAATTCAAAGATATGAAAGACATGAACCTAGATAGTTTCATTCAAAGTCAAGTGATCTTGAGTCTTATAATGATGAGTGTAGTAAGTTAAGCAATTTTGCATTCTGTAAAATGGAATATACCGGATGGAAGATATAAATTTCAGCAATGGAAATGAAAGTAATCTCACATCCAAAATTTCATAAAAAGCAATGTATGGCTGACGTCAAAAAGTTGAGCGGTTTCGTCTGCTCCTTGAACGCACTCACAGTTCAAGTTGTCATTTATCTATGCCCAGCTTAGATTTTTAAATTAAAATAATCAATTGATGATTTACATAATTTCTTAGTGACATACGAGACAAAACCATCTATATTTAGCGTCATCTATTAATATTACCGGCTGCCGGCCGGTTCTCCATTCGAGTATAAAGGTTATCTAGTTATCCATCATTATTAATTACTATTGAAACGAACATTTAGTTCAAGAAGTATGGAGCACTTTTTTGTCATCACATTATACCGGCATTCACCAATCACCAGTAAAGCAAGTTACTTTTTAGCAAATACATTAATCCATTTGACTTGAAGTTGCATCAGATAATCGAAAGCTTTCACTTTCTAATCTCATACTTTACTGCAATGATAGGTTGCTTAAAAACTATGAGTACAAGTACAGTAGTAAGAGATTTCACTTTAATGGCCAAAGTAATGGAAAAAGTGTCAATTTTTGTGGACACAACAAAACCGGTACACAGCCGGTACTAGGCTCTCAGTTATTGCTTGAAAAAAATCAATTAAACAAAGTTGAATTAAATTAAATCCAAGGCATCAAACAAACCCGCACAATATTGTTGGCAGACGATTGACAATAGCCTATGAATTTCTTACCTCATGTCCAATTTGTCCCATATCTTCTGGAGTCACCGCCTCAGCAGTTTTTCCAGATATTTCAACTTTTCCGTTGGCGATCGGAATTTTGAGGCCGGTATCGAGAAACACTGATCACAAAGAGCAGACTTTGTAACCGATTGTCGATGATTACAGTCAAACTGACAGTCGTTCAAAGAACAAGCTACACTAGCACTCAAACTATCCAAATGTTCAGAATTATTGTGATAGGTTGCGGCTATTGAACAAGAATCCCTGTATCCAACACAACTGTAACTTATTGTGCGCAGACCGGCCGAATTGCACATTGAATTGGAAGTCAACTTGGCACGACAGTTAGCAACAATATCAGCTGTCTTTGTTGTACATACCGTGCGACGCTATCACTTGGATAATTTCTCAACTGTGCTGTGCTCACTTCGAAATCTCAGCATTCACTTCACAAAAAACTCACCGAAGACAATAAGAACTTTACTTCACAGCCTATTGCAAAGAAAAGAAAGAAGAAGAAAGTTCACTATACGTCCGAAGTGCGACGCCAACTACAGCTGAGCTACGAAGTGAACAGTACAAAGAGAAGAGCACGACTGAACTCGGACGAACAAAGAACTGAGAATCAGATGTTCGAATCGATGAACAGAGAAAGTGGGGGTCATGGTGGGGGGAGCGAAGCCAGCGCTCTCATTGGCCGGTTCGGCAACCACGCCACCTCATTGCATCAGCTGATCGCACTAGTCAAACAACTACTTACAACTTTTTTGTTCGGAGTTCAGAACAGTAAACTAAGCATCTACACAACTCGTTTCAGCATAATCGTGAAATTTGTGAGGAAAAAGGAACTAGGAAACTGAAAACCTCCTAGTTGATAACGATGATACGTCATGGTGGAAAATTGCTCGTCGCAGATGAATCATATGCCCGTCATAAAAAACCGGAATTCCCATTAATTTATGAAAATTGAGCGGTTTACTTAGCAGGAAAAATACCTATTATTATTTTATCTTGCATTGAACCATTGCGGGATTGCATCAGATACAACATAAAAAGATCCAATCTCTGCCACCACGTCAAAAACTGTTTCTCCAAAAAATGTCATGAATCTTTAGAAATGTATCTTACTTATGTATTTTGATTCTGGGAAAATAAAAAATAATAGTAAGCCCAATGGGCTGAAGAACTCGCGTGCGAACCTTCAAAGTCAACTTATGGCTTTAATTATTTAAAAATATGAACCATAAATCATACTAATACGATACCTAGATTTATTGAATACTGATGAATGATTCCTTTTTGTGAGGATTTAGTTATGTACGGTATATTTTGATCAATAGTTTGATCATATTTTGATACATCATTATCCGCAACTCTTCTGCCACCATTGCAACAATAAAAACGTAGGCCTACTTGTTCAAGACGACTTGACTGCAAGAATTCAGAGTAGGCCTATTAATTGAACATTGTTCAGTGAACAATTCCAACAAATTTGCAAATATGGATGTAATAACTTTCCCTTATTTTTTCTGAAAACCATACATACTATTGTAACTTCGTCTAGAGTCTATCCATTATCTAGATATGATGAAAAGTCTTAAAATAATAGAAGGGCGGATTAGAGGAAAACTGAGGAGAATTCGGTGTTTAGCCAATGATATGTTCTGTTTTCTTTCAGCTCGAAGAACACCGTGATAGTACTTGAGTTAGTTCTTTTCGGAACACTCTGTAGTCATATTGATCGCCTCTTGTTCTAAACTCAACAGAATTTGAAAATTATTTAGTGTATCAAATTGAAAACAAACATTGTAGAGATTCGTTCAAGAATGGAATTTTTTGATAGTTCAGTACAGTATTTCCATTCGGATAAATCGTATAAATTATTAGAGATCTCCTTAATAGCATTCTTATTTCTTCAAATATCGTAGAAAAGCACGGCTGGCTTATTTATTAGTCTTACTTATTAAAGCATGGAAATCAAATGGAACAACAAACTTCCTTCAACAAGAATACTTGAAAAATTACCAATGGTAAAATAATTTAAATTTGCCGCCTTTTGTCAGATGTTCAAATAAATAGACTCCTATCACATGTTTAAACTTTGAAATCAATATTAACATATGACTTCACATGAAAAAATTTATTGATTTGAGAACCTATTTATTGATTATTTCTCATGATAATATTTTCAAATTTGCCGCTAATATTCAATCAGCTGTTCCACTGTAATCAGATGGATTCTCGAAAAAAAATTATTCAAGTTCCTTATGACATTTTCCAGCCGTGATTATTGTGTTGAAATTGAATAGATGCCGGAGTATATATAGATATATTGTTGCTGAGAGCTTATCCTTTTTTCGCCTGAAAAAGGATGAAGGAGTCGGTCGATTTCATTGTCCAACGAACTTGACCTGTATAAAAGTAAGAAGAATATATGTTCTGAATTTGAATTTGATTAATTGAGGCGTTCGAAAGTTATTGTCGAACATACAAACAAACGAACTAACAGACGGACAACGACTTCGGGCTTGAGTCAAACGTAAGAACTCGCTATCGCTCGTTCAATTATCTTTTATATCACTTCATGAACACGATATAAGTTATTCTTCAACCCAACTTTGTAAACAATGGAACTTATTTTCAGTTGAATAAGTAAGAGTACAAATGTTGTCATTTCCACTACCACATATTATTTATTCATTCACCTTACTATGGAGAGGTTCCATAAAATATCTGAAGGGAGGGTAAATTTTAGATATTATTTTCATTTATTTGTTTGAGTGTATTATTATGAGAGGTGGAAGAAAAATTAATAATTAAATCGGAAAAAGGAGAACTAAATCGCACGGTTCTCATTTTTCAAACAAATTTCAGTTGCCCGTCATAGCATAATTACCTCAGGAATCTCTTGAGAGTGGAGGAGCGTATAATAATGTTGAGAAAGTTTTTCTGCGCTCAAGCCCCTCTACCCAACACAAGAGCTCTCTACCACAACCGATTAAATAAATTTTGCAGACTTTAATTAAGAATATCAGAGCCGATAGTCCACTTGGAAAGTTCAACTTCATCTTCATTGAAGTTCAGAAATTAAGAAGGTTCTTGATCGGAGCGCAACTCGAATTAAAAAATTACTGGAGAATTATGAATTAAAGAAGTTCGTAATTTCTTTGGAGGATTTATAACTAATGAACTTTGAATCTCCGCTGGTGCATTTATCAAACTGTCTAACTTTAATTACCTTGTAATGAATTTCTTTTATGCATGCTCAGCCAATGTATCTGCCTCAAAATCCATGAGAGCTGCACGCGGAAATAGCCCATCTTTACCGTATAGCTTCTCATTCAAGATAATCCCAGTTCTCCATTTAATTAATTATTTTTCAAGCTATTATTATACAAATACATACATTGAATTGAACACGCATTGCCTTAACAAATGCAATGTGGTAGAAAGATAGATCATAGGTTGAGTGGTAGAAAGGACTTCCTAGTCCTAACTCCGCCTAATAAAGGATATTTTCATTTTCATTTCATCATAGATGATACAAAAGCGGTAAGATTATTATAAAATCTCAACGGTTCATTCTAATAAAGTTCCTTATAATTAAAAAATATAATAAATTATATTTATTTAATTAATATATATGTTAATTAAAAAATATAATAATATTCGTGTAACATCCTACAACTAGAGACTTGGACTAGAGTGTAGACTTGGAAACAGTAATTTCAGAATTATCAGAAGCAGTATGAGAAGCAAAATTGGTAACGTTATCTAGTTATAAAGTGTTTTGATTCTTCAAGAAAGTTCAAATGCGAATCAATTAAATTTTTTCCACTCTAAACTACTGAAAATCCAATCAGAATCTATTAAAAAGACACAGAATTCAAAGTGATACCAACTTTATATGTATTGATGGATAATTGATGATTTCAATGAGAACCATTTAATCTCGACTCTCGAGTTCACAACGTGATACATGATAGTACTCTGATTTTACAATTTTTGTGGAACAGTCTAATTAACTATTCATCCTTAGCTGACCTAAGATTCAAGAAAAGTCTTATCATGTCTCTCACACATTTACAGAAGAGTAAAGCATGTTTCAATAAATTCCATTGAACGTCCCTGTTAGATAAGATTGATCAAATGGAAATTAATTAGAAAGAGAGGCGAAACCCCATTTGTTCACTACTAAAAAAAGAATGAAATTGGCCAAATCGCCATGAAAGTGACAAATTGTAACAGACAACTGTAATAATTTGTTTAGTGATAATATTCAATCAAACACCTAATACATTTTCCCTAATTGATGGATTAAAATGCTTATATTTTAATTCAACAATTGAGAAAAATATTCAAACGAAATTGGATTATCACAGAAGAAGAAATTCCATCTTGATGGACTCATCAATGTTATTTCATCATTTGCTTCTCCTTCATTTAGATTACTAATTCCAATAGTTTATATCAAATGCGAATATTTTTACATTATAGAGAATTTAATTTGATACTATCCAAACGTTCATTCTAATTAATTATTCATCAGATTGTAAAACTCATTCAATTGAAAAAACTACTCAATTTATGTTGGAGTGACATTTAATAATTATATATGAATAATCAGAGATCAGAGTTGGTTTATGTGCCAAGAAGAAAAATATCAGTTGAGATACAATCAATTTGAGCGCAACAGCTAAAACCTGACACGAATTATTAATGAGAGACTTAGCAACATGCTGCTTAAAAATCTCTTTTATAACAAATTCGACACCCACACGCGAGCTGACGTGTGATATCAGATCTACTAAGAAAAAATCCAATGTAAAATTGATAATTTGAGGCTACATTCTAGCTGAGTTATATTAACCTATATTAACCTACTTGCTAATTTTGTTACTATACTGGTTTTGAGGGGGGAGCGAACAGTATGAAGTATCAGGGAAATAAATTTTAATAGCATTATTTTGTTGTGAAAAGGGTTCGATAAGTTTGAAACTGCAATATGATTAACCATTAACTAATGTAATAATATTCGTCTAACCTGGCTGGCTCAGGTCTGGTGTCAGAGTTTTCAGGTCGCTCCTGATCAATTTCAGGGCCTCTGACATGACTTAACGACTGTTTTTAGGCAGCCGGGACCGACGGCTTAACGTGTCCATCCGAAACACGAGAACTAATGTGAAACTATATGGCTATATGTGACCAATATGTGAAAATAATAATCAGTTAAGGGCTATTAATTAGTTAACTATTAGTTATGTGGAACCAATAATCAGTTATCGATAAGAAATCTTGTATTTACAATTCAAATTGAAAAAATATTTACTCATTTATTATCTTAGGTTGCAATAATATTAGATTTAGATATAATAATAAACTTTTTTCAAATTCTGTTCTCCTCAATAACGCTTATAGAATAAACTCACAATGAAAAGCTGTCTGCAAATAATTTAAAAGGGAATTTTAATAACAGAGAATATTTAAAAACCTAAATTTTCATGGAGTTGGAATATTCTGTTAAAAAAAAGTTATTCCATCAAGAGAAAACTGGAGTTTCAATGGGAAAATTCAAAATTTATCGAAAAACAATGCTAGATTACTGTAAATAAGATTTTTATAAGTGAATCTCATGGAAGTTATGAATTGGTTTTAGGGTATCCTACTGGTATCTGACTTTCTTTTAGAATTCTTTGAATAGTCCACCGAATATGGAAGAGTTATTCAACCCTCAACGAATTGACTATTGCAGACAGAATATTTCATCATCCAACCCAATGTAGGCTAGAGCAGAATAGTTTGATTTCGTTGAAATCAAAACTGAAAGGTTATCAGATCGCTTTGTTATATCAAACGTGCAACCGACCTTGTTTATTGAGAAAAACGCGAGAAGTAAACATATTATTTTTCAATTGAAACTGTTCCTCAAAAACTACTCGTGTAAAACAAATATTTATCATAATTTTTCATTAATTAGTGGTAAATAAAAGTACTGATATACTGATTTGATGGTGAAAGTTCAACTGGAAGTACTATAATTTATTTACAAAAATATGATGCAAAACCTTACTAGTATTATGCAAAACCTTTGAAAATTTCATCGTATTCTCTATTCCGGTTCAAGAAGGGTTCAGTTCAGTCATTGAAAAGTGAAAGATGAATGAGAAAGATCAAACAAAGGGATCCAGAACAGGAATAGAAGGAAGGCGGCTGAAAAGAAACAACAAACCGAAGAAGGAAACAAAGGAATATGAGGGGAAAGAAGCACTGAATAGGGAGAGTGATCACCACACGGAAAAACAATACATTTTTACAAAGTCATTTTCAAAGTTGCAAAGGGCCTTCCACCGGAATGATCACAGCCTAGGAGATTTCTGTGATGATCAAAATCAAATATTGATATTAATGTTTTAAAAAGTGATATGAAGAGAAACATTATTTTATGAGTTGGGAAATTAAGGTTTATTTATAAGAACAGAAACTGATTATTCAAGTTTTAGAACCTACGCCTGAGCTGGTAAATCGGAAACAATTTTTCTCTATTATGTACTCACAATTTTTTTACGCATGAACTTGCACATTCTTCTTTTCAGTCTATTCTTCCGTACCTGAAGAAACAAGAATAATAATGGATTACAATTTCGAAAAAGTAAGTATGAAAACGAAGATTGCTTAAAAACGTTCAAAAGAAGGTTGAAAAATACATGCAGTACTCGAATTTCATTTAAAATCCCAATGAAAACTTGAAGATTGATATAAATAAATAATTAACTTTTTCTTAATAATTTTTTTTTTTTTAGTGTGGATGATGCCGATACAATAATAACAAACCGATAAGGAGTGACGCTATAGCCAACTAAGCTACATCGAATCGTAGGTTTTTACACTATATAGTTACAAACTAGGGTCTTAACTGTCCAAAGGGTTGTTTCTTTTCAACCATTAGTTCTGCATTTCTAATCAATGAATAAATAAAAACAAATATGCTTGAAATACAGAATTTTGAAACATTCTATTAAATTATTAGTAGCACCACTATGTATAAATACGTTTAATAAAACATTTCTTATGAAAATATATACAATGTTTTATGTTATACATTATACTGTGGAAATAATATTGTATATGTTTGTGTATGTGCTATTGATATCAGACTATTAGTTCAGGATTGACAAACTAGACACTGTCTCAATCGGCAAAAATCAGTGATCTGAGAATGCGCTTCATATGGAAGCATAAAATATAAGTCAAAATAAGCAAATATACAAAGTACTCGTGGGTTATTGCACTGAACAAACTTGAATTGAACTACTGTATTTCTGAATTACATAAGTCTGATCTCTGATTTAAGAGATACTACATGGATTTAACATTGATTTCATATAATATCCATTCATAATGAAGCACATAATACTGTACTCTAATCCTCTAATGAAATATTATATAACACAGGAACAACAGATTATTACTGTATATTATACATGCATACTGTACGTGTATGAGAAAAGAATGGGAAAACTTTTCAAAGCTCAAACTCTGAATCCACAAAATACGTAGGATTCATTTGTTAATTGTGTATATTTTTAAAGGAGGATTAGTCTGCATTATTGAGAGACGTCAACTCTGGCTCAATATAGATTAGTATAGAGCCTACTTCAGGTCTTTCTATTGGAACAGCCGCTATTCAGATTCCATACCAATCAATAGCGAAGTTATTACTTGAAAATTGAAGGGTCGTTATCAACAATGATTGGCAAATGCCGTTCGAGGGAGCAGCAGAGTCGCCAAAACTCGTTAAAATTTTAACGAGAGACTGAAATCGGTTTGATTCATTGGAAAGAGCTTCCAACTAACCAAATGAATATAGCGGAAATGATAGAATCAGAGGAAACAGTCTGTTGATAGGAGCGAGGTGGGGATGGAGGAGAGGTTGGGGGTTATGAGAAGGTTGAAGGGTGATAGCAGCGGTCAAATAACGAATCGCCGGTGACGGAAATTAAAATTCCAATTTGTATTCAGCTCTCATCGACAGAATTCATGTCGCACCCTCAAACTTCAATTTGCATTCAACAGCTGAACGATATTTACCCAGGTTAAATAATTGATCGAGCACAATCCATCACAAAATGAAGTAATTAAACCTGTTGAATAATTCAATATCAACTTTGAAACTGAAGCAACTGACTGAAATAACCCCTGAAAATTGACATTGTTTATTGACACTTCTATCAACTATTATATTTATAAAGGGAGATTTTGAGGTAAAATTGTAATAAAATAATAGCAAGGTTAATTTTTTAATATCTGAGTTCAATTCTGTACTATGTTATTGGTGAGACATATTGAAAAAATAAGACATAGCTTTTTATTGAATTTCCATTATTTCCTTCCAATGTGTTTATTTATTTTCAAATAAATTGAATACTCTAATAATTAGCCTTCATGAAAGATATAGATAGATAAGAGTTTATTCTTACATCTGTAGAATTCAAAGCAAATGCAAGGAAATTCATGCCTCTAATAATAATTGCTTACAATGTTGTAAACTAAAAACAAAAAGTACGTAATAGTATAATCTCAGATTCGATAGGCTTGGATGAAGCCGTCAGCCATATTGCCAGAATGAAGTGCTCTGCTGTGGTTCCTAACATCTTATCTCATAGTTGTAGTCATAAGAAAATCATTGGTCACCTATAAGGCTGAGGCCGCACTGCCGGTGGGTAGAGCCTAGAGGGTGGAGGGTAGTTGGTAAATCTATAGAACATACACACCATCCACAATAATACATCGTATGAATTGTATGACGTCATTCTGTTTTTTGAGGTTATGTTGTCCATATTTATGAATTTCAAGATGGCGGCTGAACACATACCATTCATACGATGTATTACTGTGGATGGTGTGTATGTTCTATAGATTTACCAACTACCCTCCACCCTCCAGGCTCTACCCACCGGCAGTACGGCCTCAGCCTAAGGGCTGAATTCCGAATAGTTTATGGCGTGAGTGCTATTCTAATAACAATAATTATTATAATTGTTTATTATAATAATAGTTGTAATAAATAATAATCGGGGTTTAACCACCCCGATATGTAACCTAAGTCTACGATTCAGGTAAAAGTAATTCTGATTATACACTTCAACTTACTATTTATATAATTTTATAAATGAAATCACTAAATTAATTTATGCAATAAATAAATCTGATAATTAAATAACAGCTATATTTTTAAACTAAACAGGTCAAAATAATTTTGGATTTAATTCAGAAGCGGATTGTGTCGCTTAATCAAGAACTGTTACTTGTTGTGGTGTGGGTCATGGTGAAATTAATGACGAATTTTTAAATTATGAACTGAAATTTATTAAGACTCAATACGAGCTCCACCCTGTGGAGTCGCAGCTATCAGACAAATTCAAAAAGCACAGACGAGCAAGGAGGTTACAACTCTATGATCGAGTAGCCTAATTTAGGTCGAGTAGAACCTGTTTTCCTTGAACATTTCTGAACCTCTCTAAATAAATAATTTAATATGGTTAATTTCAATAGTTTGATGAAAGTTTGGTTCCTATTCCTTTTTTGTAAATACTGATTTTGAATCTAGTCATTATACTGTCAAGACAAGACTGATTGAACTAAACAAAGTTAAGAATCACACCAAGGTCTTTGTGGTCAGCGATAATAGAATATATAATTCTATATTCTATTCTCTCTGTTTGTGGTGGATGAAGATTTTCTAGGATAAGATGTAATGTACCTTCCTCAAATTTGGGTCACACTCAACTGGAGATGTGTTGTTTCGAAACACGCTATAAGGTTACATAAATCACTGATAAGAAAGCGACCCAGCATTGTGTGGGCTAGACAGACAAAAAGCACAGTCGCATCTATTCAGGCTATGCAAATATTTTCTAAATAAACATTGAATGAGATATAACATGTACAAGCTGGTTAATACTAGGCTATTAACATATTATTATTTTTGTAAGATGTAGATGATGATATGTGTCAGAAGAACAGTTTAGACCCATTGAACTCGGAGAGGAGAAACTCTGAAAAGTTGAAACATTAATTTTCATAAAACGTTGCGGATAGATGTCTTTGTCTCAATTGATCATAGAAGCAAAACCATAATATCGCCGCAACCGCTATTAGTGTCAAAATTATTGGATTGAATTTATGTAGAGGATTGTTATTATAATAATTATCCTTCATAAACATTTTAATGGTTAACATTTTAGGTGAGAGCGTTCAACTTGGCAATACTCCAATGAAAGCTGATAATTACAACTTGTTCCTCATACCTACAGTTTCCTAAGAAATAAACAATTTGGATTTTGTAAGATATACAGCATAATAATAACTATTATTCTAAACCTTTCATCCATATTTTATAGAACGAGTGAAATGAGTCCTTTTTCAGCAAAAGCATCAGAATATTATAATTTCTTTGAGTGAAAAAAATTAGTTGATCATTGTTTTCGATCATTTCTGATAATTTGTATTGAAATATATGGAGAAAGTGTTGTTTTAAATAATGAAAAGAATAAACAAACGTTTCTAATAGCATTATATTGATATTTTTAAATAGGCCATTGTATTCTTTCAATGAAAAGCGATTTCTTGAATTGCATGCCATATTATTGATAATATAATATCTGGTACCGAGCTTCGCTCTGAAGCGGTGGCCGAACCGTTGAATTATATAAATAAGTTATTGTAAAAAATCAAGGAACCTCCGGCCTTGTGAAAAATAAATTCTAAATTGATATGATCACCTCTCACAAGTTTTTGACAGACATGAACATTTTGTGTTATAGACTTGAATTTAACTCCATTCACTCCAGCTGGATAGCGTTGGTCAGCTAACGATAACAGCCATTATACGCAGTACTTGAGATTAGGCCTATGCCTGAATAAGGAATATTTTATTCTTTTATTAATCCTGCCAGAGAGTTTTCCCAGACATGAGACCTGGTGCAATCTTATTTTTCCATCTTGGTTATATCACATTTCAAATTTCAAGGAAATCGTTAGAGCCGTTTTCTAGATCCGTGGTTCCACATACATACAAACATACATACAAACATACATACAAACATACATACAAACATACATACAAACATACATACAAACATACATACAAACATACATACAAACATACATACAAACATACATACAAACATACATACAAACATACATACAAACATACATACAAACATACATACAAACATACATACAAACATACATACAGAAATTACTCGCTTAATATAATAGGATACTGATACACATATCCTATTATATTGAGTGAGAAATTTCTGTATGTTTGTATGTGGAACCACGGATCTAGAAAACGGCTCTAACGATTTCAACGAAATTTGAAATGTAGTATAACCGTGATGGAAAAATAAGATTGCACCAGGTCTCATGTCCGGGAAAACTCTGTGGGAGGATTAATAAAATAATTAAATATTCCTCATTCAGGCATAATCCCAAGTACTGCGTATAATGGCTGTTATCGTTAGCTGACCAAAACTATCCAGCTGGAGTGAATGGAGTCCAAAAAATTGTGAGAGGTGATCATATCAATTTTGAATTTATTTTTTACAAGGAGGTTCCTTGATTTTTTACAATAACATATTTATGTAATTCAACAGTTCGGCCACAGCTTCAGAGCGAAGCTCGGTACCAGATATTTATTGATTATACTGTATAGTGATAGTGTTCGAGTATATCTATCAGTATCAATAGCCAAAACCCATAATGTCATAAAGCCAATAGCCTATATCAATTCTATAATCTAAATATATAAAAATGTAATATCAAGTCTATAAACTTCAATTTGGTCTTCTGAGGATAATCAAGTCTGTTATCAGTTTTAGAATTTGATGACAGTTTCGTGAGCGGGAAAAATTTTGTTAATTTTTTTTCAATCTACCAAATTTTCATCCATCAGAAACCATCCGTTACACCTCTTTTCCACTCAATTTTTTAAAATTCTGTTCAGAGATTTCTACTACCAATAAAATATTACAAAACAATTTAAAATAGGCTACTTTTCTATTCCATCAAAGTTTACAACTTACAAGGTACTGCAAACATTAATAAACCGAAATCACATGCATCAATCAAGGTGAGAGGAAGAATATACAAATGATTATTTCTCCAAAAAATATCAACAACATGAAAACACATAAAATAATAATTTGTTTACCATGAAAAAGTTGATTCAACAAAAAGTTGACTTCAGTAGCGACGTGCCTGAAAATGAGCCTATTACAGTTTATGACTATCCAGTGTTGTGGGTAGAAGGAATAAGAAAGGCAATGAAATGTAAATAGGAAAGTTGAGTTTTGCTTTGTTTGAGGGTATTGTTGGCGTTGGCTGGCGTGACCTGTGAAAGGCTAGCGTGTATAATAGATTTTTATGTGGCCTGTAACAATTTGATAGAGCTATAATGATAAAGAATGGGAAATATTAGGGCCACAAGGAAGTCAACCTTCTGAAAATACCTCTAAAACATCCACAACATTATTTTACGTTTCCGTATTTAAACATCAACCACAATGTCAGCTATCATCCCCTGAGACACGCATGTTTAACATTATACAAAATGTAGTTTGTTTAATGCTTGTCTTATTTTCTTGATTGATCCAATTAATCCTAAATTAGATTTCGTTCCATAACGTATTCAATCTTTATTTTTCCTTCGCCCCTATTTTGATTTATGATCAAAAAGTAGCCACTGAAGTTTGGAATAGAAAAAATATTACTTTTGGTCACAAAAATGGATTAGTTGATTAACTGTACTTGAATCAACTATTTGACTTTTGTATTCAATTTCAAGAATTTTCCACCAGTTATTGCCATCATGAATAGGACCAATAGTTCTATTTTTTGTATTTCTATGTCACTGTAAATCCCTAATCGCTGTACAGTTGTACTCCTCTATTCTGTAAGCATAGTACAGTATCTTAAATATCACAAATTGTTGAATTGTTGTAATCCTGAAATCATAATTTCTTAAATAAACCATTGAAAATTATTCAACACTACTCAAAAAGTGAAAATTAATTTTCATTAGTTCTTGTAACAATGGTGGGAGAAATGAGAATACTTTTCCTTAGTATACTTCCTTTTTATACTCACAATACCAACAAAAAGCCTATTTTTATCAATTTTCTATACATACTCAACAGTTATTTCAAGTTGGAGACGGCTAGTGCAACCATAGGAACATTTTATTCTTCCGTGACTGAAATAATTTCAATAAAACATAGAACCAATGTAATAAATTTATATAAGGCTCACATAAATGAATATGAAATGGCTTCAATGAATCCTATTGAATTGTAATATTCCCTTAAACTTCCATTTGGAATACATCATACGGGATGAAAAAAATATTAAAGGCGGGAGTTCATAGGCCCGACTTGAGCGATCCACTCAATATTAATAAATGCGCCGATTTAAAAAAGATTATTATGGTGTACGGTATACCAGAGTGAATAAGTCTCACAAGTGAAAGAGTCACTGTAAAGAACAGAGGCCAATGACACAAAAGAACAACACACTTATTCAAGATTCCAAGTCATCGACATTGAACGGTACCCCCAACGTTTATCATAATACTAGTTTATTGGAAACAAATTTTGAAAAATTAAGGCTTTTTCATGAAACATGGAAGAAGCTGTACGAAAGTTTTGTTAATTATAAGTTTTCCCACAAAGTTAGTGAAAATTTTGTTAATTAAAATTTACAAGCTTTCCTAGCAAGTTACTGTCTACTCTTTCACAGTTTTCTTGATTATCAAAAAGCTTCAATCAATGTTAATATACTGTAGTAAAATTTATGTATTTCCTTGATCTTAGGGCTACTTTATCACTGTTTTTTATTTTTAATAAGAATCACAGTACCCTTCTCATTTTTGAATAAAAATACCGTAATTAAAAAGGGTACTGTGAATACTTGAAATAAATTTTATATATATTTTCCTGCAACAAATATGAAAAATTAACTCATTAATTATTCAAATATATTGAATACATTCGCTTTTCATCAATTGTATCCTCCATCAATTTTTCGCTACGTTCAGTCTGGCTCTTGTGTGATAGATGGACAATTTAGACATCAATCTCATTCACATCAATTTTCTTACATGACTACTATTTTCTTACATGATGTAATTACATGACATCAATCTCAAAAAACAATACATTTATCATTGGAGCTTTTCTTTTTACCTGAGAAATAATGGTTTAAGCTATATTTATAAATTAAAAATCTTACAAAATTTTTTTTAACAAACAACAATTTTGGGAGAAATTGTGGTTTGTTCTAGAAGGAAAGTTACACAAAATGTGTAACAGCTCTGCGAGGCGGAGATCCACCTTCACCACTACAATGGGGTGAGATGTGGTAGGCCACCGCAATAGCTTACCCTTTAGGAAGTTGCACAACATTTCCATTGGAAACGGCAGTAGTTGGCCATCGACCACTAAGTTTTTACTATGTAGTCGATCGATAACATAATACAAATATGTATTATGTAGTCGAAGGAGTTGGCAATGTTTTCAGAGTGAGTGCCGCCGCTGGCAGGCAGGTAAAGCCTGTCCAAGCAAAGAAGACATTCTGGCAAGGTGGAAAAATGACTCCAGCACAGTCAATATTGATTCAAAACTTATAAATTTCGTCTCAAATTGTATATCAGAACATTTTCAAACATTTCAAACAATTAACATTGTTAATTTTCTAACAAATATCGACCGACCTGGAGTCATTTTCCCTTCTTGCCAGAATGTCTTCTTTGTTTGGACAGACTATAAGGTGCTAGCACCGAGTTCAACGACCTGCTTGAACTAGTAGTGGCCGAATGTAGAATAGATGAAGAGTTGAATTAAACAGCTGACCGAGATGGCCGCAGGGGAGGGGTGGGGGAGTCGGAAAGTGGCGAAATAATTGAGGTTGAAGCGAGAGATATAATATGATAAAGAAAAGTATGACAATGTAGATGTAGCCCCAGAAGAAAGTCCGCGAGCAACTTGCAACACACTTCCGTTCGCTGCTGCTTTCTTCCTACCTTATTCTGTTTCCATCTCTCTCTATAGTCTGTTCAATCTAAAAAGATATTCTGGCAAAATGAGAAAATTACTTCATCTTGTTCAATATCGGTTCAAAAATAAAAAATTCAGTCTCAATTTGTAGGAAACATTCTGATCTACAATTTGAGACGAAATTTATAATTTTTGAACCAATATTGACAGAACTGGAATCACTTACCCATCTTGCCAGAATGTCTTCTCTGCTGGGACAACTAAACCTATATTAATATGAATATCTCTCTCGTCTTGTTGATAACTCTCAGATGCAGCTGGGACCTGGACGGCAGCTGATTGGGCCTATAGTGACAATCAGCTACATGCAAGGAGAAATTTCTGGCGGTGAAACTCATCACTGTCTCCGAGTGCTCTCATAAAAGAGTTCGCTCTCTCTTCACAAAATTTAAATGCAGTACATGAATAATGACAAAATTTATCATTTCATACTCATCGATTCCACATTCCACTTTCCAACACGAAGATAATATTTCCCTTTTGAATTATTGTTATTATTATTAAATACACTTTAGTCTAATTTTTTTACAAATATTTTTTGACAGTAAGTGCATTTTCATTCATAAATTCCCTGATTTTCAAATATATTTGTTTTAATGTTTTTTGGTGAGAATGTTTTGAATTCTTCTTCATTGTAGTATGCAATGCTGTATTCAGCTCTCTTTAGAACTCTCAGCTGACCATGCAACCATACATTATCTTTGCCAATGGATGTGCGAAGGTAATTGATCTATAAAGAATTTATCAAAAGATTCAATCATTTCAGCATGGAGTCAGAATGAAAATAAAATCAATGATTAATTCAACTAACGGTTGCATGTATTGACATTATCAACAGTTCAATTAACATACTAAGTTGTGAATAACACATAAATCAATTTTATCAACTATTCGTATAATAATTTCAACGGCGGTAAACAAGTGTAATAAAATAATTGAATATAACATTAATTATAACAATGAAGCATTACGAAGTGTCAAAAGATCAATATGAGAATTCGAGCAGAGATCATACAAAAATGCATGTCTGATGACTTCCAACATTGAAGTACAATTTTTTGAAATATACTAATATAAATACAACTTATTACATACAGTTTTTGACAGACTGCAATGGTCAGCAAATTATTCAATTAGTTGAAAGTTGCAATACCGGATGCCTTTCATAATTACCAAATCAAGCAGATATGACCAAGTACTGCTAATGTTTCCTATCAGTTATTACGTTGGTGTACTGACCGTAGACAACAGTCTTATCAGCAAAGTTTATTATGTTTCTGAGCTGACAGCTATAGTCTGTCCAAGCAAAGAAGACATTCTGTCAAGATAGGAAAATGACTCCAGCTAGGTCAATATTGGTTCAAAATTCATAAATTGGATTTCAAATTTTATGAAATATTCTGATCTACAATTTGAGACCAAACTTATAATTTTTGAACCAATATTGACTGAGCTGAAGGCATTTTCCCATCTTGAGAGAATGTCTTCTTTGCTTGGAACGATTATAACATAAAGACTGAGGGAGCTTCTGAGAAATTGAAATGATAAGTTTGATTGTTTACTTGTTTTGAGTATTGGAAAGAATTTCTGATAACGAAGTTATGAAGGTTATAGCTTATTAACATAAGAAACACGTATACGTAGGTTGGTCATTTGTTGTTCAACAAATGAGGGTTGATTGTGCACAATGCCTTTACCAGTTTTTTTACTACTTGTGTACCTCATTCAATTTAATCAACATCAATATAAATTTTTAAATCGTTAATAGCTCAGCAAAGAGTTTTAAAGATTATTTTGATCTAAGAAAATAATATTAACTGTTTTTATCGAATTTTAATTACAATTAGGCTTACTTAGAACATGAAGATTCGAAACTTAAAATTTCACAACACAGCGAAATTTGAAAGTAATTGTTGAGGAATTTGTTGGAAAAAGTACCCCAGAATATTTAAAGTCGTATTAGTGAATACATTCTCCAAATTTTATCATAAACCTTAAACAATTTAAAATAAGAACAATACCAGTGAAGACCAATGAATACCAGCTATAATGAGACATCATGTTATTTATGGGAAGCAGAATCGAAAAAAGTAACTATAAGTAATAAAAGCAGATACAGTACAAAATAAAAATAATATCAGTGAAGGATCAATAGAATAATAAATACAGTAATAAATCATCAACAAGTCAACAACAATGATTGAACGGAAATTTTGGTAACACTGGAGTCTGTATCAGTAATTGTACTGTAATACAATATTCTCAATAATAATATGATAGGATTGCATGGTGGTTGTGATATCACTATTGTTATGAAAAGTTATTTGTAAATATGAATTTGAAGTAAACAAGCATCTACAACCGACAACATTTGGGACAAATGTCTGTTGATAATATGCACCAACACCAAGGGACATGAAGGTTGTTAATTCATTAGATAATTACCATAAATAATTTCTGGTTGAACTGGTTTTCATATATCTGCTAGAAGTAGGTTAAACGTTTCGGGCTATCTAGTTACTGGAGCCATCTGCTGTAGTACTGTATTGCTATACTTCAATAACGTAATATTATATCTGTACTAGTTCCGCGATTAAAATAAAAAGCTTCTCACGTGAACCACGAAAGGAAACGTGTTTGAAGTAAGATTCCAATAACAAAGCAACCTATACTACGTGAGTAGATTTTTTAAATCATTACAGGTCTTCAGATCCAATTGGAAATCATCGCATGGCACATCAAGAGCTTCTATCAATATTGGAGAATGACAATCTAATGGAAATGATACTAGAGAAAAAAACTATGAACGTTTCCAGATAGATTTAAGTCGCGGAGTGCCCAGAAGACAAGCAGAAATAGGATAAAGTACTCCTTTAGAATTAATTGATACTGGTTATATCAGTTGATTACTTTTTTAGGTGTAAAATATTGTGCTCAAGCTCAATCTATATCTATATAAGCGAAATGGCACTGACTGATTCATTCATTCATCACCAGAACTAAAAATCCACTGAACCGAATGCGTTCAAATTTGGCAGGCATGTTCAGTTGGACGTTTAGACGCGCGCTAAGGACGGATTTTAAAAACTTTTCAGGAATACGCTAAATATTTGAGTTTTTCTATAGTTTTTCGGCGTTTTCTCAATTTTTTTCGGGAACCAATCGGTAGAAAATGTTGATATTTGGTGGGCAGGTTCAGATAAGGTCTAGAAATGATGTGTTAAAATATGTTAAATCAGGTTTTCAAAATTGTAGATGTATTGCGGGTTGCATATCTTCCGCCTTGATACGACCAATCCTTAGTGTAAATTCAATGGTTCAGCGAGATTATAGATGGAGTAGTTAAGAAAACATTGAATAAAGTTTCAAGCAATGTCTCATATACTTCCCAAGGTTACGCTCAATATTAGCGTTTTACTATTTTTTGGAATTCTTCTTAGATTTTCCAAGAACAAATTGGCAGAAAATGTTGAAATTTGGTAAACAGGTCTAGATTAGGTCAATAAATGCTGTGTTCAATAAATTTCGAACCCCTTCTGAACGGAATTTGCAGGCGAGCGAAGCGAGCCTGTTTGACTCACTTACACTGCCGATACTGGCGGGGGTCCAGGGGGCGGAGCCCCCTGGCTAGGCGGAGAAGGCGAGCGAAGCGAGCCTGCCGGCTAGTACAATAAAAAATTATACAATATTTGAATACAATGTAGTATAGATAGACATGTATGCTGTTCATGCATAACAATTCGCATGATTTGTTTCTTCTTTTCTCTGTTTCTTCTTCCACTAATTCTTCTTTCTTAGACACGAAAGAGGAAGATGCATAACAAATGTGTTTGGGAGGTGCTCCAGTGTATGATGAATTGATAGTAAAGTACTGTATAGCGTTTTTAAAGTGATTTTAGGCTTTTCATAGTAACAGAATATTTGTCCTTAAAAACTTTACTTGTCAAATTCCGGAAAATGGGAAATTATTGATTGATATTGATGATTGGTTCACAAACAAATTAGTTTTAACATTTCCGACAATTTATTAACCCGTTTTCCTGAAAGTTCTTTTTAAATTTCGACTACAATAAATTGATATCATCCATTAAATGAAGACAGGATCGAGTACAAGCCGAACATGATAAGAAACAGCCCTTGATATATTAATAATAAATATTGACATAATAATTTGATACATTCATTTTGGAAAAATATAGTAATTATTTTGATTGAGAACAAACTTTAATTTCTTATTTTTACTTTAAATTACGTAACATTTTTCACTTCACTATCTATTAAAAGAATAATTATGGCTGGGAGGGCATTCTGGCGGGGTGGGGGGTGGCTTCGGCTCGGTCGGTGTTGGTTCGGGGGCTGTGGGTTCTTTTGAGAATTTATGGCTTTAGGGCCGGTATTGGCCGAGCTGGAGTCGTTTTCCCATCTTGCCGGAGTGTCTTCTTTGCTTGGATGGACTGTATAGTTTAATGAATATGAAACTGGCAACCAGCTGGTAGGCCTAGGCCCTTCATAGGGCTGTTGCGCCATTGACAAACAAAAATCTATTATAAGAAAGGTTATCTTTTTGTTATCCATCACTCTTTATTGATAAATTAGATTTTCCGAACTTATTCTAAATCCTTCTTTTTATCATGATTGCATTTGTTGCTTGAAAGCAGAATTATATAATTTGTTTTTTCCCATAGATATTCAAAACCCAAAACATTTTTTCTAAATGGATAATATTTTACTAAATAAAATGATTTTAATCATTTTAAAAAATAGATGAAATTGAAGATTCATCATTGTACTGTACAACTGTACATCATTCCTTCACGAAAAATCAATTAACTTAGGGTATGAGAAATAATCGATGATCTGTGGTGAATTAATTTCTTCATTAGAATGTTTGATATAAAATAATTGTTGGATGTTAAATGTTTAAGTTTGCATTTGAATATGAAACAAGTTTGTGTTTTCCCTGAGATCATCTTCTACAAGTTGATCATCTTCAACAGAAAATTCCAAGTACGAAGTAAACATTTTATTTCCAGATAATATTTATGCCTGGAGTCGTTAAGAAATACTATATTATATTACATGCAACAGCTTTCCAGGTCCTTATTAATTTTTTTCAGAAGTTAGGAGTTCGCAGGAGCCGTGAATCGGGGTGGAGTGATTGAGCATCCTGTCGAACAACTGAAGAAAACCTAATCTGAATGGATGGGAAGAAAGGCTGAAGAAACCTTGATGGGAGGAAGCAGTTAAGGATAACCGCAAAAGGTGAAAATCGCGAAAGAGTGGAGATGAGGGAGAAGGAGCTGATAAGGCACACAAGAGGGGAGGACCGTTGGACGGGAGTGTAAGTGAATAAATATAAGGTAACAACTGTCAATCGCCAATTAAATAATTCAACGTCAACAGCCAGAAGTTTGTAAAGACCCTTGGGTAGGTTGAATCCAACAGAATAAAACCTATTAGTTAAACACGGCGTGTCGTCTTTGGGTGCTTTGGTCCTTGCTCCTTCTGACGTGACGAAAGAAAACATTTCAAAATCTTGTCCTGCTGTCCACTCCCATACGTGAGTGTGTGTGACAATGACACGTTGTTGAATAACACGCACAAAAAAGACATGGTGGTAAGTTTAGGGGCTTTTTTAAGAAAAAAAGGGGTCGACAATGCTTCTGTGCTCAAGAGTGCGAAAAGAATAAATGTCGGTTCCTGAGCAACAATGTAATCAAAAGCTAAACACGATTCTGGCGTGAGAGAGCATGGGGTGAGGGGTGAGTGAGAGGGAGGCTGAGGGGAGTCATATGCGTGAGAATTAATCAAATAAAATGCAAACATGAGCATTAATCAGTTGATGTTAATGTCAGATTGTACTAATGTAAAAGAAACGTTATACGATAAGTTAAATCATGAACTCCAATTTAACAAAGCTTGTAACAGTAATTGGTTCTTCGATAATAATTGAATCCTTAATGTCCTAATAATTAACGTAAGAATGGTAAGATTACAAATTTAGTGAGTTTCTCATTTTAGTGATCTTTACCATCTAAATTATACAAGAATATACGTCATAATACTATCATATTTGAACATTTTCAAGAACAAGAGGTTGAATTATTAGCCCCTATTACAATTTTTTATTTTGGATAATGGAATATGAACATAAATGACTCTAAATGACTCTAAATTCTAAAAAATCATTAAAAATAAATTGGAATAATAACAAATCCTTTTCAACCTAGACTTTTCTACTTAGAGGGAAATCGGTGAAGTTTCAATTGTTATGAATTGCATTTTTTTCATCCTTATTCCTCCATCATGACCACGCTCACGATACAATAAAAAACACTGTTAAAGCCCCTATTGATTTAAATAAGTAAAACATGACTTTAGACATAGCCCAGGCAAATTAGACTTTTGCCTCCAGAAAAAATAAGGTAAGGCTGGAAATCGTCTTAATCTACTTTGGGCATCCTAAATAAGTTTACTATGAGTGCGACGGATTCCGAGGTATGCATAATACAGAATGACTAGAAAACCACCAAATTTCGGTTCTGTTTCTAGTTTTTCGCAATTTACGTCTGACAAAAAAAATCATTCTCATACTCTTTTTAGCTAATAAAATTTCCAAGAGATTGGTATCAAAGCCAACCTTCTATCTCAAACAAGGACCGAGGAATAAGGCTTCAAAAAAGTGGTATTTTTTGAGAAAAATGAAAATTTTACCTTATTTAGTATTCTATTGTTCATATCTTCCGTCTGATGAGTTAGAAAGGTGTATTTCAAAATCCCTCTGGGGATAATTTTGTTCTCTAAAATTTTAGACCAAGAAAGACTTCCTATCTTGTATATTTATTTTTTGTGTTTGGGCTTTCAACATGTATCCTTGCATAACAAAAAATACCATATTTCCACTATTAACCTACAAAATTAGTCTATATATTCTTGTATTATGCACACCTCGGAATCCGTTGTAAACTTATTTAATGCCCAAAGTAGATTAAGACGATTTCCAGCCTTACCTTATTTATTTGGAGGCACAGCCTTTTTTCGATCTAATTTGCTTGGGCTAACATTGACACCTAGACAACTTGAAAAAAGAATGGAGAGGAAAAGGATTTTCTGTTTTTGAATATCTCAATTATTATAATTCTCTTTACTCAAGCTTTACCCACTTTGAAAACAAGAGAAAGAAACTAGAGGGGACAGAGGAGAAAGAGTAACAGCAGTTTCTCAAGAGACACTCAAGTTGATTTACGATTACACAAACCCCCATCTATTTCAAGATTCACATTATCGCTAGCACTGGAAGAGTGTTGGGCTCAAATTTTAGAACCATTCTCAGCCGCCAAATGTTTAAAAGCGCAATTCCCAGTACATTTCTTGGACATATGCGGCACGCCTTCTCGTCACAATAAACAGAAACCAAATAAATTCCGCACTGTTTTAGAAAAGAGAACCACCGATCATTCCAAATGCGGATTGCGAACGCAGTTCAGCCACTGTGTAGCAGCTGAACAAAGCATAAGTCAGAAATCACTGACTACTCTAATGGTATGCCATAAATTCATTCATGGACCACCAACCATATTTCACGACCAGTTGCACGTAATTCAAACTGACGAGCAGAACGAACGCTCAAATGCTATAGTCTGTCCAAGCAAACAAGACATTCTGGCAAGATGGGAAAATGACTCCGGCTTAGTCAATATTGGTTAAAAAATTATGGATATGATCTCAAATTGTAGAGCAGAAAAATAAATTGTAATCTACAATTTGAGACAGAATTTTATAATACTTGAACCAATATTGACTGAGCTGGAGTCATTACCATCTTGCACGAATGTCTTCTTTGCTTGAACAGACTATAAAACACCAGCTGCCTTCTCCAAGAAAGTCTTTCTATTCCAGTTGCTGATTTTGAAACAGCACACATCATTATAACAGAAATTGTGTTAAAAGTTGAAGTTCTTCGTCCCAAGTGGAACAAAGGATTGAAATAGTTCGTATTTTTTACACTTGTTGGGTTGAGAAACCCAACTACCACAGAAACTGGTATAACAATCACAATCGATTATTAAAGAAAAAACCCCTGTTTTGCTTGTTGAAACAATATTAACCATGTATAATTGGATGATATTTCGTCTTGAAGTTCACTAATGGGTTATCTACTAGAAAACTGTTGTCTACTGAAATATGAAAGAATATATACGAACAAACAAACTGCAGTCCAAACCAAACTGTCAGTGTCAGTGGATGAGAACCCTTAGAATTAGTATTATTATATTGAGTTATTACATTAATATCATATTGAGTTCTATCATAAAGATACTGTAATACTCACTACACCTTGGAGAAGCAGTTTAGTTTACGTTTAGTTCAGTTTAGTTTTCTATTTTGTAATCTCATGTCAAAATTGCTCGGAGGTTAAGAATAATAAAAGTTGAGGAACGTCTGATAAAAGTTGTTAACATGGAAAATACCATGTTAAGCTGCTTCAACAATCAAAATAAGAGTAGCTTATCATTTGTAATAAGATACTCGTCAATGTCAGTGACATTAACAAATACAGAATAATGATAATTTACAGACGTCACGGATAAACAATATCACAAACAAAGAAATATAACTATTATCCAAATTAATAAATTCCATACCAGACAACTCTAAACTGATTATGAGTCATCGAATTGGTTAATATTTGTTAATAATGAAAGGTAAACAAATTCGAACAATTATGATTGTAATTTACGTCAATGAACCAGAAAAATAGGAAAGTTTTCATTGTAAATAAAAAAAATAGTAAGCAGCCCGAGATTGAAGTTTTTCTGTTTGAATGCGATTTGGAATAAGGTATTTTCAAATCAAATAAGTAGATAATGTTGAAAACTGAATATTTATTATTTATGTGGCTGATAAAGAAGTAATGCCCGGTTTTTCCAAGCACACTCAAATTTGAGGGACCCTCAAGTTTACTACACTTTACTACATTTCCTATACTTATCATAAAAAATGTCAGCTGTTAATCAAAATTTGAGGGTCCCTCAATTTCGAGTATGCTTGGAAAAACCGGGCATAAGTCACACAAGAGGAAAGTCATGTCAGCCTTTACAAACTTTATTTTTGATGCCATTGAACTAAACAAAACTTTATTATTATTAAACAAGTAATCACCATATTGGTTTGAATATCACAGAAATATGGTTTGAATATTGTTTCATTTTGTGATAGTAATAAAACTACTTACTTAAATTTTTAAGAAAATATTGGAAATTTTCGAGAAGCATCCTAATTAGAATTTGTTTTGCTCTAATCTTAATCTGAAAGGTACTGAATCATTCATTCAAATTAAAAACTTTGTCATCAGACACCTCCAGATCTTGAGACATGTTCAGAAAAAAAGAAGTTGCAGAAATTGTAGACGGGAAAAGGATTGATATCGAAATTGAAGAAAAATAAAAAAATACAAAACGTGAAAAAGAAAGAGACACATCAAGAATGGATAATGAGTATCGGTCGCATTATTTAAAGACAGAGACAAAAACTGTCTAATCTCAAACATTTGGAGATTATATAACCACGCCTATAAACACTCCTCCCAGCTCCGCCTACTCTGTCACCTGATTGGTCAACAATCACAAACGAGTGAGTTTCCAAACTCAGCCGGCAGATGGCAGCTGGTATTGGGCTGGTATTCATGCTAATGATGATGTGATGTATACTCTTATTAAATTTCGTTTACAATACAATGTTACAAAATTTGTAAAAATGCGTTTTTCATTGGTATGGAAAAGTTAAAAAGCTCAAACTTCTCTTTCTGCGACTGGCGGCTCGTGCCCATGAAATAGGTGACGTGCCCGTATCTTTTACTTTACAGCACTTCACCTGTTTCGTGGGCACGAGCCGCCAGTGCTTTCTGCCTTGTCAACCGTGTGAAATGTTTTTTTGAATTCCATCTGTAGATGGCTGCAGCTACTGGGTGATGTTCTTTCTTTTTACTTGTAAATAAAGTAGTAGCAAAAGGGGCTGGAAATAATGTACACCCTTTTACTGGTGTTGAATTTTATCGGAATTTCAATTCTGAAATTTGTGTTTGTTTGGAATCTAAAAGTGTGATTCGGATTAACGTTATCATTTATTTATTTAATTGTAAGAAATGATGAAATGGACATTTAAAAATTTGGAGAGAAAATTATTAAAACATAGATCACTGGATGATGAACAATGATAAACGACTTGGATGGATAGAAGATGATATTGCAGTTGCCGGTAGGCTAATACAACATTTTATAGGAACTACAGAGAAGACAATATTATCACGCCTACAGACACTTCTTCAAGCTCCACCTACTCTGTCACCTAATTGGTCAACAATCTCAAACAAGTTAGTTTCCAAACTTACTCGGCAGATGGCAGCTGGTACTGGGTGGAATGAAAATCATCATTTTCTTGTCACGGAACAAAAGAAACAGAATTTTATCAACTTTCAAAATTCTAAATTAATGGATATATTTCTATTGTGAGTAAGAATTTGTGAGAAGTGAATAAGAAGCATTTTAAACAAAATCTCCATAATTTTACTATTTCACAGAATTTGAAAAGAGAAGTTTTGTACAAATCTTCTTTCTTTTTGTCAACAAGTATATTGTATTCTTCCAAATAAATAAATATTATCCAATAATCACTGACAAGATCATATAATAAGTTGATATCAGAACTTGGGAAGCGGTTTGTCCCAGTGGTAGAGAGCGTCTAATCGGTGAGATTAGATAAGCGACGTGCCTCTGCCACCACTGATGTCCTGGTGACCGGTTCCTCTGAATCCAATTTATGAACATCAAAAATCGCTTCTCGGTGGTTCGGAACCCACCTAAAGCAGTAGGTCCATTCACCTCTCATCATCATCCTTCCCATTACCCACGCACAGGCCCAAGAGCCCATGTGGGCATCACCCTAAAAAAAAATCAATAAACATAAACCCCTCTCCCACTAATACTCTCGTGATTGATCAGAAATTCAACCTATAGTTTTTATTTCAGTTGATGAATGGCATTAGTTACTGAGTTGTGTCTACAATTTTGTTTCACAGTAATGAAATGGAATATTCTTTATCGGGCAGCGTTGGGACTGGAGAGTCCGCTATTCTCATTAAACTTTGTCAAAAAAATGAGGTTGTATTAGCAATGCAAGTATTGTCTCTCTTGTAAATCCTATTATTGCAGCTGATGTCATAAGCTTTCAACCAGTGCATACAACATTATAACATGTAACATTACAACATTATAAGTCACCGAGTTTAACAAAATAAAATTTCCAGTAACCTTGAAGGAGTCTCTTTTCCTCTTGAAACATTTGAACGTTCCCTTCACGAAGATAACAGCCTGCTACAAAATTGGAATGAAAAACAGAGACCATTCTGCACTAGTCGCCCAAATAAGGCTGGCCGAGAATTGGCCCTGGTTCAGAGTCAACAAATTAATAACAGACTGACACTCCTCCCTCCCCCCTTCCACCTACAGATACGAAATTGGCATGGTCCAATCTGTTGTCAAGCAAGAACGTTGTATGTCGTTGGTGATGCTCTCCTCTTCTTTTTTGCAAATTTTTTTCTTCCTGTTTCCATCATCGTCTGTTTTTTACACGGCTTCACCTTCTTTTTCTTTCACAATAATCGTCAGTTTTCCACCGCACGCTCTTCTTGCTTGGTGCTGCCAAAGTCATGTATCCAGTTAGCCAGTCTCTCAAGGCTACAAGTCAACGCTTCAAACGCTTTCAATTCTATTTCTGACGATTGCATCATGCTCAAATTGCTTTAAAAGTGCAATCGAGTTGAATTGAATTATTTTTCGCAAACAGACTGTAGTGTATTGATCGCGCAAGCTGAGAAGACACGCCGTAACAATACACTTAACATTGAAATGACGTATCTTCTCAACTGGCGCAAACTCTTCTCGGATCTTCTCAATCGATTAGAATATTGTTGTGAGTTCATGATATTCAGCTATCAGTCAGAATGTATCTTAACAATTTGATTATTTTTTTTAATCTACAAAACAATTATTATTAACGTTAACGGACAACATTATTCCAGTAGATTGAGATGAATAGAAAGATTTCAACTTCACGATAGTCGGTTCGAGAAAAGAAATTGAATTCAATTTGATAAAATGAATAGGATAAACTATCAATCATTACACTAGAGATGAGAGAATTAAAAAATAAAATCTACACTACAAGTGGAGTTTTAGAAAATATTGAAAAGCCTAGAATGTGTGGATTGTGGATTTGTAGAATTAAATTTGGAAAATACTCAGTATTTTCCTAGTATTTTGTATACAATCCACACATTCTAGGCTTTTCAATATTTTCTAAGACTCCACTTTTAGTGTAGATTTTATTGAATTCCATTGTCGTCAGCTTGAAGAAAATTGCCTCAATAGAATTGAATGATAAATCCATGTTTTAGCCTAAAGGGATTTTTACTTGTCAAGATTTCAAAATGGAGCGCTTAAGAACTGAAGATTATTATTGCATGTACACAAATTTGATAAGAATTGGAAGTCTCAACCACTAAGCTCATCAAATATTTTAGGAGTCTTGCTTGCCTTATTTAAGTTTGCCTCAGCTTTACTTGATACTCGTTGCTATCTATCTCCCTGAAACAAATCACCGTTCTGATTTTAAACTTCTTTGTAAAACTCCACCGTGAATCACTTCACTGAGCGCTATTGGCTGAGTCACAATTTAAAAGACGAAACAAAGCATTCCATATTCCCAGTATAACCAGATATGCCGCAGAAATAGACAGGAAGAAGTGATACAAAGCTTTATTGATAAGTGGTGTGATCTACCAAATCGGGAAATTACAGTTCTATCATTGTTCACCACAAATAACACGACATTTGAGAAGAAATTACTCGTTGCACAATATTGCAATGACGAGGGATTTGTTTCAATTGAGCCTTAATGTTGTGAATAATGATGATAATAATACTATATAGCAATGATTATTTTACTAGTTATAGAGGTAGAATAGATTTAATCTAATCAATGCTAAATCAACAGAAACCTAACATCAACATGTAAAAAATATAGTTAGGGATTTTCATTATCACTTGTTTTTATCATATTAAATTATCTTCATACTTCGGCTAATCTTTATGAACTCTTAGTTTCCTTTACTGTACTGTAATTTGTATATACAGCTAGCAAACGATTCTCGGATATTAACACAATTTTTGGATTATGGATGAAAAGAAAATTATCATTATTTCACAGTTTACAACCTTCAACAAGCTGAATGAGTTGTATGGAATAAGCTGACGAAGCAGTGATGTGAAGATCAAGCTCAGATTTTGAAATATGCATTTCCTACTGATAGCACAATGTACAATGAACATTTGATTTTAAAGGTTAAAACATTTGATTTGAATATAAATTTCCTTAGTCAGATCTGACATAAATTGCAAAACATTCAAGTTTTAAGCTTGTCACCAGATATTCCTATGAAAAAAAATGATGGTCGTTAGGTAGTCTTCAAGCAACTGGTTTTTAGTAGGATTAAGAATATGGGGATAAAAGGAGGAAGAAGCATTGCTCATCTTATTCTCAAAAACTGTTTTTCAATTTTACAGAAAAAAAATTAAGAGAAGCTACCAGACTAATCAAGTTCCCTAAAAATTCACCACAAAAAATTATTCGCCATCTTCTCACAAGATATTACAAGAAATAATATTGAGATGCTGCACGCTGTAGTTTAATATGAATTTATTAAAATAAAACTACCTAATGTCAACTCTGACGGTCTACGGTCTACGGTAGGCTCGTTAAGAGTAGGATAGCTCTTGTTAATACTAGAACATTTTCACAGTAATTGAATAGAAACTAATAAATTGGTCTTTCAAACAAAGAGCACGTCTTTGTAATGAGGATTAGGTAAGTACTGTGCATACTATACATACTATTATTACCCTACAACTAACAATAGTGTGATTGTTAAAAATCTCAAGTACCTCCATAGTGCTTTGATGTTTCACCATCAAAATCATAGCAGCCGTTGTGGCAGGCAGGTAGCCTACATTGTGTTATGAGAGTAAAAAGTAAAAACCTTTTGTTCAGCTGTCATCATAGCCCGTGTCGACATTGCAGACAAGTTTTCAAATAGGAAGTAACACGCTGAGCAGTTTTTTTACTCTCAAGATGAGATCTCATTTGTCCTTTCTCATCGTCTACATTTGTGAGGTCTGTCCAAGCAAAGAAGACATTCTGGCAAGATGGAGAAATGATTCCAGCTCGGTCGATATTGGTTCAAAAATTGGAAATTTGATCTCAAATTGTAGAAAACGTAATTATCTACAATTTAAGGCCACATGAATAAATTTTTGAACCAATATTGACCAAGCTGGAATCATTTTCCCACCTAGCCAGAATGTATTCTTTGCTTGGACGGACTATATACAGTAGGCCTAGTGTTGAAAATGGTATAGCGTCTTGGGAACTTGTTACAATTTGCCATTGTTCAACTCTTCATACTTGCCTGCGTTAATATTCATGTATGATGTTCGCTTGAATACCGCGTATTCCTTATAATCTTCCAATGGAATTCACTATCTTGATTTATTGCCATTCTGGCATACCACTTGACATTCAATAAACGTTAAATCTTCTTTTTTTTGAAACTTTCACTAACTGTTTCACTTACGTGACTGATGTGGAATTTAGTGTATCTCTAGATGTGTGGAATTGAAATTTTCAATAAGATACGTGCAAGTGAAAACTCTCTTATCTAACCGAAGTACAAAGATACATCATACATCAATTATTCAAGTAGACAGGATACTTGAGATGATCAAGTATTCTTCAATAAACAAGGATATTACCGCAGTTGCACAGTTTATATAATTAACTGCAATATGCTCAAGCTTTGAATGCAATGATTTTTTAAAATTAATCAACAGTTATAATAAATTACATAAAACCAATTAATCCATTGGAATAGTTAGTTCTCCACTCTTCTTTTTCTGGCACGGTCATTTTAGCAAAGCTGACGAAAGGACGATTTAAATTCCTACACTTACCCACAGCAGTAATTTTTCAGAGAGCTTAAACATTTCAATTATTTATATATTTTGGAGCTGTTGGAAGAAGAGCTTGTATGCAGAGAGAATAAAGTAGAACTATTCCTTTAATTCTATGCAATTCTCACAGCTTGTATGCTACCTACATCATTTCACTTCAACTGACTCGTCCTCAATAAAATGTAGAACGTCTGCTATCCAATTTCAAAGGAATCGCTTTTTAGATTAAATTTTCATAATACGAGATCATTTCAAAGGTTGGCTCACATATAATATGCTACGGAAAGATTAGGAATCGTAATACTTTAAGCCCTATTACATGACACAGTGTCTGTCGTAGCTAGTTGAGTCCGCTAGTTATTTGACAACAGGAGATTTGTGCAGTTGAAAGCAGTCGTTCTACTCATTTTACTTCTGAGTCGGGAGTAATAAAAAAGCTGCAGCAGACCAAAAGTCAAAACATGCCAAGTCACGTAATAAAATTAAGAACTACACGCAGCTATGGTTCCCTACGTTGCAGTACAGTAGTTGGTGTGTGGTGCGTATCAACTCTTGCACTGAATTTTATTTCAGAATTCAGTCACGACCAGGGAACTCGAAGAAGAAAGAAAGAGAGGAAAAGGAAGAGAGATTAGATTAGATTAGATTACTTTATTCAAATAGATAACAAAATTCGGCTTAGATTATACATTGTAATATGAATGAGTAAATCAAAATTATCCTATAAATTTCACAAAATAGAGACTTCTAGTAAAAATACGGAAACGGTGATGTAATGAATGCAAAATTTATACAAATTTAAAATTGGAGGTTCTGCAAAATGAATAAGGAGTGTAAGTTATCTAATTGAAAAGGCGAAGTTTAGACATATATATCGCCTTTTCAATTAGATAACTTACACTCCTTATTCATTTTGCAGAACCTCCAATTTTAAATTTGTATAAATTTTGCATTCATTACATCACCGTTTCCGTATTTTTACTAGAAGTCTCTATTTTGTGAAATTTATAGGATAATTTTGATTTACTCATTCATATTACAATGTATAATCTAAGCCGAATTTTGTTATCTATTTGAATAAAGTAATCTAATCTAATCTAATCTCTCTTCCTTTTCCTCTCTTTCTTTCTTCTTCGAGTTCCTGGTCGTGACTGAATTCTGAAATAAAATTCAGTGCAAGAGTTGATACGCACCACACACCAACTACTGTACTGCAACGTAGGGAACCATAGCTGCGTGTAGTTCTTAATTTTATTACGTGACTTTGTTTTGACTCTGCTGCAGCTTTTTTCTGCAGAGAGAGAGAGAGAGAGAGAGAGGGAGAGAGAGAGAGGTAAGAGAATTTGAAAAAGATGGTAGAAAGTTAAAATAGAACTAAAAACGTAGAGAGACCAGTTGGCAAAGAGACTAGAACACTAGATTTTCTCGATAAGTTCAAAGGTCAGTCGACCGCTCCGAACTATTATTTTTCTAGAAATGAATAAATATACTTGAAGGAGCAAACACACGCGGTCGAGTCGACTTGATCAAGTAGATAAGTTCAGACGTTCAGTAGATAATACAGAGACTTCAAATAGAAACTAATCTATTTAATGAGATTGGGAGAAACAAATCTTACCTACTCCTGTACGTATATTGATACTTAAATTTGAATTTATGATCAATTTTAGGAACAAATGGTTTTTAAGGCTTCAGTTTATAGATTTTTATTATGGCTACTTTGAACAACGCCAGCCTCTCTACTACAATCTACTGTACGACGTACCTCTACGATCTGACGTATGTTCTAGATAAAGTCGTCTTGACTCAAAAACTTCAGCTATATTCTACCATCACTACTCTAATTCTCTTTACTTGATCAAACTATAACCAATACAGTTTACTGAATATACTAGATAAGGTATTACAGTAGAACGTCGATAATTTGGACGACAAAAATCCGGATTTGTCTTCAGCAAGAAATAAAAATATTTGTAGCTTGCCCTTGGTGAAAATACGATACTGTTATTGAAAGAAATGATTTTAATTGATATATTTTAGACCCAATACCTTTAAAATAGAGGATATGCAGTTTTAAAACAGTTTTTCCTCAAATAGTGCCTTCTGGCCCTTTTTAAGCTAATTGCAATAGTCCGGATAATTTCATAATCTGGATGAGGTCCGGTCCCAATTAGTCCGGATTATTGACGTTCTACTGTACTTGAAACCAAACCACCGAACCTATAATTCCCAACCCTATATCATTCTGACTTCCACCAAGCATCTAGTCTCTTCTTTTCTCTCTTTCAGAAAATGACGAAAAAGATACATTCGACTAAAAGTCTGCATCCTTCCGTAAACGCCTTTGATCGCTTGCTGGAAAGGAACGAACCGAACCGAGTCAAGAGACCCAACTGCAATTCCAATATTGGAACGGACACTCGATCGACTGAACAGGGAATTCAATTATTGGGATGTGTTCTACTAACGGTACAGCTGACCTGAAAATGATATGATTCGAGAAACTCAACGGCGAGTGAAATTCGATCACGATAAGTCACGTAAATTTGTAAATGTGATTCACTAGGATGTAAAATGTAATTTACAGGAGCCGTGATAAAGAGTGGAGCTTATTTTTCAAACGATGTTCAATACTTCTTTAGAGAAATGTAGAATCTTGTGATGTTGTCAGTAGAGAATTTACGTTTCATATCAATCTTTCAAAATGGTGATTGAATATAATGGAATGTAATGACTACATAGTGTCTTCCACTCTCTCAATGGAGAATGGCTGTTGAGTTTTGAAGAATGACACATTCACCTTTCACCTTAATACTTTTGCTTAATTTTTGCGATTACTTCTGCTTAATACTTTACATACAATGCACTATGGATGGACTCCCAAAAAATGTCAAATTTTGACAAAGGATAACATGGTATATGCAAATTTTAACCAAGCTGTTCAGTTCATCATGGATCATGGACGTACATTGTTATTTGTATCTTGTAGGCCTACTTATGCACCTGGTTAGTAGAAAATATAAAAGTAGAATTGAGTTGAAATCATTCAGGTACTCGTTAGAATCGAAGACTCTCTAGCAAGTGGTGAAAAAATTTCTTTATATATTTTTGATGTTGAACTCAATTTTAAAACTAATTTTTCGGAACTGAAACAAATTTAATGCTAAAATGTGTTGAAAGATCTGTGGAGTGACTCGCCCTAAGCTGAGTTATTCTGTTATGAGAGGTAGAGAGAGAATTTCGTTAGAATTTATGAATTTCTAAACAAGGTCGTACCTGTTCTGCGGTGATTGAACTGAGAACATTGACAACACCATGTGTGACTCTGTATTCCATTGAAGCAGAAGTAATGAAGCTGGACTCTCACTAACAAACCAGTGAATCTGAGCTTTATGGAGCAGAATAATCAATACACAATTCTCACACTTTTATTAATATTTTCCTGATTCTATTTTCAATTCCAATTTGACTAATCTAATAAAGTTTAGTTAGCAGAAACATTTTCCTCAATCACTTCATCTCTTGATTTCATATTCTTGCCTCCAATTTCTCTCCACAAAAACTGATTTAGAACAAAATTTAGTCGAATTAAAATTGTAATGAAACATTTCAAGTAGAGCAATTGATGAGAAAAATTATCCTAATCGAATAGAAAAACTAGAAGGTGATGAAGAATACACATTCACACACATCACGAATCACCAATTAATTCATTGAGGTGACTCCAAGTATCTTCTTATCACATCATTTAAATAAAACTAACCATTCCTCTATTATGTCCATTATTTCTCTATTATGTCTAATCAATGAATAATGATTATGCATTATTTCCTGCGAGTCCAATTCTACTTCTAGTGCTCCACATCATTCTTGATTTTCCATCTTCTCCCATTTGATTTCTACATAATTTGTTACTTGTTGATTTTCGAATTATTCTTTAGCTATGAATTTATTACGCTGATATACTAGTAATAATAATTCATAACTCAAACAGGTTTCACCCATTAATGGGCAAGAAGCGAATAGAACAATGGAAACAATGAACCTTAAATACAATATGTATTCGAACGTCAAATAGGCTGCTGGTTAACTTCGCTTATAGTTAAGAACCTTGACACCATATGAAATATACAGTAGGCTCAAAGTACCTACAATGAGCTTCTACACAAATTCAACTGGGAAACATTTCACTCAAGGATGCCGTTAACAGCGCTGAACGAGCTTATTTAATTAGGCTTGATAAAACTTGACAACTTGAGAGCTTAAAAACTCAGCTAGCAACAAAGAAACGAAAACCTTCATTCAATTGAGCGAACAAAACAGGATAATAACACCGCCCACTACCTCACCATCACTATATAAAACGGGTCACATTCAGGTTGGGGGTGAGGGAGGGAGAAAAAGAGAGAGGAGAGAGAAACAGAGTGAGAGAGAGAAAGAGATTCGGATGTAGACTTGATAAGATTAGTAGGTACTAGGTTAGTTATACCTACATAACATTTTACTCTCATACAAAATTAGAGAAAAGATTTTTAATATGATTGAAAAAGAGCAAGTCAAGTATGATAGGATTTCATTTTATTTTGGCAGTGTATTCTTGCTGAATTATACTGGATTCGATGCTTCGGGTTGAGTATAAATCATTTCAAATATTAGAGAAATAACTGGGATTGTGAAATAATATACGTAAGTTCATTGACAATTGAAACTTATAAGATTTCACATAATTTAAGAATTTGACATCTCAAGTTAATTATCACACAAAACATTAGAAACGACATCTCAATACATCCAGGAAAGTTGATAGAACACTATAGAGGAAGGATAAAGAAGCAAAAAAGTGACCAGGAGCAGGGTAGTGAATTGAAAGTTCTTCAACTATGTTCATCCCATGACATAGGAATGCTTATGAGGGATAAAATTTTAATGATGAGGATACAATCAAATATATTATTATACTCAATTCAATAATAGCGAGATAGTAGAGTACTATTGAAGAGTTATTGAGATTATTCTGAGTAAGAAATATACATGCCATTTATGTAAGCCGTTTTGGGTCATCCCGTGACTTAATATTGTTTGATTGAACATTGAAGTTTTGAGATTGAATTGATAAAAATGAAAAGAGTGAGAGAGAGAAGGTTGTTGTTTGCAGTCAGCCCGAAGTTCGGTTGACTTTAGCTTTGAATTTGATGTGAAATTCAATATTTTTTACACAGTATAAAGATGGATTTTGAGAGAATGTGAATAGTTATTACGATTATGGTCGATTAAAGAACGCGGCCAATGCCCAAAATATGTTCCATTACATGTTGACGATGACCACTATTGATTGAAGTTAACTGCGGTTAGGATCTGCCACCTCCTCCCCGTCCCTCTTCACAAACAACCAACGGAAGTGCTCATTGTAACAGTTAAATTTACTGTTCTACAACTCGCGTTGCTTATTAAAACCCAACACAACAGAGACTCTTGTTGGGACAGAGGTCCTTCCAAACATCACTTTCGGTGCTTCAAATGAGCTGAAAACAAAACAATGGGCTGTGGTGTTTTCAGAACATGTTGGGGGACAAATTAAACCAATATTGAATTCCGTAAACGACCGTTTTGATGTTTATTCTCGACCATTTTCAAGAGTGTTACTGCTGAAATTCATGTTATTGCAAACTGGACTTTTATTACAAAGCTTAGAGATTTGGGAGTATCTATTAGCTATGAAATCGGTTTATTACTCAAGCAGGTACCATTCATATTAGATCAATTTAACGGACACGGACTAGAGATTAATTAAGGTCAGCTCACGATTCAACAAATTTCAATCCAGGAGATGAAAAATATATACTGCATTGAACAATTTTGAATACTGTAATTTTATTGAACAAAAATGCGGAAAATTTTTCTGGAAGTATTAATGGATAGAAATTGGTTAGGCTACAGGTCACCACAATTTCCACCATCAGGAAGAGTACTGTTCAGGATATGAAAACATTATGAAAGTAGACATTATGAAGTTATCATTGTGAAACTTATCTAGGAACAGAGTTTTCCTGTTAGTTACAGCGATTGTGCTTCAAGTTTTTAACTTGACTGGTATAATCAGACACACGCGCAGCCTGTAACGGAAAACCCGCCTAGTCACAACTAATTATTCAGAAAAAACAAACATGGGCAGGTAGCTTATGATGGCAATAATTTTTCACCGTAAAGCAGCTGCCAGTGCAAAAACTCAAGATATAATAAGGTTAATGTAGCCTTCAATACATACTACCTACTCTACGACTATCCATTACAAACTAGATAAATAAATAATTCTTCAACCGTCTAGGTTAATGTGTGTGAATGCATACTTCCATATAAGAGATTTGATTAGTGAATAAATCGTCGACTGGACAGGCGAATCATTTTCTCGGTCAATGTATAATTGAAGAAAATCGTTCGTGTCCGACCTTAATCGTTTAATAATATGCTTGCATTGAACAGGCGAAGATCTTATCGTGTTGAAGGTAGAAAGCTTGACGGCAGGTAACAGATTTTATTATTATTGGCAATTGCAGAAATAAGTAAATTGCAGAGTAATATACCGGTGTGATGCAACAGTTCATGACCGGGTAATAGAGGACAAGAAGGATATCAGGAGTGAGAGAGAGAGAGAGAGAGAGAGAGAGAGAGAGAAAGAGATCAAGAGAGTGTGAGGGATAAAGAGCGAATGAGAGGTTTTGGAATCTTCCATAGCCCGAGGCCGGCCACTTGGCCAGTATCCTCTATCCTGGTTCACGGTAAGATCAGGCCATACACCTCTCTACATCTCAAAGTAACACAGTCTGACCAGCTGATGCTAAACCACACCCTCCATATCAAATATGTAGGTAGACCATATACAGTAGCCAATCATTATTATGAGATTAATAAGAAGTATTCAAGTTCCAAGTAAATTTTCGAAAGCTAACATTTCCTAATAAGCTGTACTAGGAATCATTTTTCCCCAGTTCTTGATTAATTGGAATAAAAAAGAAGGAAAAGAAAAAATTGTGTGAAAAACTAATTTGGATAATTCTATTTCTAGTTCGGATAAAAAAATAATTTGTTCTATTTATTCACAAAGTTCCACAAATTCTCAAATTTATTGCAGAAATAATTACTTCAATTCACTTTCAGAATTATTTGGTAATTTTTTTCACCTCTGAATCTGAAAACTTATTTTAATGTTTGTCGATCTGAAGAAATTATTTTTTTTGCAGACTTGAAGCAAGAGAATGCCAACCAATTTCAATTATAATTAACCGCCGAAAACGATGACAACTGAAGTAAGCAATGAAACGAGAACCAATGAAAGGATCTGACATCATTCTAAGCTATTTAAATCAATAGGATTTCAGTAAAATTGGTCGAAAAACACTTTGGCAAAATTGAGGAAAGTGTAGTAATCGCCTTGGACGCCAGCAAGTCTGGCAAAACCACCAGCACCAACTTATCTCACTTCACACACGCACGGACACACACAAATAGTGCGGTTTGTTTTCCTCTCACCTCACCACGGGTAATTGCCGTCATTAAAGTAATCAGCGTGCAAATGCGAGTTGTGCAACAGAAAAATGTTTCTGCCGAATGACCTGTAATGCAATTGAATGTAATTAGCTAATTCTTCCAAGTCACCGGTTGCACTATCATTGTGAAGACTAGAACAAACTATAGTCTGTCGAAGCAAGAAGACATTCTGGCAAGATGGGAAAATGATTCAAGCTCGGTCAATATTAATTAAAAAATTATAAATTTGGGGTCAAATTGTAGATCAGAATGTTTCGTTCTGTTTGAGACCAAATTTATAATTTTTGAATCAATATTTGCCGATCTGGAGTCATTTTCCCATCTTGCCAGAATGTCTTCTTTGCTTGGACATACTATAACTACTCTACACTGTGACAACGTGTACCAATCAAATACATTAATTGCCGCAAATTTTCTGCTACTTGAACGGGTTGGTTCCACGTACATGTCTTGGTAATGATTGGAAAAGAAGAAAATTATTATGTCTACGAAATGGCATAGGCGTTTAAACACGAGAGAGAAGGAAAGTGAGAGAGTCACACAACAACAAATGTTGAAAAGAGGTAGAGAATGAGTGAAGTAATAGGTAAGAAACGGTTGAGGTAATGGGTTACCTTCTCAGCTAGGTACTGAGAAAACCGATTTCCGTGTGGTTACTCACGTCCTCACGTGTAGGAAAGCCAACAGGTGTTATCTGGAACCACAATGATAATATGCACTGGAGCTTCTATTACATTTCTGCCTGTTAGTGGTTCTTAGAATATCAGTTCATTATGTCACGACTGATCGAGATAACAATGCATTTATGCAACTAAGTGCATTCACAATGCACTTAGCGGCCTTGCAGTGTTCTTGGATATCAATTCCATTATTACTGTTATTGTTTTGATTAAATGTGTGAGTTGAAAAATTTCCATGCTCTTTAAAAAACATAAATTTTTCAGTTTTCTAAGAATTGATGTGATTCAAGATCATTGAAAATGTTAAATAGTGGTGATTTGATTTGTTGTCTGTCACTTCCAGTAATTGTGATAAAAACGTGTATAGCTCTTGATTTAAATAGTCAATGCATTAAATTTGATCTCATTGCTGCATATATTATATATCTCATTGGACATAACCTCTATTTTGAATATTTAAACCAAAATTGGAAAGAAGAGACGTTTTGGACTTTGTCTGTGTTTCAATCCTACTGTATTTCAATCTTGTTAATAAATAATAATAATATATTACAGTATCATCTTTCATCTTATATCATCTTTCCATAATAATATCGAGTTTTGTGAAAACTCTCTTGTGGAAGTAGGCACATGACCCTATGATGGATTATTAATAGTTTTAATTACATTTCACTAATTTCACTTATTTGCACTTATTTGCAAAAAAACTATTTCGAAGTTCGAACACTAAAATACAAGGGTCCAAGTGGTGGACAAAAAATTGCAGATTGCTGAGGGTTGTAACAACATATAGCTTGAATTTATATTTTAATTTTTTTTTTTCAAAAACAGAGCTCTAAAGCAATATTTTGGACTAAAGAAAATCGCGCCAACCCCCATTATCAGCCTGAATCTGTAATTGTTTTATCCTGATATCTAGTGGTTATATTTCCACATAAAGTTAATCTGTATTATTAACAATATTCAGAAATAGAGCTTTAAAATATTATTTTGTGTTCAAAAACTAAAAAATCCCCTAGCCCCCCATTCACTGAGGAGGCCAGAGGAGAGGACAGGATCTTCCCTCCTAGCTCAAAGTTCTGGATCCACACCTGCTTGCGCCCTTCCCCATAAAATATTTTCTCAACAAGCCACAGGAAAATTATAAACATGATCAAGTATAAAGAATATTGTAATGACACTTGACCCAAGCAATACTGTAATCAATTTACAGTGAAACAATTTCAATTTTGTGATTCTTGATAGTCCCATCAAGGAATCTACAAAATTATAGCATAGACAAATGCGGTAAACATAAGCAGTGCCGGACTGGCCAGGTCGGCTAGTCGGCGACCGCCGACGGCCCTGGGCCCTGGGGGCCCGGAGGGGCCAAAGATTCACTCAGCAAAAAAAAAAAAAAAAAATTAATCGGCTCCAAAGAAATGAATAATCTTTTATTGAAATTTAAGCAATTTAATAGAAAGTAAATAATTTTATAATAAATATTATGAAAATAATACAAATTTTTCCAGACTTTCATGGCCACTAATTAGACTTCAGGGCCCCTGATTAGACTTGAGGACCCCTGATTAGACTAGAGGGCCCCTCATCCCAAGTCAGCTTGAAGGGGCCCCTTAAGTTCTGAGACACTTTTTCACGTAATCTACTGTGAGATGCTCGAGCTCGAGTCTTGTGCCCAGAAACTAAGGCCAAAAATTCTTAAAATATAATTCTCGGGGACCCTGGGGGCCCTGCATTCTAATCTACGACATACTCACTGGGCCAACAAAAATCTGCTGATAGGGCTGTGAATATCGAAATGACTATATAACTATAGTTATTAATAATGCATTTGAAGTGTGTAGACTTAATTATACTGATATTTTTCTATGTGGTTCATAGTGATTTCATGGCTTGTGTTTTTTTGAAACAAATTCTATATTCTTCAAGCTTTTATTGCTTTTTTAACGATTCCATTTGTCTCTCCATCACTCTCAACACTCTAAATTCAGTTTTCAATATCATTCCTGGACCATAAATTATTTATTCAAGAAAGGTTACACAATCACATCTGGACTAAATCAACTTCTTCCAAAATTTTCGAGAGATAGTAGGGATAGTAGAAATTTTCGACTAGTAAGGGCGTAGCTTGTTTTTCAATTTTCAATTATATGTGATTTCATTTCAATTATTGTGATCAAGTGATTTCATTATATCACTGTGAAAAATGAATAAATAGGAAAGTTACTGATAGCAATGTTGTACTAAACTAGTGCATTAGTAGGATGATTGATCATTGCAATTTCAATTCAAATTTCTTATAAGGCTGAAACTATAAAAAATGAAGCCATAGAGTACGCCTACATTGTTCTTGAAAAAATATTCCCCCTGACGGGGGAAAAACTTATACAAAGTCTTCAAGGCGATCTTTGTTCATGAGAACCTACACCTTTCGAGTGCCGTATGAATGGTGTATTCAACTTCCCTAATATATAACTAACTAGCCGGCAGGCTCGCTTCGCTCGCCTTCTCCGCCTAGCCAGAGGGCTCCGCCCCTGGACAGTATAGGCAGTGTAAGTGAGTCAAACAGGCTCGCTTCGCTCGCCTGGAAAACTTCTGTCAGTGTCAGCTGAGACAAACAGGCTCGCTTCGCTCGCCTGCAGATTCCGTTCAGAAGGGATTCGAAATTTATTGAGCGCAGTATTTCTACATCTAATCTGGACCTGTTTACCTAATTTCAACATTTTCTGCCAATTGGTTCTAGATAAACTACGAAAATTCCAAAAAATAGTAAAACGCTAATATTAAGCGTAACCTTGGGAAGTATATCGGACATAGTTTGCAACTTAATTCAATATCTTCCAAATTAGTTCATCTATAATCTCGCTGAATCATTCAATTTTACAGTTAGGATTGGCCGTATCAAGGCGGAAGATATGCAAACCGCAACACATCTACAATTTTGAAAACCTGATTACTGGCGTAATCTTGAACGGATTGCAAAAATATTTCAACACAACATTTCTAGACCTTATCTGAACTTGCCTTGGTGGGCAACATTTTCTACCGATTGGTTCTCGAAAAAATGAGGAAAACACCGAAAAACTAAAATATTTGGCGTATCCTTGAAACGTTTTTAAAATCCGTTCTTAGCGCGCGTCTAAACGTCCAACTGAACATGCCTGCCAAATTTGAACGCATTCGGTTCAGTGGATTTTTAGTTCTGGTGATGAATGAATGAATCAGTGCCATTTCGCTTTTATATATAGAGATGTAAGATATCCATGATGCTAGATATCTATTTAAATGAGTATTATGAATATATATTCACAGCTTAGCTTACGCTTAGTTGATGAAATAATTTATTTATAAATATTCGTATAAATGGAGGTTTGAAGGAATAAATAAGATTAGTTTCAATAAAAGTGGTAAGAAAGAATTTCTCTTATTTGTGATTTGGATAGAATGCAAGATCTTAAACTACTCTGAATGCTGTTTTTAATGGCCTAATTTCACCAAAATTTCCGGGGGGAAGGCCCCCGGACCCTCAATAAGTATAAAAAATACCCAGAAAGGCTGGGTACGCATTTCGTCAGCAATTCAGTTCAGAAAGCATAGAATATTCTACTGTTGAATACTTTTCATGCCATTATCATAATCAATACGATAATGGTTGATTAAAGAGAATCACTTGCACAATAACTTTGGAGTTTTCAGTGAAGGATAACATTCCGCTTCCGGAGAGTATTCCATATCCCGAAACCCCTCAGTATTTCGCGTGCCCTTCGAATATTAACGTCCTAAATGAGAAGAGGTAGATCACCTCTGTTATAGAACTAGTTACAACTAGGTATAGTTGAAAAAATGAATATATAGCACTATTATAACAATAGTACAAGTGAGTGCAATTAGGCCTATGCTGCTGGTAGCCTATTGTGGTTTGTGGTATTTTCTCTACTGCCAAAGTCTATGTAAATATTACACAAAAATGAATTAATAATGGCATATGAACTGTTTTATTAGAAATATTTCAACGTACTTGAGAAAAATTGCAACAACTACCTCTCACCCCCTCCCCCCACGCTCAATATTGAAAATAGTTAAACCCCCCCCTCCACCACAATCCCTCTTTAGGGGGGCCCTTGAGCGAGTATAGCCGACGGCCCAAATCCTAGCCAGTCCGGCACTGAACATAAGCTAGGCTACTGAGTCATACATATATATATATATATATATAGTCTACTATACGTACGTACAATATTGATTACAGGAAATCATAATAACAACTTCAGACATGATTTCATAATCTTCAAGTAGTAGGATATAAAATAACAAAAATACAAAAAACTGTCGAATATCCATGTTATCAATGTCTGATGTCATTACCCCATGAAGTGCAGTAATAATTTAATTAATCTTATGTAAGATTATATGAGTAAACACTGTGTCTACAATTGCTCCTCCTATGTTCATCAAATAAAGTACTTAACCAATACCATGGGAGTGATTTTCCATAATGCCTGTTTCATGACAAATAAGACATCAGATTATTAACAATGATTTGATGGAATTAAGAAAAGCTCTTTCACTCTGGCAAAGACAATGAAGGACTTTCCTTTTAAAAGATTTTTTATGAATTTCAAGTCACCAAGTCCCTTCTGCACCATTTTTGTTTGAACTGAGTTTTAATGAATGCAGTTTATTTCAACTTGTGATAGTCTATTGTTTGAAACTGTAGAACTAAAGTTTGAGACATTGCTTCGTTCAACTCAGTTTACGAAGAGATTATGCTGATGGGCATCAGTCTGGATCTTGGGTAATGTAATGATTATGCAAAGATAAGATAAGATTTACAGTTTTATGTAGGTTCCGAACACTTTATTAGCATCTCACGTGCATAGTTGTCAAAAAATGACGATAGATGCTGATAAATCATGAATGACGTTTGATGATATTGAATCAACAATTGATAGACCAATAACAAACAAATGAACAAGTGGGTGTTGGATGGGATACGATTAACTATTGAATTTCCTGTCATTGATATTTATTTGGCCCAAAATTGAAAGGTTCACTTCAGATTTAAATCACACGTGGTACAGCATGAGAAAAATCAACTCGTAGTAAAAATTTAGACAGCAATTTGACAGTTTGTCGTCTTCTATTGTAAATTTTGTGGTTTTATCTGCATCTATGGCTTCAAATTATTCTTGAAATGCACTAATCAATTGCACAAGTTCACCACGGTCAGGGAGAAATTGATCTATTGTCCATGACAGTGTCTAGATCTAGAGAATAATGTTATTGTGTCAATCAACCTTGCACTTTGATCTGAAACGTATTAGAATGCGTTCTCATTGTTTGATCACAACTTTATTTGACTTTTTCATTTTTTCCTCTTCAATACAAATAAACTATCGGCAATCTAAATGGTTAGTATTAACTATTAAAAGGGCGATTACCTCAGTTGGAATCTAGTTTTTGTGGACCATGTAAGTACAAAAAGTAGTGTATCAGTAACAAAAATAATTTCCAGGTTTGAATTTGATTCAAGAAGTCTGTTGGCAGCCCAAATGCGACTTCCTACCACCAATAATTTTCAAGATAGACGTATTTTAACACAAAAATTGGTGTTTTCCAAGTATATAGGAATAAGCTCGAAGTACTTAGGTTAATGAAATTCTTCAATTTTGTCGAAATTGAACATATAGTATATGAAATAGAACCGCCTATTTAAGCTGAAAACAATGAGCTATAATTTGTTAAGATCCGTACACTTTTACGAAAGTTAGGGATGTCCTTAGATTATTATCCTTGAAGGGTCCTTTCTACTGCAAATAGTCCAGATTTTGAGCAGCAAAATAAGTATTCTGATGAGGAGTGATAGGAGGAGTGGACTATAGTATGGCCAAGCAAAGAAGAGCCTCTGGCATGATGGGGAAAATGACTCCAGCTTGATCAATATTGCTTCAAAATTTATCAATTTCATCTCAAATTGTAGGAAACAATTTGATCTACTATTGAAACCACATTTATAATTCTTGAGCATATATTGACCAATATGGAGTCATTTTCCCATCTTGCCAGAGGCTCTTCTTTGCTTGGTCGGACTATACCAGAAACTACCTTAAATATAGTTATTACTTCGTATGTATATTTTAGCATCAAAATATCAACAAAAACCACCTGTAGCTGAATTTGAAGGAATTACATTCTTGGAAAAGTGATTGTTAAACTTCCAAAAATAGTTCAAATATCAAAATAGATATTTTACTTGGACTCTAATTCTCATGCTCGACAACTTTTAGGGTGAGGGGGCAGTGGATTTATTGTTACTTTATGAGTTACATCACATTTAAAAGTAGTTGGGAAAACTTTTTGGGATTTTTTTTAAATGGGAGTTTTGATCAAATGTAAAAAATTTTCTATTCGGCCGATTTTTGTTACCTTTTTTTTAATCGACGCAGATTTTAATCCTCTTTAATTTCTTTTTTGAACACTTTTCTCTAGGATTAACCGTTTTAGGGTTTTATGCGAAAAACTGAAAAATTTCACCTTTTACCCCCTTCCCGCCCCATGCTCACCCCCCAGGTCCGGGGACTTTTAGTATGTTAACCTCACAACTAGTCTAAACAAATCACAGAGGTCAAAAATTGGGGCATATTTCATGCACTCTATACCCGTGTGGAAAGGCTTTATTGACTGGACTAAAAGAAATTTATTTCTTTTTAGAAATAAAATTAACTAAACTTAATTTATTTATTTGGAAAGATATTTATAAAACATTGGATCACTATTTTGAATGAGAAATGGAAAAGAGGGAAGGAAAGAGAAGAGATGAGCTACTTGATAGCAGAACTCAAGATTAAGGGAGTGCAATATTGAAAGTTAGAGAACTCAGGAAGTTCAATTAAAAATTCAAGGTTTCAATCATTAGATGCGAATGTACAGCAATTTCTATTTTAGCAATGATTTGATGCAATAATTTTGTCACTAATCCAAGAGAAATGAATAGTCATAATAGGCTACTTTTTCAACCAGAGATAATGGCCTACTGTATTATTTTTGACAGCAATAATTATTCATGAGTGGCTTCATGAAGTGGAATAGCTGTACTTGTTCATAATTTACCAACAATTTATGATATAATAATGAAAAAAGATTACTCTCGATAGTCTGGTGACATCATTGAATTATCTTTCAAGTGAAACAGCCTTGTTTTAGAAGTCCTTGGACTGTGAACAATATTATTAGATTTATATTTTTTCAAGTACTCCACATGGGTGCATGCTACATCAAATTGCTTCCACTCTGCAGATTAAAATACAAGTTGACAATTACTCACATATAGAACTGATATAGGAACATTGTAAACTGGAACGATAAAGTTCAATTTCAGAGTATCTCACTTCAACTGAGAACTGAGAATCGTTGAGTAATTTGTTTTGTAACTCAATTGGAGTAACTCAGGATATATATTTTCAAGAATAGATATCCTTAGATTAAGAGGAGATGGAGATGAAAAAGTTCCAGGGAATGGAATAAATTAATATCATTTCTTCATAAATTATTAGAGAATTAACCTCTCTAACTCGTCTATTCATTAAAATCCTCTAAAATCCGTCTATCTCATTAGAAAGAGACCACTCTTGAGAACTTTCAAACAGATAGTATATTGGTTAATTAAAACTTTGAGAATATTATTAGTTTCCTGTAGCATTGTTGTACAACTTTCCATTGCATTACATTGCAAGTACTGCATTGCATTACTGAAGAGCAGTATTATAAGATGAATCAAGGAAATATTCCACTTTTGTGACTTGTTAATTAGAACGTGCATTGGAACCTATTCTCGTAATATATTTCATAAAGAGTCCAAATAAACTCTGGAACCCCTGAGGTCAAACTGATCTGGCTACCATACAACAAATGACTATTTCTCATTTTTCATCCATTACAAGCCTCTACGTTGTCTCTTTCGATGTATGAACATCGTGTTAACACCCTTATCACGATAAATAATACGATAGACGGCTCAAAAAGAAGTAGAAAGGGAAAATACCTAGATTTAGCGATTTTTCACAAAGTTGACAAAAAACTAGCAATTTTTTTAGCAATTCTACTCACTTCTGATTAGAGATGGAAAAAAGTTTAGGGGATGAAAATTGTAGGGAATTTTATGCTCTTTATAAAAGTACTGGATAAAAATATTGATAGAAAAATCGGTTTCTGAGATATTGTGAAGAAACCTGAAAAATTCCCAAAATTTCGTGATTTTTAGGCTTCCAAAAGTTATGCCTCCAGATATTTTGGTGGAAAACCATTGATTACTCTTACCAACACCCAAATGGACCGATTAAAAAAATAAAATTAATCAACAGGATTTTTGTTTGGTCTGGAGTACTATTTGATTGGGCTAAAATGAATTTGTCTCGATTCAATTTCTTGAAACTTCTAGAATAGTGCCGGGATGTCATAGGATGTTATAATACATGACGTTGTCATCCTCATAAATATTTGAACAACATGAAACAATTCAGAAATTATAAATAGAGAGCTATGAATCTTCAGATATTCATATTGGGTTGAGAACTGAGAAGACTGTTTCCATAGATTGTTTGTTGATGTTCGTGCTTGCGGCACGCTTTGAAGTTATGTAATGAAACTAGTGTTCGAATTGATTGATCCAACAAATAGGATATAGATAAATAATAGAAAACACAAAGAGATCACGAATCCTGTCTAGGGAATTTCGTCATTTAGTTGGGGTTAAAAGTCACTTCCTCCAAAATGTTAATCTAAATTAATAATTTTCTGATACCAACTTACTATATCCGTGAAGTTGGATGATTTTTTTGTTTGTTAGCTAGTATACTGGCTATCTTATCTCAAAGCCTATTTGAACTAGAATTTTGATAAAAATTCAACATCAGTCATAACTGGGAGAACAAAAATTAAGTCTGTTTCAATTTTTTTATCTGTTTACTCACGGTTAAGTTTACACTGGTTAATCAACTTTCCTTGAATCATTGGTAGTTTGTTGTTTTAAAAACACATTATTGATAACGTTATCAATCCTTTTTATGATGGGGAAGCTGAGATAGCCTTATTAATGTTTACTTGGAGTAAATAGTATTGGCCTTAAATATTCAACAAAAGCTCAAAGATAAAAATATATACGAAAACTTATCTCCACAATGGTGTGAGCTACTGTGACTACAGAATTGACCTCGTAACCTCTTTGTAAGCACAGTAATTTCAATTTCTTTATGTGCTACCAATAATACTTTTTTAAGAGGAATAGGAATTATTCGAGATCATTTTCACTTTTCTCTTCCAACATATTCATTTATGCTCTGTTTTCGGCCATTCGGCGTGTGCTTGCCTTGTGTTGTGACTCCTGAAGGATTATCCTCTGCCCAAATTAAGACTTTTCTCTATCTTCCTTTTTCTTATCTTTTTGTTTATTTATTTCGAATTGGCAAGTTCTGCTTCTTGTTTTCTCCTCTCAACAAGAAAGAAGTTAAAAATCGAATCAGACTCTTCTTAGCACACAAGTATTTCAGCCCAATGAAAAATATTCTCTATATTGCATATTTTGAAATATTTCAATGTTTTTATTAGAAGGAAATTAACTGATTTGATTTGAGCAGTCTTCACTGGCCACCCAATTAGAACACACCCTATATTTCACTTCTCATTATCAAATCCAGCATTACCCACACACTAGTCAAAAGCTCATGTGGATGTTTTTGACGTTTAAAAAAAATCTAAAAATTATATAATATTTATCAATTCTGATATAAGGGGTTACATGAGAAAAAATTTCTTTGCGAATCATTAATTACGGTGACTCAGATCTCAGATCCACACTGAAACAAATTCAGAGGCCAAATTCGAATGAGTCTGTCCAAGCAAAGAAGACCCTCTGGCAAGATGAGAAAGTGACTCCAGCTCGGTCAATATTGGTTCAAAAATGATTGATCCGATATCAACTTGTAGATCAGAATGTTTCCTACAATTGAGACCAGATCAATAATTTTTGAACCAATATTTACCGAGCTGGAGTCATTTTCTCATCTGCTTGAGGGTCTTGGACAGACTATATCATTGTTTATTGTGACAAAGGTGATTTAAAGCAGGGAACATTTTAGATTTGGAAGTCAGTGTGAGTGTGTGCAGAAGATAAGAAATAACATGTGAAATTCGGCCGTGAAAAACGAACAGTCTGACGGAGGAAAGGGGTAGAGGAAAATTATTATAAGGAGTGGGAGGAGGAGGAGGATGAAGAAGAAGAAGAGGAGGAAGAAGAAGGAGGGGAATGAGAAGGATGATAGGGAGGAGGAGAAAAAGGATAAGAGAAGAGGTTTGCGTAATACTTCTCTACACATCCCAAGAGAAATCATTCGGATAAAGTGGAAGAGCATGCTTGTCATGATAACCCAATCCAACTTCACGCTTTTTTGGGTCCACTTTCCCTTAAGCTGATCAGCGCAGAGCTCTACAACTGTGTTCTGAAAAGATCTAACTGAGTTTGGGGAAATGGCTCTGACAGGCCCAACAGAGCGAGCTCGTACAGAGCATGGATACAAATTTATGATCAGTATGGGGGAAAATTATGATACATGGACTTATAAGCGGGAAATACTATCTACTTTCTTACTATCGTGACATTCTGTTTTAGCGTCCTCATGAAGGGAAATATTTTCTAGTTTTCTAGATATAGTTATAAATTTATAGCTCCTATGATCTGGACAACTGTCGATATGATTACTCCATATAATGTAACCACTGGCGGCTAGTGCCCACGAAACTGGTGAAGTGCTGTACAGTAGAAGATACGGGAACTTCACCTATTTCGTGGGTACGAGCCGCCAGTGAATGTAACAAATAAATAGCAGAAAATTGAATGTGTAGCTCCAGTGCTCCAGTACAGCAGAAGTCTATTGAGTTTGAAGGGAATGAAGTTTGTTGGTGTTACGAAATACAGTGTTACAAGTTGTAGAATGTGAGATAAGAGATACAATAACATGATAAACTTGTTCTCACATTTCTTGACATCCTCCAAATTTTCTATATACAAGAGGATACATTGAATTTTTTCAGAATAGCTGATATCCTATAGTTTTCCAGGGAAGAAATTTTGAAGCATCAATAACTATAGTTCGAATGAAAATCGAAAACTATTTTCCATTCAAGAATATAATCTGTGATTGGTAAAATTGGAATAGGCCTAGAATATTAAAAGTATTAGCTGTTATCTCATTAATTATTAAGAGAAAGGTTGAAGGTTATCAAATTGGAACTGAAACAAATAAGCTCTTTAAATGAAATACTTCATATATGAATAAAAAACTGACAATTAAGTTAATGTAGAAATTCAATGTTATTACAATTGAAGAGAAAAATTGATGAAATGACTCATAATGAGTTCAACACGGTTCATGTAGACAAATATTCTTACGGTAGTAAGTGCAAAGCAAATATTGTAACGCTTTCAAAAGCAATCATTGACAGTTATTTCTGTCAGGGGTGATTTGTAGCTCGCAATATGTTGATTAGTACTAAATTAAAAATTCTATAAGAATTTATAAGCCCAACAAATAAAAAAGCATCCATAACGATAACATTTCAAAATGGGTTTTATAAGTTTCATTCAATATCATTACATTTCTATTGTAGAATCCTACCCTACTACCCATTCAACAAGAAGTACCTTTAAAACGTATTTTTCCTGTTCGATTTCTCGGTAAAGGTCGAATTATGAGGTTGAGTATGGAATTACAAATAAGTTTCATCGATCTCTATTGTAATAAAACATTATTCTAAACAAAAATTACGTCGAATTATGAAGAGAATACAACACATTGTATTTGGAGGTGAATCCAAAAGATTTAAAACAGAAATTACGTTAAGTATTTTCATCTTTCCAGTGTAGCTTTTCATCACGTGTTACTAGACCTGAATCACTCAAACCTCTTTAGATTTGATTAACGAATGGGATATGCAAAAAATTTCAACCTGCTTTTAAAAACGAATGATTAATTCATGAAAAGTACATGAACCGTATTTCCAGAGTTCAATAAACACTTCAAAATATTCCCAATATAATAAAAAGCCGTTAAGTTGAAGAGTGGAGGAGCAGAGAATGTAGAGAAATAGATCTATGAAGTGTTTACAATTTGGTTTCTAAATTTAATTCGAGTACATTATAATGCACTTGACTCGTCTAAGCAACAGCAACAATAACAACTTACTCTTAATTGAGAATGAGTGCAGAATAGTAACCCCAGTACATATGAAGTATCAAGTATAATTTCATAGTATTTTCAATGTTTTTATAAAACGTGGAAACACCAAGGTCCATAGAATTAATATCACATATAGATAGATGATAGATAGATAGATATATATAGATAGATGCTTGTGAGATAACATAAACAATGATAAATCAATTGGAATTAAGAATAAGATGAATTAAATGGATTGAATGCTGTGTACCTTTTCCAGAGTGTAACATTCGCTATAAATACTGTTCCAAGGAGTATCACTAGCTTCCCTCTAGGCTCATTGTGATTATGTTCTACAGTAGATTTCTGAGCTGAATGGCAGTGGTTACCTGAAACATAAAATTTCTAAATAAGATAAAGTAGGCAAATGAAATTTGTCAAAATGATTTCAAATTATTTCAACCAAATTCATTAAATGATACAATTTGAGTCCACTATTCCTCTAGTTGAAAAACAATAATGTAGGTAGACTAGCTGTTCCTAGTATGAAGTACCAAGGATCAGTTGAGAATTTTCTATCAATTTCATAGATTTGGTTTAAATATACGAGAAACTAATATTCGATAAATAAACTCTCTAGGCCTGATTGATGATTACAATGTGAAATTGAATGTAAAAAAACACACAATATGTTTTTGTTTGAGAGGGTGACGCCCACATGAGCTAGAGTATCGTGCGTGAATGATAATTGTTTTTAATTTTTTCGATTCCATTCAATCGAATGGTTCTCGAATAAAAGTTTGATTTCTTGTATGCAACTCAATAGTATGAACTCGCATTTTGCTCGGCAGGGGGGCATGCCCCCTGCAACCCCAATTGGGGTAGGTTAGTTGATTTTGGGTTGTGCCAGTGAGATGGGTTGGTTTCCTTTTATTAGTTTTGTTAGTGGGATATGTTAGTATTTTTTGACTTGTGCTGGTTGAAAAGTTCATTTTTCCGGATTCACTGTTGGAGAGGGGTTGAATGAACTCAATGGCATTCAACGGAATTCAATGAATTTGTATGAACTCAATTAACTGAATGGCGTTCAATGGTGCTTGGTGGAGGTTTGTTGATGGTTTGATTGAGGTTAATGGAGTTCAATTGAGTCCTATATTGATGGTTCTAGGAAATTGCGGTTTTTGTGTAAAAATTGTGTCAATAGAGTATAAAGCGTTCAATGGAGCTTGATATCACCAGGTTGTGTCCCGACTCAGCATGGAGTTGTTACCTGATAGCTCGCTACGCTCGCTCAGAAGGGGGCTGCGCACCCTAAGCTTGTCTTTAGTAGGTGGGATGTGATCGGCATGCTCGCTTCGCTCGCACATTAATCGATTTGCTTTCGATTTACAACCCCTAAAATACTAATTTCTCATGTTTTTGTGTTTTTTACAATAATTTTCGCATCTTTAGTGTCTTGGGGTTGATTTTGGAAGGATGGTCTTATGGAGTTTTAAAATAGTTTTTCAAGCTGCATAATCCCGCTGCCAAAACCAGTAAAAAATTATCAACAAACCCTCAAAATTGAGCCCTCAATTTCCGTTGGAAGCACAAAAATGGCCAAAAATGAAAAAAATGCCCCCTGCCCCCCCTTCATACGAACCCAGTAGAAATTTTTTTGTTGAAATCGAGCTAATTCTGAGTGCTAGTTACAAAATCAGCATGGCGTTGCAATAAACAGTCAAAGAAAAAATTCGATAAAATTTGGGGGACACAATTTTTTTTGGGAGGGGAGGGGTCTAAAACCATAACATATTACACATCATTGTCTCAGGCTTGTTGAGCTGATCACAATGATATACATGATAAGATACTTTGATCCAAAACTGAGCCGTCCAGAGCCAATAAACGCATGAACATGTAAGGTCCAATAAGTCAGTTAAAATGCAAGATAGGGGCTTTTAAATCCTGAAAGTCTCTATCAAAGATAGATACTTTATTAGACCTACTTTTTGCGCTGAATCCAATGGTGTGGGTCTCGATTCTACGCGTATGTCAAAATACCCCTATTTTGGGCCCCCAAAGTTTGGCAAAAAAACCCTCCTCCCAAAAAACGTTGTAATGATGGAAATCTAGTCTGTGGGCTCTAGTCACATGATCCCGCTGCCAAAAACCGCACTAAATTATCAACAATCCCTCAAAATTGAGCCCTCAATTCCTGTATCGGGCCAAAAAATGAAAAAGTGCCCCCCTGGTCCCCCCTGGGAACCCGGTAGAAACCGGTTTTTTGTTAAAATCAAGCTACTTTTGCGCGCTGGTTACAAAAATCAGCATCGTTGCAATAAACAGTCAAACAAAAAAGTTGAAAACTTGGGGGGGGGGGCAAAACCCCCCTCTGGGGGGAATATTCCAAGTTTTCAGATTTTTCTGGTTATGTGCTCGACTTCCTCTTTCCAAATATGTATAATACATATCTACCAGATATCGGCAAGTGGTCAATAATATTGATTAGTCAGTCAATCAGTCAGTTTGTGGCTTTATAGTATATGGAGGTTGATTCGTAAAAAGTACTCTAGTAAACACAAGTTTACATCGCTGGGCATGAGAGCAGTACTGTACTGTACTGTTCTAGCATATTTGCAATTTTCTACTTATATAGTAAGTACAAGTTCATCACAAATCAATTGATGATGACAAACCTTCTTTTGAGGTAATCACATTCACATAACATGCCAGATGCCAACTTCACTGTGCAAAAAGGCCAGTTTCTATCGAAGTCACATGAATTGATAGATGTTCACAAATAGGAAAAAGGAGAGAACCAGAAGCAGACATTGTAGAGTCGTTTATCAAATACATTGTTGTGACGTTGTTATGAATTGTATGATGTAGTGTCCAACTGTCAAGTCCCCTTCCCCCTCCCATGGTTCACCATCCATCATGGACGACGTGAAGCACTAAGTACCTCATCATTCATCATTGAGGTGAACTTTGAAAGAAATTGAAAATGTTAAACGAACCGTCCAGTAATAAATCGAGTCGTCCAGTAATTGGTACAAAACTCCGTTATCTCATCTCAAGAGGTCCCATTTGCTTCACCATTAAAACACTATTATTTCATCATTTCCCGACTCTGCAACCAGGAGTCATCCATAAATCAATTACTTTCATCCTTCCATACCTAATTGGTTTATTTATAATGGAGTGATAAGGATAATAGGACCGTAAAACTTTACTAACATGAACCTGATAAGATAATTGAAACCCACACATAAAATGATTATCAGTTGGATAATTGATACTAAAAGATAAGTTTTATTTCGAAGTATGATAGTAACGAATTCTAAATGGAAAATATCTGAAGCCAAAGTTAATAAAAAACCTTCTCTGTAATAGCCTTGATCCGGATCCTATATCAATAATATAAAAAATAGAAATTTAGAAATTTTTTGTATAAATTAAAAAATATCGGTAATAATTGTTGTTCTTTGTCAATGGCTCAACAGCCCATGAAGGGCCTGCCAGTTTTATATTCACTCCACTATACAATCCGTCCAAGCGAAGAAGACACTCCGGCAAGACGGGAAAACGACTCCAGCCCGGCCAAAAGCCGGCCAAATGCCGGTCCAAAAGCCATAAGCAGAACCAACAGTCCCCGAACCAACATCGGCCGAGCCGAAGCCACCTCTACACCACCAGAATGCCCTCTCCGCCCGGAAAGACCATACAACAAGTGAATAATCATCAAACAGGATAGAGGTAACGTGTGGTTAGCACGTTGATCCTCTCAACCATAAGCCAATCTTGACATCGTGTTTCGGATGGACACGTTAAGCCGTCGGTCCCGGCTGCCTGAAAACAGTCGTTAAGTCATGTCAGAGGCCCTGAAATTGTTCGGGAGCGACCTGAAAACTCTGACACCAGACCTGAGCCAGCTAGGTTACACGAATGTTATTATTATTATTATTATTATTATCTTGACAACAAAGTAAAGGTGCAGAACACCTTTGAATAACATGCAGTTAATCAGTTAGAGTCTAATGCAACAATTACTATTCATCCAGAGACTGGAAACGACTGACTGTCTTTACTAATGACAGCCTCCTAAAGGAGGTAATATAGGTTATAATAAAAATAATATATTTTCAGAGTGATTTTCATGTTGAGAGAATTAGTGTGGTATCCAGTCGTATTTAAAAAGTGATTTAATGAAGAAAAAACTGATCGTAGTCTTTCCCTGGTATTTTGAAAAAGAACACTGGAAACTAAATATTAGTCAATTAGGCTATCTGAAAAGAAAAATTAGAAAAGTCTATCAAGTATTTATGTGGAGACGTTTTCATTATAATGATATTGGAAATAAATGAATGCATGGTATAGTCATGTTAATAAATAGTTGAAATGAAACACAAATTGAGGATTAAAATATATCCCATTTCAAAAATACTGTACTTGATTATTCTAAAAACAATAAAACTCTGAAAAATATCAATTGCATACTTCTTAATAGAGAGATTTCTTTATTTATATTCCTTCCACATTTCTCTACGAAATTCAAGTAAATTGTTAATTGTAACTTTCAACGTCAACTCCCAAAATCGAAATGAACACTAAACAATGGACGATGAGAAAGTAAATAATATGTAATGAATATCACGTGTACACAAAGTCCTTGAGTCAAGGTGAAGGCCAATAATCGGCAAAGTTGAGAGAAGAAGACCTTGAGCTGTTTTTGAAGCTGTGCTCTGTACTCGTGTAGGCTTCAACAGGCGAAGAAGGAAGAAGTTTGGCATGAGATATAACTTAAATTAGTTACTACTTCGTCACATAATATGATCACGTGATAGCAAGATTTTTATTGCATACAAATTGAAATGAAATGAATATATTTTGACCTAGATTTTTCATTAAATGCAGAATGAGGGAGATGTAGTAAAAAATTTGGAATGAGGCAACGATCATAAAGTTAATATTCTGGGTGCAGTGTACCAAATGCGAAATGAGGAGATAACATTTTTTTGAGATACCGGTACGTCGTTGATTTTTCGATCGATTATGATGGATTTCGATGTGCAGATTGATGCCACTTTTTGAAAATTGAGATTTTTTGTAATTCAAGACGGTGGTTCTGTTTCTAGTTCTGTTTAAAAAAAGCGTCGGACAAAAAATTAAATCATCCTTATATTTTTGTTATCAAATAAAATTCCCGAGAGAATGATATTTGACTAATTTTTCTATCTACAATAAACCCCGGATTACAAATTAAAAAAAAAAAAAAATTAGAGAAAAACGAAAATTTGAATACCGTATCTGAAATCTGAGTCATTGAATATAATATTAAAGATAAGTAGGTACAATCATTTTATAATAAAAAGTAAAAAAACGAAAATATGAAGGAGAGCCGTTTTTTTGCTTTTATAATCATAACCAAGAAGATTATTGCAGGTGGGATGTTTCAAAATGTATAGAGTTTCAATCTTTAATCTCATTACCATTACAGAGGTGAACGTTAAGCGGGAACACGAAAAAAGAAGAATGTTGCAAGATAGAAGATCAACAACTGAATAAAAACAAAAAATGTTGATTGACAATGCAAGCTGGAAATAGCCACCAGCCGGTTTTTGGCACTTTTTCGAAGTGAATCAAAAGGAAATCCCTATTCTAAACTGACTGTTGGTTTAATTTTATCAGCGATCAGGTTTACGTCACAGGACAAGTTTTAGGATGCAAATTTGACCGGAGATTACAAAAAATAACGAACAATTTTCCAAACCTGAAATAAATTTATAATGAGATATAATTTCGAAAAAAAAATTAGAAAAAAGTTAATGCTCATGTTTATATGTTTTTAAAGCATAATAAGGGTTCAAATCTACTGTCTGTTCGGACACTCTGTGATGGTCAAAAATTGTAAATACTCACTGGCTTTTCAAAGCATCAAATAATATATTTTGATAAAATCAATGAATCATTTATTTATTGATGTAACTACTAAAAAAAGAAATTAATTGATGGCAATAAAACCTGAATCCGTTCAAACAATAAAGTAACCACAATTTTGAATTGTGAAGTAGGCCTTTTATTGGTTCAATTACAATTATCTAGTAAGTGGTAGCAGAGGAGTGAACACAATATTGAACATGCCTTTAAATTCAGACAATTAATTTTATTGATTTTCCGAAAATTCATTCTTTGTCACACATTATTGTGTCAAATTGTTACTATTATTTGTGGCCTGTACCATAATAGAAAATAGAATATTATGATTCTATTCTATTTGTGTATTACTTGCTCTATTTATTCAAAATTTTAAAAGCTTTTGTCCAATTTTATTTGTTGTTTTTAATTAGATCTTTATTGTGAACAGATAACTTTCATCAAAATTCAATTTTTTTAAAGTGTAAATTGTAATGTAAACTTTCATCTTTCATTCACCATGTAAACATCATCAATCATCGTTCACTACTCACTCATTATCACCTTTGCTCAAAATACTAGCTATCAAGTGCAAGTCGCAATTGTAAAAATAAAAAAATAAAAAACATAAAACTTTTTCCATGATATAGGTTTTCTATTGTGTTTTTTATTGAATGCAAACAATTTTGAATTTTCCTATAGAATTGTTCAGCATAGAATCATTTACTGACCAATTATTTTTGTTTACAGTGCCAAAAGAATTAACTAGTCCAGCAGATAGGAATAAAATGTCACAGAGCTGCATAATTTGTCTGTGCATGATTTGTGCATGATTTGTCTGTCTCTCTAGGACAGTGGAATCTATTTTTAGCTGTATTATCGGATATGTGAACTTTGATGTTTTCATTGCTTATTTCTACTCGTAAAAGATAAGTCTCACTCATTGAAAAAGTAGTTCATTTGTGTATTTATATTTCCAAGAGATAGTGGACAAATTAAACAATTTTATTTAGATTTCCAAATGCTTCCAGTTCAAAAATCTAGTTTAAAGTGGTTATATTATCACCAAACTATTTTTATCAACAAGAAATTTGAGAAATTTAAATTTCAACTTTCAAATGATTTCAACGGATAACTCCTAGTCTGGGGTGAACCGACAGTGAGGATGTTCTCAATTAAATTGTAGCCTAATGTAATTACTTAGGAGATAAGAAATCAAACTGTGTCTAATCTGAATTGAAAAAAATTAATATCAGTGAATAACACAAGCTAGTCAGAATGAAATATATATGCCAAGAATGCTATTTGAGTGTAATAGTTAATGCAATTCTTATTACCATCTTATTCAGTGCTATTTTGAACGCTCTTAAATTTTTGATGTTTAATATTGATTTTTCGCCATACTCGTATGTAATACACAACTTTCCAAGCTAGATTTGCGTTTGGAAAATTGCCATTTACAGGAGAATCAAAGATCAGCTGTTCTGAATGCGGGAATAATCATTTTGATGATTATTACAGCACTAGTCATCATCACGATGACAATTACAGCACTGAAAATCTAGCCCAGCTGTTTATTCCGAACTCCAACGTATGAATAAACGAGTCGAACGAGCCGCCATGACAGTTCAGTGTGTGCATTTGTGCTAGTGTTGTGTTGAGGTTATGTTGGCTTCAGTTAATCTTTTCAGTTGTTTGAGGTTTTAATAAATCCTTCTCAGTCTAGTATAACGAAAAAAATGTACATAATTCGTGTGGAAAAGTTTACAAACTCATAATTATTTTCCAAACTCGCGTACCGCTCGTTTGGAGAACATAATTATTCGTTTGTAAAAACGCCTTTTCCACACTCATTATGTAATATACTATAACCTCACTGGAATAAATTGAGGAAAATCATTATTATCATGAAATAGGTCTACCGTACTAAACCAGTTCTGATCATTATTTTTTGTAACAATAATATTTGTGGTTTTTATGAAGGGATCAATGAAGGAGACTGATTAAATTTTTCAATCCTCTATTCATTAATAACTGCAGTGCAAGCCTACTTTTAATATGCAAGCAACTACTGTAGAATGCAATTTAGAAGTATGAGGGAATGAATGAGAAAAAGGTGAGCTTATGAAATGAGAATATTCAAGAAATTTATAAAACTCAATTATTGAGAATTTAAAAATAAATGACATTTGTTATGAAGGAACCTCATTCAAGTTAAATTTTTGAATGGATGATCTAGATAGCTAATTTATTTATAATTGAATAAATGGAGAACATATTAACAACTTACAGGCGTTATTCGAAGTAGCAGGAGGTATTATTCATTTCATAGATCAATGGAATGTGATTTTCAACCACGAAGCTTTAGAGCACTCGGTTTGGATAAAATTCCTAAAATAGGAATGAGGAATTGGGGATGAAGGAATTTTTGGAATCGTCAGGCTGATGAGATGAGTAACTATGTGACTGTCAACCACAGGGTCATATCTTGGGAGAAAGATAAGGTCAAACTTCGGACCATTTACTTCACGTATAGAGTAAACAAGCCAAAATTTATTACACCACTAATAGCTCAAGAATAAATATGCCATCTCAAAACCGTGTCCTCTCAAGCTTTTTTAAATCTTTCTCTCTACATTCTTGAACAAGGAAATGTGTTTTCTCTCAAATGCTTTTTCTATCATCCCTTGAAATTTGTTTCCTCTTCTTTCTCTATAAATCCCTCAGCAGTCGTAATAGTTGGGACACTTCAAGTTGTAGTAAACAAGTCTGCAAAATAACAAGGTGGCAGTGGCTTGAACGGGGACACTCTCAAGTGGCGCTACACTAAAATTTTGGCGCCCACTCTGAAAATAGACGGCCCTGTTTCATCCACTAGTATTTTTATTCAACATCCTAAAACACAAACAAGACCATTATGAAGCCAAGTTCATTTTTCAGCTTAGCTTGTCATGCGAATGTATTGCTTGGCAAACTTGCTGAATTCCTCCTGTCACTCACTAACAGAATCTTGAGTTTTTCAAAAATTCTTCAATCACACAATTCAGTAATATCACTTAATTTGTTATAATCAACTACTGCACAAATTCATTTCAAAATGAAACACTAAAAAAAAGATTTCAAAGTTAATTCAAAATAACACACTTCAAAATCTATCAAATCAAAAAATCTTCAATCTATCAATTCAAAATCTTCAAATCAGCAATAATCATCACATAGCAGAGTTGATAATGGAGTGGATTCTTATTTTCACATGTCCACCAAAATATTGGTTGAATATCGAAGACACATCTCATTTTGTAGATGTAGAATATTGGTCCTTTATTTGTTGCTCATTCTTCCTTTGAGGGTTTTTCTTATGAATTATAAAACTATTTTATCATGTAAATTATAAATTATGTTGCTTTCTATTTGAGTCATACAATTTTCCATGTTTTTGTTTTTTTTTCAATAAGAATCAACACTAAATAGATACAGTAGACAACTATTCAGTATTGGTAGTTGACTAAGCATAACAATAATAAATCACTCCATGATTTTCTTCACAATAGAAGGAATCCCGCGTTTTCTTTTATTTAGAGCCTCATGATTTCGATGTTAGCCCGCTTTTTTTCGATATCACTTATTACAGCTGCCAGATTGCTTTCAGCTTTCAGCTATCTGTCTATCTTGGGTATTCTGTGTCCAGTAATTACAAACAAATAAACAAAGCAGAGCATATGTTGAACAACCCAATCTAGATTAGGCTATATTATTAAAGAATGCATGAATTCTACCCACCATCTCAAGAAGGAAGTGATATGACCTTGAGGTTCAAGGTAACTGATAAGAGGCCTGTGCCAATAAATAGTGGTGCAATGATAAGTGGCGGATATCCGAATAAGACAAACAATTAGAATTGCTCATGAATAAACACACGTTGTAGTGTCCAAGCAAGGAAGACATTCTGGCAAGATAGAAAAATGATTTCAGCTTTGTCAATATTGGTTGAAAAATATTAAATTTGGTCTTAAATTATAGGAAACATTCTGCTCTACAGTTTGAGAAAGAATTGATAAGTTTTGAACAAATATTGACCGAGCTGGAGTCATTTTCCTATCTTACCAGAATGCTTTCTTCGCTTGGACAGACTATACCGCACCACAAGCAAAGGAAAGACCCCCTTCTGAAATTTTGCTTTTCAATAGTGTTGTTCATGTTCATTCATTCGGCCAGCTAGCAATGCAAAACAGAATAAAATTGGGCAAGGCAAGGTGGTTGAAACAAAACCAGACCACGTAAACAGGAAAGTCCCACAATTATGCATTGTTGTTTTGAATTTCTGTCGAGTAGAAAGTAATCTCAGCACGTGTTGTCGGTCTATGTAATTATTATTTTAGATCCAGCATGTAGTACTTATTTCGGAAGCCAAGGAAATGGATGGAGGCCATCCATTTCAAGACATTTCAATACTATTTCATGTCATTTCAAAACTTTTTCAAGTCATTTAAATGCTATTTCAATACTATTTAAAGTCATTTCAATACTTAATACATTTCAAAACCATTTCAAGACTATTTCGTCATATCAATACTATTTCAAGACATTTCAATACTGTTTCATGTCATTTCAAAACTTTTTCAAGTCATTTAAATGCTATTTCAATACTATTTAAAGTCATTTCAATTCTTAATACATTTCAAAACCATTTCAAGACTATTTTGAGAATATTACATGACATTTCAAGACTTTTTCAAGACGAGTTGCAAGTCTATAAGGAAATTGTACTAATTCAATACTCAATTCAACTCATGAAAATTTAGATTCAATGTGAAAGTTCTAGAATGTTGAGATTCTAGAACTGTAAATGATCAAATCGCTTGATCTTTCAAATGTTCCATCATTCTATGTCTAAAATACAGTATCTAGTATGTAAGGATGATTTGTAGCTTCCAGTGTTACACAAAAGAGAACTGTAGGGATTTGAGTTCTGAGCTTTGAGTGACCGAACATTTCGTCTCCCATTCTTATTTTTTCTTGCTCTCTTTACTTGGAGATCCGAGAGAGCCGGTCCGCTTGGAATGCAAAATTGCTGGTCCGTACTTTTTACGGTCTAGTACTGAGTTGGACACGGTCTGCACCTGTTATTGGTCGGGAGCTTAACCAGCGGTAAATTATACTTTGTTGTTATTTCTTGTCCATACAACACACCGTGTACGCTTCATACTACACAGCACAAAAATGTGATATTAATCTGTGAGGCAAACAAAAATTTGTGGTACGTCAACTGTAAAATATTCATTAGAAAGATTAGATCACTCTGGTTTCTAGTGGGCTATTATTCATCAAAGCCACTCTCCGATTCCACTGCATAAAGAATAGTTACGCGTGGTTTGGTTGAGCCACTTAATAACCCCATACTGATAGATTAAATAATGCACTGAATTAGCATCATAATAGGAAATTTGATTTCATCTTAATTATTCATGCAGTTTGATCGGATATGGGTAAGTACGAGTAATAGTTTATGTATTTTTGAGTGTAAAGAGGATGTTTCGGAATCATGAGTGAAAATCATGTCAGAGGGATGGATTCTATCAAAATTAGTTCAAGAATTTAGAAACACAAAATTTCATTTGAATTACTGAAACGTGTTTCTAGTGAAAGTGAAAAGTTTTCACTGTACGTTTCAAATTGGAATTGTCGAAATACTAGATACAATAAGTTGGAGCAGGTGCAGCAGTTGTAATTTTGGCAACAAAAATCACATCTCAATACATTTTTGACAAGGAATAGAAATGAATATTAAATGCATACAACGGAATACATTATGTATTCCATAATAATGATAAAGTTAACAAGGTTTTTTTTAGAAAAAAAGTTTCCTGTTGCAAAATTTGAAAATACATATAATAGGCCTTTAGTAAAATATATCCCTATAAACGCCTCGTAAAAAGGGCACCATAACGCCGTTCCGATGCCTTACAAGTTCCCGCTGAAAAAGTCCTGCAAAAAATAATACTTTCATTTTTCAATATAATTCTAACATGAAGGTACATCGAGTTTGAGGAGAAACTTGTAAAATTCCGTAACAATCATTGCGGCTACGGTAATGTTTTGTTCACCAAACTTTTACTAGTCATGTACTTTTACTACGTAGGCACAGGATATCCGGGATGTATGCATACACATACCAACAAGCAAAGAACAAAAAATGTGCAGTAATGAACTGGTAACTGGAAAGGTCCAATTAACACTGAAATAGAAAATGAAAATAGGAGTTTCATGAGTTACCAGTAATCATTAATCAACTTGTTTTTCTATTGTTATCAGAATGTTGACTGTGTTTTACAACAATAGTATATTTCGCACCTAGGGTCGAAAAAGGCGGATTTCCGGCTAGAGATCGGTTTTCAAGTCCGAGGCCGTAGGCCGAGGACTAGAAAAGATCAAGAGACGGAATAGTACATTTTCGACCCGTCCAACTTTATTTTTCGGCACACAACATCAATGAAAACAAAACAAAATAAATTATCAGTTGATCAGTTCCAAGAACAGCTAGACCAGTAACCTTATTATGCTATCTTCGCCTATGCTGAATTTGGAGTAGGTGCCATCTGCTTGCTATTGGAACTTCGCGTCAAAAGTTCATTGATTTAGTCAGTGGCATAACGTTTCCAAACCGGGCCCCCCGCAAAAAACAAAATCCGGGCCCCTTTATCTGAAATCATACCCCTTTCCCCCTGTTCTCAACCCTTCTTCACCCTTAATTTCAATATTTCAACTTTCTAAAAATGAAAAATGTACGTTTTATGTTTGAAAGATATAGGCAACCCATGTTGATAAATCTTGATCTATGTAGAAAATTATACAATATTTATAATTAAGAAGAATCATGTTTTAAGGAAGGCAAATGAAATACCTAATGAATTGTGTGAGCTATATTTACTTCATAATATATTTCAAAATTTAATGTCACCTGTGCCACACTATACGCTGAGGAATTCAATGGGAGAGTACTATACTTTATTTCCTCTTATGTTTACTTGAAGAAAATATTGGAGAGATATCGAGCTACTCTAACAATAACTAAATCAATTTTAATAATTTGCAAACAATATTCCAAATTTTTCAATAATAATAATAATGATATGAACTTGCTAAGTCTGGCCCCATCCCGGGCCCCCTAGAGCCTCGGGCCCCCCCGCGCCGCGGGGGCTGCAGGGGTGTACGTTACGCCACTGGATTTAGTGACTGAATATTACTTTATAACTATCGATGTATTCGATTTTCTTAGTCCAGAAACGTTTAAGCCCAAGATAACTTTTGTACGATCATCCTAAATTGTACAATATCAATTCAAAGTTGTTGATTTTTGACAGATATTGGCTAACAGAGAAGCTTAGTCTAGTTGCATTATCACCCACCAGATGGCGCTGGCTAACCTGCTAGACGAAGTAACACTGAGTCTGACAACAATAATATTGTTCAAACATGGATTTCACGTTCATAATTATTCAACAGTTAATCAATACAAACATTTTTAATCTTATCAAAGTTGAAGTATTAGTTATTGAAGCAGTTTTCCTCTATTATTCAACTACTCATTAATGTGAAAACTTTCAACGTTCAGTTCTCTTGACAAGGGATCTCACCAATCAAAATAACAGATGAGAGACTACCTTTACATCGAAATACCAATAAGTCGACATTGACTCCCAAAACAGCTGACATTTAATGTAATTGAACCGGGATGCTACCTATTGATCGACTAACCCTTACATTGACAACGACCTTCAGTCAGCTGACATTCAAGGTTATTTTACCGCCCTGGGGCTGAAAAACGCATTTTCCCGGCGAGTTGCTGGTGACCTCGCCTGAAATAGTATATTTCGTACCTAGGGCCGAAAATGTGCGTTTACCGGCTCGAAATCGGTTTTCAAGTCCAAGGCCGTAGGCCGAGGACTAGAAAAGATTGAGAGACGGAATATTACATTTTTGAACCGTGGTGTCGAACTTTATTTTTTGGCAAACAACATCAATGCGAAGAAAACAAAATAAAAAATTAGTTAATCAGCTCCAAGAACAGCTAGACCAGTAACCTTATTATGCTATCTTCGCCTTTACTGAATTTGGAGTAGGTACCATCTGCTTACTATTGAAACTTCGCGTCAATAGTTTATTGATTTACTGACTGAATATTACTTTATAACTATCAGTGTATTCGATTTTCTTAGTCCAGAAACGTTCAAGCCCAAGATAACTTTTGTACGATCATCCTGAATTGTTCAATATCAATTCAAAGTTGTTAATTTTCGACTGATATTGGCTAACAGAAAAGCTTAGTCTAGTTGCATTATCACCCGCTAGATGGCGCTGGCTAACCTGCTAGACGAAGTGGCATAAAGTCTGACAACAATAATTTTGTTCAAACATGGATTTCACGTTCATCATTATTCAATAGTTAATCAATACAAACATTTTTAATCTTATCAAAGTTGAAGTATCAGTTATTGAATCTCGAGTTGCTGGCGACCTCGCCTGAAAACGAGCGTTTTCGGCCTCCGTATGATGCATGTAAAACAGATCATTCCACACCAGTGTGGCGAAAACGAGCGTTTTCGGCCTCCGTATAAAGCATGTAAAACAGTCCATTTCATACCAGTGTGGCGAAAAAGAGTTTCCGCTAATCAGTAGGCTCAATATAATTGAAGAATCAAACTTGAGTTTTGAATAACAAATTATTGATTCATGTTGTGATTTCTCTTCAAATTCACACTGTCACTTGATTACTGCCAGGATAACAAAGAGGACCTTTTAACTGGCCAAACTGAGGGTGAAATAGCTGGTTCAAACTAGCGATGGACTAACTCAGATACAAAGTTCTCTCAATATTTTATGAAAAACTACGAGTGTATTTACCGAAGACAATGTAGGAGATTGACGTTCAGGTGATTCTTATTAAAATTTACGTCTTGCAGTGTTCATAGTTGAATTTGATCGAGTTCAAATAGATGGTGACCTACTGACAATGTTCAAATCGATTTCAGATACAGACGAACAATAAATGATTAATCAAAGTCATAGAATAATGATGTGAGCATTATTTCCTTATCGAAGGTTGCAAACGTAAAAATATAGTGACAGGCTTATTATTACTATTACATTCGGCTTGTAGCAGAGCTACATGCAGGGTGGAGCCAGAAACAAAAGGATACGGATTGAACATTGCTGAGAAGGAGACTCTCAACTGATAATTATGCAATTCTCGTATTCATTATTTTAATGACAATAGTGTACGAACTAAGAACAATGCCACTCACTAGGGTGTAGTCGTCTTCGAAAGTTGTTCCCAACAGAAATTACTCCTCGCATTGTAAATTATAGATTGCTGCTTTCCATAGGTAAGAAGACACACATAGTGTTCTCAAATCCTCAACGATCATTATTGAATGCATTAGTTTCTACATTCGCCTTAATCACGACATTCAACTATAGTCTGGCCAAGCAAAGAAGACATTCTGACATGATGGGAAAATTATTCCAGCTCAGTCAATATTGGTACAAAAATTATAAATTTGGCCTCAAATTGTAGAGCTGAAAATTTCCTACAATTTGAGACCAAATTTATAATTTTTGAACGAAGAGTCGGAGCCATTTTCCCATCTAGTCAGAATGTCTTATTTGCTTGATCAGACTATGTTACATGGTAGGAATTAGGCCAATCAGGATTCAATTCAGGAACTTCTACAATGTCTGGTAATTTTCTGTTGCGCGTACACTGAAGAGTGATAATGAAGGAGAAAGACTTCGTTAACGAGACGCTTGTAAGATTGGGAAGTCGCTGCTGAACTCACAATTATTACTTCTACGTTAACAACCAGAAACTTTTCAACATCATCAAACATTTCCCAACATCGGAGCTCATTTGTTAATTATTCTTTTTGAATAAATTACCAATGGAATGGTGAATTGAAAAATAATGAACAGGGGATTTAATAGATCTATCTATGAAATGCCTAATGAATTTCAATTGATTGTCTCAAAGTTGATTGAAATTTTCAAAATTTATCAGCTTTTCATTTCACCACAATGTAGCCTACATTCAGTTCAAGAGTAGGACTACGGTTCGAGACAAATAATCTTATAGCCGAAAAAATTGAACTTCTTATTAGTGTAATAGGCCTACAACACTTTTGAACATGAGGAAAGAAATCCAATTTTATAGTGGACCCCTATTCTTCCTGGTAATATGTCTAAGGTATAGGTTAACAATCTGATGATATCCAATTAAAAATGTCAAAACTAATAATAAGGGTTCCCAATGGAAAATTGAGCTAGATCTACCATCTGGCTGGAGAATCATCAACATCAACTCCACCAATAGAATTTTCCCTAGTGTCTAACTCCTACTAGAGAACTCCAAGCACTCACTTTTCAATAAGAATGAAATTCATTGGAAGACGAAAAAATGAGAAGCTGTAAATAATCAAAATAGTTTTTAAACTAATGCTCATAGATGTATTATTTTCATAACTTCAAGCAAAAAGCGTCTATTTCATTTTCCTCTTCAAAACTATAATCAATGAGGTATAACTCATGGGAATATAGAACGTAATTTGATCAGGGGTTTTGTTTGTAAATGGAAAATACATATATTTATCAACATATGAATACAAAACACCTTTAAGAGCTTCATAACTCATATTCATAAAAGACAGTTGGAATTTGACGTGAGGTAAGTCCTAGCTTACCATGGCTCCCATGTGGAAGAAAGTCTGCAAAAACGATTTATCAAAACATGCAGCACGTCAATATTTTTGCTCACGATGTGTTTTTTCGAAGGGAGACCTGAATGCAGCTTACCAACATTCACAAGAGTTCTTTTCAATGGAATTCGCTCGCTTTTACTAAGAGGGGGAGAGGGGAAGGACGAAGGGAGTAGGGCTTGACGGAAGGCTTGTGCGACGGAAAAACGTTTATTGTTTCCATCATCCATTCACTTTGCGCTAGCTGAAAATGAATTCTCCAGCAGAGCAAATCCTTTCATCCTTCTTCCTCTTTTTGCCCGGAAATAGACAAAAAAAAACGAAGGAAACGGAAGGGTCGTCACAGAAAAAGGGCGAAAAGGTAAAGGGTAAAAAGTGCAAACGATAAGTGGGAGTTGTAGAGAGAGAAAAGAAGAAAGAGCATGAAAAATATGAACGGCGGGGAATTGCAAATGCACAAAAAAGATGAAGATTAAATGGGAAAGGGTAGAATGAACGGACGTGAACAAGCCAGATATGAAATAAAATGGGAAATTAAGAAAGAGATAAATGCGGAGGAAGAGAGGGAGAGAGATAGTGTGTGTGAGTGTGACAAGGAATCGGAGGGGAAGAAAATGCAAGACTTGGGATGAATCTAAAGGAAATGACGGTACCAATAAAAGGGGAGGTAGATGGATTGACTGAAGCATGTCATCGTCAGAGGTGTGAGTCAGGCAATCAATGAACCAAAAAATGAATACATACGAAGGAGAATACATTAGTATAGAGATATAATCATAGAGGAAGAGAAAAATTGCAAAATGAGTGAGAGAAATGATAAGAGCGGAAGCGGCTTGTGGTGACATCTCGCCGTCCCTTACGACCCACTTGTATTTTGTTCATGTCAATGAATGAAAAGGATAAGAGTTCCTTATTAATTTCCGTTCAGCTGTTTCGTCTTCCAATTATACAAAGAGCACACTCTAACTAAAGTTGCAATGCACTTTTGAAAGTAGAGCGATAAGCTGGGCATCTGGCGTGCCGGTTTCAAGTGGTTTGAAAAGTAGAGGATTATTCTCGAGTTCAGTTCAACTGGTTACTGATTATTTTTAATACTAGAGAAACAAAGGAAAAGCCACTTTGTTAGCCTATAGTCTGACCAAGCAAAAAAGGCATTCTGACAAGATGGATAAATGACTCCAGATAGATCAATATTGGTTCAAAAATTATAAATCTGGTCTCAAATTGTAGGAAACATTCTGTTCTACAATTTGAGCATAAATAGATAATTATTATTGAACCAATATTGATCGAGCTGGCGGGAGTCATTTTCCCATCCAGTCAGAATGTCTTCTTTTCTTGGACAGATTATACCTACATGAGCAATTCATTTATTCAATAATCATAGCAGTTCATATAAAATTCATTTCAATAATTAAATAGAGAGCAGTTCAATAAGAAAATTCTCAGTTCGCTGAAAATGACAGTTCTTGAGTCATTCAAGCCTATCAAACCAGTTCATTATAAGCAGTTGAATAATTCTCGATTAGCTCGTAATGTCAGTTTTCTGAATCGTTCATGCCTCTAGACTAGCTGTATTATTATCATCAAGTCGGAAAACTTTGTAATTGATTAGTTTCAACTTAGGCACGTGGTCTCCTCGATTTCCCTGCAATATTTCCCGACAAACTTGACGGGGGAAAACCGCTGATTGCTTTTCACTATCATATGACATCCTTCAACCTATACATGCATTAACCCATCAAGTAGTAAGCTATTCGAGAGTTAATGGAGTTTTGATGAGAATATAACTGCTTGTCTTACTACTTATGAGATTCCGTGTGGAAGCCACTTCAGATATTCCGAGGAGACTTGGGAACCATGATGATTTATATGGAGAATACTTCATCAAATCCGTTCATGTTCCTGTTCCCATTCAAGTTCATGTTCCTCTTTTTTTCTCACACAGTAGGCCTATTATTTCATTTATTGTAAATTAATTTGAAAGTAGTTTATATTAAACTTGAAAAACTTATCTTATTAATTTTTCTCATACTGTATTGAAATCGTTCGTTACATCCATTTTTTAAAAGAATCTTTGGGCTAGTTTATCCATTTATATGTCAAACGACAATCATTTTCAGGCTTAAGCCTGTTAAAACTCAAAGTTGCATGAAGCATGTTAACATGAAGCATAGTTGACAAAAAATCAAAATGGAATAAAGAACTTTAAAACTTAGGGCTGTTTAAAATAATTGTATGTTTAAATACATGTATGTGTGTTTTATAATTTTAAAGTTTTCAAAAAAAGGGTGTTTGATTTTTATTTATTTTTCAATCAAAATGGAATTATAAATCCAACAGATTTGAACAAAGCCAATCTGCTACAAGCAGTAATGAAAGTGATAAACAATATTGAAATTTATTCGGGAGAGTTGAATTGTTACAACACATTCCTCTCTATAGTGAATGTAATACCGTCATTTGACGTTTTTAATTTGAACCGGAGGACAGCGGTTCAATTCGTTCAGCTGATATTTCTAGCCCAAGGTTAGATCCAGGATTGCTTTGAGGAGAGGCGAGAGACGGCCTGAGAAAAAGGGGACGCTTTGGCCAACGTCGAGATTTTTACGATCGGACTTCCCTCTGTTCCCTCGTCGCTAAGTCAGGGATTCCGTCAGGAGCCGAGGTTTTACGAGCGATTCCTATTCTTCCCCGCCATCCCTTCTATTGTCGCTCAAACTTTACGATCGAATTAATGGACAGATGCCCTTCCAACCGTATAAATGACAATTTTATACTGTTTGTTGATGCTGCTATTCAGATTTGCCGAGGGTGACTACTCGTCACCTTGAACGCTCTCGGATTTTCGGTGCGCTCCATAACAGGGGTTACTGATATCTCATCATGCTTCGATGGCCTATCTGAAAGTATTACCATTGATGAGACACACACTCCGTCTTACTTTCTTTCAACGGCAATTGTGCACTTCTGCATTACTGTATTTTATGGACCAACGCTTGGCTTCAACCAATCTGGTTATCACGCACGAGGTTATGCACAATCGAATCTCTCACGTGACTCCAATGAAACATGATCGATACTATTCTCTCCCTTCTCCACGTTTTATTATACTTTTATCTCACTTTCTTCTTTATATATTATTGATTATATTGTCACCCTCTCATCAATATTAAGGGTGATGAAATGAAATGTCTATTCTATAAAAAATGTGAAGAATGATGAGCATCCGAAATGAAATGCCAAAGATAGTTCTCAGGCTTATCCAAGCACTTAAATACATTGTAGCGTAGCAGATAAAAACCCTATAATAAAAAGGAAGATGTTTTTTTTTCAATTTGTAGAGAAAAAACGCTAAATATTTTTAGTTGATTGTACAATATTACATAATCATTTTGATTCTATTGAAACTTGAAACAATGATCAGCAAAGACTACACAAAATACCTATTTGGAAGTAAGTGTTTGTGAAAAATTAATAAAATGGGAATAAAAAGAAACCAATGGTTGTGATACTAATACTATTGATATTGGATGGGGGAGATCACAAAGATGATTTTTCTGAAAATGACCATTCTAACTATCTTTTGTAGTATGAGTTTTCATAGGAAACACAGGAAGGATGTACTGCATGAAGGGATATATATTTAGTTCTAGTTAACCATATTATAAAATCACTATGATATGAATAATTATCAACAAAAAAAAAAATAAATTGATGAATTTAAGAATTATTTATAGGTTGTATTCTTGAATAAAATATGTATTTTTCAGATTTAATCTCTACTGATAATACAGTAGCAAGTTAAGTGATGTACCAGGGAAATGTTATGAGAGTTACATATTTCAATATGATTTGAAGATAAATAGAAATGTACTTATTTAAAGTAAAATTGATGAGTTGAAGTTACAACTTGAGGTTGGGTGGACACTTCATTAGCAATAGAGTATGAATATCTTTCAAGTAGGTAGTTGAGTAATACAAAATACTGTACAATGGGCACCATAAATCAGTATTTCTCAATTAACATCAGTATTAGAAAAGCACTCAAATGACTTTCTTCAAGGCAGTTTTAGTATTGAAACGGTCCATTGTAGATGACAATTTTCTATGCTCATTTCATCCGACCAATAGAAGGAATCGTAAAAAGCCACCATCAGATATGTATTATTTTTGTCCTTGTTAAAACACATTATAGTTCGGTTTTATTTGCGTCTTGTTGAGGAAGGTTAGTGATGTGTTATGACGGATATGACCTTCCTCAACGTATTAATAGAAAAGCGGTAAACACAGTTTTCAAAGTGCCTCTAAGCACATTTTATTACTTGGAATAGGCGAAAGAACGTAAAATAATACTTGCAGTCAAGTTTTGTTACAGTACTGGGATACTGGCAACATAAATTAGAACGCAATAAACCTAGTACTGTTTGCTGACTAGAAGATACGCGTGAACTAGTTTCAGTGACATACCAAATCCTATAACTAAGATAAGGAGTCAAGTCAAGACTACTGTAGAACCTACAAATAGATTGTGAAAAATGAAGCAGACTCAGATTTAGAATAATCACAGATTATTTTTTTTGAACTTAGAGAAAACTGTTCAAAGATTCCTCTATTTTTGGACTCTAGATAAAATACATTATTATTTGAATAGTCATCTAGAATAGAAGTAATTGGCACAAAGAAAAAATCAAACAAACAAAAACTATCAGAAACCTGATAACAGAGAAAAAAATTCTTCAGAATATTCTTCATTCATTTTAGAATAGCTACTCGGGCTAAGCTTATCTGACATTGAACATGACTTGGATAATTCACAAATGGTGTTCTTATATGATAACCACATGCAAAAAATGGTTTCCTTCAGTTGATAGTCAATGCTCATTTGAAACGCTAAAAGCTTTATTTTTCACTTTGGCTGCAAGTGTAGGCTATCTATTTGTTTACTAGCTATTTACGACCTTCTGCAGAAGATGTCATAATAAATACAAGTCACTTTATAAAGTTATAAAGTTTTAAACGATGATTGCGAGAAACTAGAAATAATAATAAGTTACATTTAGCAAAATTCTAACAAATATAAAATGGTTTTCAACTTATCAGAAGAACTTTTGTTTGTATAAAAAGAGATAGAATTTGCATGGGTCACTTAAATAACTTCTTAACGATTTGGAATTAATAACTTAAGCATAAGAATGATAGGCCTCTCTCTCCTCTTTGGTATAAGTTTGATAATACACGTTTATACTGTATGAATTATTATAGGTTATTGTAGTTTTTAGAGAGTAGGTTATGTTAAAAACATAACACAATACGTATCACAAACGTAACATGCTGTAATACAAACAAAAAAATTGTAGCAATTGAAAGGAAGGATGATAAGGTAGCCTAACTGAAACTCTGAATGATGGGTGGTCAAAGGAAATGGATGATCAATGGCATCATAACTGAATGATTCAAAAGTACATAAAAAAACAATTTATTTATGCAAGCGTGATGAAGTTTTAAAACTAAGTTAAGTGAGTTAAAATATATTTTGCATCATGATTATAAAAACAATAGAGTGATTAAAAAAAACAAATACAAGTTTAAAATGTCTGCTATCGAGAATGATTCTTATTGATACAGATTCAGTTTATATTCTGTGATATTTTATTGTATTAAAATATTTCGAGATTAATATGACTATTTTACATTCTACTTCTACTACGAATAAATGCGACTAATTTTCAAACTTAATATTGATGTACAGAAAATTTAATGCTATAGAATCTTATAATTCTACAGTACCATAGTTTATTTTCCAATATTCTCGATAACTCTTCTACCATAGCTCCCTTTAATAGAGGTGGGCTATGCTTCTACACTTATTAATACTACAAGTAGAAGGAAATTTGAAAAAAATTAAACTTGAAACATAATAAATAAATGAAACCAGACATTGCTGGATTGAAAGACGCAGTATTTTCCAGCTGAACTTGGAATAACAGCCCGAGTACAACACTACTAGGTGAGCAACTTACCAAGATCGTCAACTTTCTATCAAGTGTCACTTTTTCAAACTCGAAACGGAATAGAGCCCGAATAATCAATCTATTTGAAAAGAGTTCTTCTCTGGAGATAGGGACGATCCATCAAAATTTCACAGCGGTCTACAGTCACCAAGTGTGTAACGGGCCGGGAAAGAAAAAAATTAAAAGGGGAGGAGATGGAGAGAGGGACTGGTAGTATTGTTGAAATCGAAACGCATTTGATAATAATCCATCAAATACCTTCACAGCCAACAGACCAAGTCGTTAAATAAATACCAGATAGGTATGGTGATGATTATAATTTTGGTATAGTCAGTCCAAGGAAAGAAGCCATTCTGGTAAGATAGGAAAATGACTCCAGCTCGGTCAATATTGGTTTAAAAATTATAAATTATTGGTCTTAAATTGTAGAAAACATTCTGATCTACAATTTTAAACCAAATTTATAATTTTTGAACCAATATTGACCGATTTGGAGCAATTTTCCCATCTTGCCAAAATGTCTTCTTTGCTTGGACTCACTATACCAGTTAGGTATGATGATGATAATTTTGGTGGTGGTAATGCTTGTAATGAAATAAAATGAAAGTAATGAAATAGAGTTGGTGGTGAAAAAGTGACAACGATTTTAGTGATATTACTGATGATGAGGATGAAAATGATGATTCCAAGATGATGATAACAACATCAGTCATCCTGAGTGAGAGGGAGATAGTCATAAAACTGAATTGATCAGGAAACACTGCATTCTAAAGTCTGTACAAGTAAAGAAGATATTCTGGCAAGATGGGAAAATGACTTCAGCTTGGTCAATAATGGCTGAAAAATTATAAAGTTGGTGTCAAATTTTAGATCAGAATCTTTCCTACAATTTGAGACCAAATTAAAAATCTTTGAACCAATATTGACCGAGTTGGAGTCATTTTCCCATCTTGCCAGAATGTCTTCTTTGCTTGTACAGATTATACCTTTGAAAAGATAGTTATGGCAGCAGTACTGGGCTTAATAACAACACTGTCACATCCTTTTTTTCTCTACAGCAACCAGAGATCAGTACCGTACTTGAGAGGAGACGGTGAATGCAAGATTAATGATATCTAACTGTTGGAGACATTACCGAAATCAGCTGGGCCCCCCAGTACACAGCATGTCACACGCAACATCCAGTCTATTGAAACGTCATGCAAGTTTGCAAAAAATAAACGCCTTTTGGAGTGGTTCAATCGTTTATCAAGTCGGAGTAAACAACATTGAATTTTCAGAATAACGCACAGTTTATTCAATTTATTATCACAGTACTAACAAAACCATGAGATGTCACTCGCTTTGGGTTTCTAGCACCAGCCCAAAACTTCAGGTAGGCCTACAACAATGAACAGTCTATTGTATTATTGTATAACAATCTATTGTATTTTACTGTACAAAAATCAATTAAGAGTGGGTGGTAGTGGACGGCAAACTGCCGAACGGCAAAATCAAGTCCCATAAGAACAATGTAATTTTTATCAATCTCCTGGAGCAGATAGAGCCTCTATTTATGTACAGAATTTTACGTTCTTTATCTCATTGGAAAGAGAATTTAATTCTCCAGGGGCGGGCCTTTTTACTTTTTCGATTTTTAGTTTATTTTAAAATTTTGGCATAATTAATTAACTGGAAAAGTATTGAACTCTAATTATTGAAATGAACTAAAAATCGAAAAAGTAAAAAGTTACGCCCCTGGAGAATTAAATTCTCTTTCCAATGACATAAAGAACGTGAAATTCTATACATAAATAGTGGCTCTATCTGCTCCAAGAGATTGATAAAAATTACATTGTTCTTATGGGGTTTGATTTTGCCGTTCGGCAGTTTGCCGTCCACTACCACCCACTCTATTTTGTGCAGTCTACACTATTTTGTACAGTGGGTGACAGGAGCAGATTCTGAACTCTGAGAGCCAAAGAAAGCAGCTGAAAGAGCACTGAACAAGGAAAAGTAGGAATAGCAAAAATAGACATGGGTACAAAAAGGAAGCTACGGAATAATCCCAATGAAAGTTCGGGGTGTAGCTACTTTTGAGAATGTATAATTTTATATCCAATAGGAAGAAATAATAAATGATTGCGATTTTCTTACTCAAGAAAAAATGACATACGATGAGAAGACCTATATTCTTGGCTACAAATTATTGGAACATTTCTTCGTCCATGTCTAGAAAATCAAAAGATACAATAATATAATTATAGAATAGAATTATTCTAAAAATCCAATAATAAAATTTTCCAGATTAAAAGTTGTTTCATGAGTAATGACTACTATTGTCTATTGAGCAAGAACATTATTTATATTTACTTTTAAATGTTTATTTTTTACAATAACATTTTTAAGAGAAATTATAATTATATTTTTATTCATGTTTTTGAATGATCAGTTCAATATAATATTCAAATTCTATTTAAAAGAGTTATTAAGATTAGCTCACTGAGGAGAACTAATAAGAAATACAAAAATTGTTTGGAAAGAATGCATTCGAGTTACTATAAAATAAGCACTGACTAATAGATTGTACATAACAATGTTTTAAATGCAGCATGTGTTCAAGTAAAAGTGATAATGAATAATTAGAGGCGTAGGAAGTTTTAATGGAACTATTTGGTGAAGAAGGAGAAAAACAATGACACGTGGATTCGATAAACAGCAAGATCTAAATGCAAGAAGCCAAATCGTGTTGATTGCTTTTTGCTTTGACTCTGACAAATGAAAGAAGTGAATTATTCGAATGGAAACTAGCCAAGGTTATTAAGCTGCCACAACACAACCCACCGCAAACAATGAATTCACTGTATGAGGTATTGTATTTCTTAAATTAACTTGAGTAACATGTAGGCCTACAATATTATAATATACTATGTAGGTGCATCACAACTAAAATATAGAGATACATTATTGGAAAACATTGCATCATTGCATTTCAAGTTGGGATGAATTCAGTGTAACAATTATAATATATTATGTTTATATACACTATGACTGGGGCATATATATTATATTTGAGAAATTATTGACTGAGGCATAGTCTGTACAAGCAAAGAAGACATTTTGGGAAGATGGTAAAATGATTCAAGCTCGGTCAATATGGGTTCAAAAATAATAAATTTTATCTAAACTTGTAAATCAGAATGTTTTCTACAATTTGAGTCGAAATTTATAATTTTTGAACCAATATTGACCGAGCTACAGTTATTTCCCCATCTTTCCAGAATGTCTTCTTTGCTTGAACAGACTATAACCTATACCAATACCAGGATAAAATTTGTCCACAAATAATTTTTGGAAATAATAGGTGCCTTCATTTAGTCAGTTTGATAGTTGATACAGATCATCTTGCTAGGTAGGCCTACTGTATTGAAAATTTCAAATCAAATTATTTCAATTAAAAAAACGATAGTTTCGATCGCTATGATGGGAAAGCACTTTCATCATGCCACATCTAACCAGTAGCATAGATAAAGTAACTATAAACTCTGATTAGTCCTTGGAAGTAGGCTAATGAAGTAGGCTAAGTCCTTGGAAGTAGATGCAGTCATGGCAATAAATCAAAGCACAAATGCATGGTTTTATTACATGAGTGCTATTCAATACACGAGTAGCACAATAGCGAATTTGATGGCAAACTAATTTGATTGCATGTGGTAATAAGTCTTTGTTCAGACTAGGCGATATGAGAGAGAGAGAGAGAGAGAGAGAGAGAGAGAGAGAGAGAGAGAGAGAGTGAGAGAATTGGTTCGTGCCAATGGAACAATACCTGAATGCATCAGATAGGTATCAGAACAGTACATTGAGCTTATTGGGTATATGAGCAGCCAGCACAGAACACAATAATGCACATGATACACTGGTTTGTTACAAAACAATACATAGGTATAGTCGAAAAGGTTCTAGATATATAGTCGAACCTGCGTTCAAACATCTCCAACAGACTATGGAAATCTGATAACGCCATACGCCCATACATGTGATAAGCAGGACAATCGAAATGACAAACTACATTAATCACTTCACTAGGTGGATTCCAGCTTAAAGTGGATTTGACGCTGCATATCTGAGATTTATCTAGACTCCATGAAAAAAATGTAAAATTTTTAAATAATATTTAACAGTTAAAATATTGGATGAAATAGTTACAAAAGTAATGAAGATGATAAAAACTTGTACACTAACTTGAAGCATGAATGATATAACATAAGTTATTTGAAAGCTCTCATACATCACAAGCTCTCAAGTTCATGCACGTCAAGCTGCAGTTGGTTAGAAGAGTGCAGATCAATCTATATAGGTAATAAATTCCATTCCAAAGTAGCATGCGAAGCCTACATAAATACATGGATACAGAATACAAGCACTGAATATACTGCCTACATTTTATTTAAATGATACTGAATAGTGGTTCATAAAATAAACTTAACAACAATCAAATGCAAAAGTGATGGATTATTTCATATGATTTACAATTCAAAAGTCCTAAACCTTTGCAAGAAAATTATTTTTTTTATCAATAAAAATCATTTCAAGAAATTTTTTTTAGGATATACAGTGGATTAAACATTGCGAAATAAATAAAATTAATGTTTATTGATTTTATAAATCGATTTGGTTACCGAATTACAAGAAGCTAAAATGAATCTATTAAGCACTAGAAGTTGGTAAAACTTACTAAAGTTGACTAGGTTTTCAATTCCTTCTTTTTATCTTTGTATTTTTTGGGATACAAACTTGTTCACTAATTTGAAGATGAATTAAACGACATATAATTAGACACAACAATAAATATTTTATAACAATAAACACAATAATTAGGTTATTCGATCAAAGCCAGTTTTCCCAAATAATTCATCAATTATTTAATAAAATATTTTATTTCGATATTTAAATATCGGTGTTTAGAAGATTTCAAGAACACAACCTTTTCTGGACTAAATTTTTTATCGAAATTGGGATTGAGATAGTGAAGCGCCTGGCCTGTGCCTGTTTTCTCTTCCCCTATCATTATTATGATGTGTTTTTGTCTCTGTATATTATGGAAATAATAAATAAACAAAATAAGTTATGAAGATGGCCAATAAATCGGCCAGACTGGAATCAATAAATGATTTGATTGAATAATCCATGTGTCACCTCATAAACTTATTTCAATTTCCAAGGATGGTAATCATCAATCAAAAGTCAAGTTCACATAGTAAGGATGCTCATTTTCCTCAAATGGTCGACTTTGTGTGCTGGTCAGCATACTGCATATGTTTCAGCATTGGTAGCATGCAAAGCAGCACACAAAAATCGTCCAAGTGTGGAATGAGTTGAACGAGCTGTGACCGTTGACATTAGGCTACCTATGCGAATAATGAATGTAGAATGTTTGTTTGTCCAACTGACTAGCTCAAAGCATCCTGTTGACACTGACCTGATTCCATTAATGCCATAAAGTTTGAATGCGAAAAAAGTTGCAAAGATAAAAATAGCTTTAGCAAATGCTAATTGAATTGAATTCAAGGTGTTATGTGAAGTTGTGCGAAGTTTGCGGAACGGTTATCAGTCACAATGGAAATTGGTGACAAGGTTTATTATCATGTTTGCAGATAATGAAATCTGTGTGACAAATCTTAGTGTTTAACTTTAAAGGCACGTACCGAAAGGCGGCACAAATTACTTGAAAATCGCTGGTGATAAACTAAGTACATTGAATTTTGAAAACAGGAAAATAAAATGAATATTGTAATCATCCGCATTTACAAAATTGGAACATTTGAGAGAATGGTGTGAATCTAATCAATATCAGAGAAGAATTCATAAGATACTTACCGATAGAATTGATTATGTAGATTGTTGCATATGAAGAATTACCTGCAATTATTAAATACAATTGATTGAAAATGAATATTTTGATGATTAATCAGTGCCTAATCTGACTAACTTATTGTTAGTTCTTTCGAATCGATTCCGCACATGCAGCTTACATTTGAATTTCGAAGACCCTCCAAAAATAAATGTTAATTGTAATAAAAAACTTTCATTTCTAAATAACTTTACTGTACAATTCACTGTAATTGGGGGTCTATAAAATAAGGATCCATAATATATTAATGTTAAATGTAGAATGAAACTCTATCTGTATCTCTCAATACCTTGAGTTCATCCTCTCTTCAGCCTACACCCTATACAGAGAAGATTACAAATTTTAATCTCTATCTCCCTTTTATTAAACTCCTCTATCAAGACATTATTAAATTCACTAATCCGAGGATGGTTTAATATTCTCTGAACTAGCCTCGATCTTCCTGTAATGATATTTTACAAGCTTCCCCTTTCACAAACTTATTTCAAAACCCTTCTATTCTGAATTCTGTAATCAAAACACCGGATTATAATTGAATGCTGCTCTGAGATGGTGGCAGAACATCTCAAAAGTCTCATCAGTTATTATTTGTAATATTTGTTTATAATCTTGCGAGAAACTCCTTTCAACCTACTGGGGTAATCAATGGCTTATATAATAGGGGGTATGTGACATGGGACTGGGCCAGATCAACACAAAAATAACCATCTCAAGTAATGCTGTACCTCATTATTATTATTTTTTTATAAATTATATTTATCACATAAGTGATACTTATTACATGTCATTTTACTTATATACATATATTTTACTTTTATAGATTATACAGTCTAAATTATTAGAAGGTAGACTATGGAAGAAAGTAGAGCTGGAGATGCACTTTTTCAAAATATGAAATTGCTTGAATGAAAATTTATGATGAATTTATTTTTCAAGTTCATTATAAAATTATAATAGAATTTATTATGTTGAGTTGATATAGAAAAAATGGAGAATAATTTGAAGAATTCAACACCGTTGTTACTCATCTCCAATACCATATTCAGTTAAATTTGCAATCTTCTCATGTTTTTCACTAAACTTGAAATAATATCAGCTAGATAATATGGAAATACAGTAATTAAAATAAATTGAATGACCTCCATCTTTTTATGAATATTCACACGAATATATCGCTGGCTACATAGATGATACAAATTAGTTGACCTCTACATAGTAAACAACTTACTTGATCCACAACGAACTCTTTACCGGATCATTTTTCTGTCTGCTATTCGCAAGTTTTTGCTTTATTTTTTTTTATCCACGATGCAACTCGTCGCCAAAGTTGAGCCAGTGTTTGAAAAGTTGCATAGGAAGCATTAATGTAACTCAATCAGCTTCTATGGCAGATTTGACGCCTTGTCGATAATAAATTTGCTAAAAATAAATATGGAAATGAATTCGCAGACGACGAGAAGAATAGATGAGGATGAATGTTCATACCATTGAAATAAGTTGCAAATTTTATTTTTGCTGCTCAGTGTTTAGTAGTCTGACCTCGTGGATGTTGCTTGCTTGGCGCGTGGTCCATGCGTGCTGAGGAGCTTACCTCCCCTATGCTGCCTGCTGCTCAGGTGATTCCAATGCTGATCACCATCATCATCATGTAACTATGCTGGTGATAAATGTACCTGATGATGTTGATAAATCGATTTGCCCACTCGAATATTGTTCAAACACCTTCTTAATTTATATCTTAGCTCTCGAGAGTTGAGGCTACATTCATATGAAATTCTAAGGTTCCACATTATTCACCAGCAGCATACTGACATTGACGCACACCAACTACACAATTTTGGAGATTATTCACTTCCCCAGCTCTCAAAAATTCAAATTTTGGTCGAAATTAATGCCTTTCAGCACAAAAAGCAATACGGCATGCAATTCTTATTTTCAGTGAATTTGAATTCGCCAATAGCATGGTAATAATTCATTCGAAATTTTACTATAAATTTCCCAAAACCAATTAATAATTTTATTCTCTTCCATTACTAAGGTACCCACTCTTCCACATTAAGGTACTTTCAAAGAGTTTCAAATTTTAATATTATTCACAATAGATATAACTATCATGAATATATTTGAGATAATATTATTTGACTTCTTTACCAACAAATGAATTCTAAATTGATTAATCTTTTTTTTTAATTTTTGAGAGTGAAAATTTGTTATACCACGTTTACACAAAAATGTTAATAACTTTTTTGAATAACGTATTATTATATAGACTCTATATAAATTATTACAGAAAAGTTATTATCAAATGTTATTTATTAACATTCCAGTGTAAACGTGGCTTTAATAGTGAATGATGATAACCTTAATAAAGAATATTTATTGAATTTGTAAATAAGAGGTCTGGACTTAATTGTCTGTGTTTTATCCAATAAGTATTGCACTTTCTCAAGTGAATTAATGAACGAATGAATGATTAGTTTTCATATCCCCTTTTTTTAATATATGTGATAAATATCAAAATTATTAATTTTATTATTACTGAAATAATAATAACAGGAATCAAAATATAACAAGTGTGAATTGGAGAAAAATATTCCAAATTTCAAGACTTCCATGCTTAAATTCATTAATTTGGAGCTACATTGAATCATACATATTGCAAACGACTGATTGAGTGTTCAAATATCAAGGTTTGCCTTCAGAGCTAATAAAATCCTTGCTTTACTCCCCAGTGTGTTTGCATGGGCGTGTGTACACTTAGAAAAAAGTAATAGTGTAACAAGTAAAGTAAGGACGCATTGAATATGGTCTGATCAAACACCACGAAGAAAATAAATAGGTTTGTTTACAACTTGTTGCCAAAAAGACTCAGAATGGAATAAGAAAAGAGGCTAGGTTGAGAGTTGAGTGGTGGTTGTGAGCCGGCGCTATATAGTGCACTCAAGGCCTTTCTAATAGAGACCCATTCTATTTCAAGATGATTGAAAAGACCAAGTCCCTATGATTCAGTAATCAGTATTCTCGTTTTGTGACTGTGAGATTAGAGGCCTACTCTCGTCGAGTCCCAAGAGAGATTGAGAATAACAGTGAATCAAATGGGACAGTTATTGGAGAGGAGCATCTGTAATCTATGTCCCTGTCTTGTTATCAATGTGTATTTTTGCCAACATTTGACCCTACATCAAAGGAACAGTTGGTTAGTTAGTTTAATTTGATTCATTAGAGTAATATAATATATACTAATGTATTCTACAGCATTCAGCGTATTCTATAGGAAACTCTACATAGAAAAAAATCTTGTTGTAAGCTTTGTAAACTGTGAAATAATATTGATTGAGGAATGAGTTTGATAACGATATTTTCTTCTATAGTAGGAACATTTTTGAAAATAAAAACAGTAAGATAAAAAATCTAAACATTATAAACCATTTTTATTTTTTAAAGTAAAATAGTAAATGATTTTTTAGATATCCTAAACCATGTCGTGTCATTTTATTGGTACTCAACAAAAAAGGTTTTAAATTATTTTGGTCCGATTTAAAAAAAAAAAATCAGAAGAAAACATACATTTCCATTCCAGAGATATGGAAATCTATGAAAATGATAAAATGAAAATACTAAATTCTATCACTTCCATGAAAATAAGTAGCCAATACCAATACCAAATAAGACTATATATTGAACAACTCTCATACAATATTATAAAGAAATTCATCAATCTTACTCAATTAATGATTTTGTTTCAGTTAATAATAATGAATAATGAGTTTAATGTGTGTTAACTTAGCATCCATATATAATAGCACCCGAATCTCAAAGTTAATTTTTGTAAGTGAATTTTAAAATGGTTTCTGAATGAGGATCATGAGGCCAAAGGAGTCCCAGATGAAAATTATAAAAAATATAAATGTGTAAATGGAATTCACTGAGATTCAAAGTTTAAATTTATGGAGAGATTTATTAGAGATTTGAAAAGATATAGTAGTAAGAATAAATCATCAAAGTGATCCAATGTGACCTCTCAAAAACAAATAAATCAGGAAACAAATAGGCTTTCCTATCGCATTTCCTCATTCACACTCCCACTTTTGAATTTCGGTGTAATGGCACCATTTTCTGATAAATTGGTTGTTATCGAGCCAAGGGCAGCCAGTCACAAATCATATTCACTATCGATAATAAATCGTCATCGAATTTTGATAATAGAAGAGTAGCAATTTCTAATTTCCTCATACTGAAGGCTCGCCTTTTTTTGACGATGATTTAGACTAAAATTAGACCGAGAAGAACATTGACTCTTGCGAAAATAACATGGGTATTTCTTATAAACGAGCTAGAACGTGGGCAGTTGGCCAAACATATTCTGTTTCCGCTGTGCCAGTGAGCTAGCTCCATGTCAGATGTTAAGTCAACAAGGTCAGTCAGCTACCAGGTTGCTATAGGTGCTCCTATTAGATTGGGGTCAAACCATGGACAAGAGACCAGTGAAACTCATCTCAACAGCACAATACCGATCGAAAGTAATAGCCTTTTTGAACTGATTGATAACCTATCAGACGAATTGGCCGCAGCTCAGAGCGGGACCTTGCATCTTACATCGTTCAACCAATCTCCTGCATTCTGCCATCAATCAATTACAAGAGCCCGCTCCAACAGATGAAGAAGTTGGTTTCAAGGTAGAAACACTATAACAAGATTTTCTTTCTCCATCCAACGTTTCTTTAAACTACAGTGCTTTTCAACTTGTATCGACTCTGAGAGTAAATAAGAGCGTCCCCCAACACTGAAAGAAGCAAATCACAGGCTTCAAAATATTATATTCAAATTCATATTAGTCAGTCAGGATCCTAAAACATTAGAGGTTTATTTATATTATTGCTCATGCTAATAAAAATTTTTATAATTTAATTAAATTAGAAAAAGAGCTAAAAGGAATTGGAAATAATAGGGAAGAATGGTAATTGATTTCTTAATATCTGATAATCAGTAAAACCACCAAAGTGAACACGGTTGACTTTTTAAAAGCAGACTGTTCCAGTGTGATAAGCATGCTTGAACAGACCATATAAAATTTTAAATATTAAGTTTTGAACGATTTTGAATTACAGCAATGCCAAGCATTCTCATTGGATAATGTTCCTCGATTGCTCCCAGTTGAAAAGCACTATAATACGAGTATATTCTGTCTAAGCAAAGAAGACCCTCTAGCAAGATGGGGAAAAGTTCAAGCTCGGTCAATATTGGTTCAAAAATTATCAATTTCATCCCAAATTGTTGGAAACAATTTGCTCTACTTTCAATACCACATTTATTGATCAAGCTGGAGTCATTTTCCCATCTTGCCAGAGGGTCTTCTTTGCTTTGACAGAATATACCACAATGTAGAGTACAAAAATGTACAGCACAGTATGTATAATTACATAAATACTACAGTAACACACTGCACATACATTGATCCACCATCACTACACCCATACTAAAATAGGCTACCGTATATTCTTCATTGCATCTATATAGCCCTATGTGAAAGTTGTACAAAAAGTATTCGAGTACAAGCTTTACATTTTTTGATTAATATTTCTTTGGATTTTATTATTTTAATATTTGAATGATGTGTTCGATTTTATTGAAATGATCAAAATTTTCATTTTTGAACGCTGCTTGAAAATAATTTATGTTGTGCGATCCAGCTAAGGCCTAGGTATATGAATCTTATTTTCACAAAATTATATATAGATTGAATTCACAAGTGTGATGATGTGATATTTATACATAGCGAAAAACACACAATTGTCTATTTCAAATAAATATAGTGATATCAATTATTGTCATTCTTGTGTGTTTTTTCATATATAGATATGAAGATCCTTCAAAAATATTATTTCACTAGTTTTCATACGTTCAAATACTAGATGAATACTGTATTTTAGAAAGGAATAAAAATCTATCTAAGGTCAAAGAACCAGTAGTGGCCATGTTTAAGGAATTTTTTATAGTTTATGCAGAATTGAGAGTCCATTCCATCATTTTATCTCATCTTAAACTCAATGAACATGTAGCTCAGATCCTTCTTGATTGTCTCGTTACTTAAAATAGCTGATATCTCAATTCAAAAAATAATTATTAAACTTTTCGTGGAACTCGATTTTGATTCTAAAGTGGCCAGTATGATTCAGTAGTGGCCAGGTACTGATTCTATAGTGGCCACATGATGTTCTATGCTTATTTAAAATTCAATTTCTTAAGCTGCTTGTTGCAATCATTTAAGTAAGCAAATTTTACAACCCAGAACGTGATAATAACGCCAGAAATAATAATAGGTTCTATTAAAATGAGTTTTTTATTTATTTATTTTTTATTGTGGATGATGCCCACATAAGCATTTTAGATTGAGCGTGGATAATGGATCATGAGTGCTAAGGTGAATGATGAGGTGAAAAACAGCCATGCCACTGGGACTCGAACCCAGACCTGCGGCAGTGCTAGCGGACTGAAGGCTGTGACGCCCTAGCCCACTGCGCCACCGAGGCCAAGTTGAATTGGTAATGCATAGTTGTTGGTTACAAGCCACTAGAAAAGTGAGGTTAAACCATAAAATAGACGTTTTAAAGTTATTTTCTCTATCTAACTCATTTGAAACAGTCTTAGGAGAACATAAATTCAAATAACATAAACTTTTACTCTTATATTTACAACTTCTACAACAATATCTATTGGGTGGCCACTACTAGATTATTCACGGTTTCTTGTACTAGTAGTGGCCAGTCTGCTTTTACGCCAAAATATCAGCTATATTTGGCTAGAAACCTTCTTAACAACACCTAGACATTCTAGGGAATGATTATAACACCAGAAATTGCGAAATTTACTGACTTTCTAGTCATAATACAACAATTTGTAGACATGCCTTCTTACCAAAACTTGGTAAACAAGAGCTCCTACTTGAACTATTCAGCTGCTAAATAGTATGAGCTAAGTCTCTTGCAGGTTTAGAACTCATTTGAAGGCATCAAGTTCGTGTTTTAAAGAAAAAAACATTCAAGTGGCCACTACTGGTGCTTTTCCCTTAGAAATATAAATACTGTATAAATGAATATATAATATGAAAGTCACACAGATGAGCATAGATGGGATAAACTACTCATAATACTGTAATTTAATGATGATATCCTATATTTTCTTGTAAGTAATGTTTACATGATCCCCCTTTATACAAAGAGGATTATATACAACTTTTTCATTATTTAACTATTCATTCCTGATGATAATAAACTATAATGCTCCAGGATTTTACAATAAATGGTGAAATTCATTTTAATTTTCACATGGTTAATACGTGCATCATGTAAAATCATAGATGTATACTGTAATGCTAATCCAAAAGAAGTTTTACTTGCATATTGTATATACTATCTCTGTGGTGGAATTCAACAACTAACAGAGAAAATATTGCCAGAAGAGACTTGAAAAACATACGATTTTCTCTTTTCAATACAAAAACACACAAATATCAAACTCACTTTTCTGTTTTTAAACTTCACAACTTTCTACTAATCAATAACAGTCAACCAATAATAAAGTAAAACAGCATTTTTGATTATTATTTCAAAAACACCTTTCACATCCTATACTAGCAACACAACTCAATCACAAATACAACTACCTAATTTCCATTCATTGTCTTTCCATGCATGTTTTCAAACAACTTCCTCTTGCAAATAATTATGTAAATTGGCTTTGCAGCAAGCAAATAACTTACAATCATATGGGCTGCAACACATATCCTCTTCTGTAATCTCGATATAAGTGTATAGGATAAAGCAAAGAAGAAATTCTGGCAAGATGGGAAAATGACTCCAGCTTGGTCAATATTGATTTGAAAATTATAAATTTGGTCTCAAATTGTGGGAAAATTCTGATATACAATTTGAGACAAAATTCAAAAATTTTCAAGCAATATTGACCCAGCTGGAGTCATTTTCCCATCTTGTCAGAATGTCATCTTTGCTTGGACAGATTGTAGCTATCTGGTTGGCTAGCAAATATTGAAACTACTCTGACCTTCCGCACGTGAATTGGACGTACGGACGTTTTTTTACGCCAGACACGAGCGCTTTCCTAAACTGTATTCGTGCAGTTTTGTAAATACAGATGCACATGCAAAGACTTCCGGCTAAGAGGAGAGTCTTGCATGTCAGTGTAGTATAGTACGTCCAAGCAAAGACATTCCGGCAAGATGGAAAAATGATTCTAGCTCAATCAATATTGGTTCAAAATTTATTAATTTGATTTCAAATTGTAGGAAATATTTTGATCTACAATTTGAGACCAAACTTATATTTTTTGAACCAATATTGACTGAGCTGAAGTCATTTCTCCATCTCGCCAGAATGTCTTCTTTGTTTGGACAGACTATAGTAGGCAAAATACCTGTACCACTCTGTGCAGTGTTTGTTCTATATATTATGTTCCACTGAAACATTGTTGTAAGGATATGTTGCTGCTTTTATACCTTTATACATATTTTTCATGACAACAATTAAGTGCACGACTCTTGTCCAGGTGATTGACATTTCGAGTGCGTGATAGTCCATGCAATCCGTGATATAGCATTCTATGCATCACGCCTACAGGCTGAGGCCTGTTCTGCTTCTGAATGTCATAGCCGAACGGAAATGACCCATAAAAGTTTGTTTTCGAATTTGTTTGAATAGAAGTGTAGCTAAAACCTGTACTTGACGGTCTTCCTTACTCCCGCCTTCTATTCTAAACATATTGAGTTCACTATTCAATTTCGAATGTTGATTGTGCTCTTCGGGATACTTTAGTAGCATAGTATTATCCGTTTCCTAATGACATTAAACTAACCATGAAAGAGAATAATGGATCAATTTATCACTAGTAATAATAGTATTTTCTTTCAGTTTGGGGAAGTCCATATATATATATGTTCGGTGGCGGGCCTAAATTCAGAAAATTTATATGAGTTAATACAAATACGAGCCAAATCCCAAAATGAATTGTATTCATTCATATGCAAAAATTTGGACTTATATTGAAATCTTGAAATATTATTGTTTACTTCAATATAACGAAAGTTTTTGAAGTTGCAACACATAAAATTCCTCAAGTTCTTTCAAGCGTGTGATTTGTGTGAATAAAATATACATAGATATATATATAGACATTTTGTAAATAACTTACATTACATAAGTTTTGTGGGCGAAGTTGAGGCATGCAAGCCCCCTCTTCCACTTAACCCACGATCCGTAGGTTACTTAGAATATAATACGTAGTATAAGAGTAATAAATTCTCAAAATATCCAGTTAGAGGAGCAATATGCATCAGACAGTTTTATTGAGACAAAGAATTCTTTAGATTTATTAATTTTCACATAATTCAAGCTAGATGCTTTCTGGTTGAAATCACACTGGACACATAGCCCAGTTTGTATGGTTTATTAGTATAGCACTGAACTATAGCCTTATTGATGTGTGATGTCCATATATGCGTGATGTCCAGTTATTGTCTGCCGTTTAATTCAAGTTCAGTTTTGTTCTGTCTATATAGTGATTGTCCCCTGCTGTCAAGACTAAGGAATTGCACTTTGATCTGGATTTGTTGAGTAGTTTTGAAGGTGACATTGCTGTAGTAGTTATCCATATTTAGCAATTTATTAAAAATTAAGATACCGGTTTCGGTTACTATGCCAATATCAATCTCAGTTTACCAGAGATTGATAATGGTGTAGCAACCGAAACCAGTATCTCGATTTCTAATAAATCTGTGGTTTGAAAATATCTTGGTTTTAAAAAAAGTTAATATTGATCTGAATTAATTCTTCAAATAATAAAAATATAAAAATATGATGATAGAAATAAGTGTGAGTGAGTACATCCTTAAAGGTTAAAGGGAGTATAGTTTAATGATGAAAACCTTGTAACTCACGTTATTGTGATTGCAGTAAATTATTTACCTGTTACAAGGAAGAGGAAAACCATTATCGAGCCGACATTGGATTGGCCATAAAGAATATCAAGATTATCTGACAAATAGTGAAATACTACTGTTCTTCAAGAAAGGCTAGCATTTGAAAATGGTCGATAAAATAACAGTAGGATTAGGAATACTCAGCAACTTCCTGCAACAAACTTATGAATAAACACAGTAGGCTGCTCTTAGCTGATTAGCGGTACTAAATCTGTAGAAATTTACCGGTTAAATCTGTAGTCTATTTCTATGTTTAGCCATTTATTGTTTTGTTTCTCTATTCTATTATTAAACAATAAAACTTTAATTGTCTTCCGTTCTCAAGATGGATAATACAATAAACTGGGTTGAGATTGATTAATTTAATATATAATTTTTTTACAGGGTTACTGTATATTATTTTTAGATAAGACTGTAAAGTGCAAATTGAGGTGGGGAAATTTTGTAATTCATAAAGTTAAGAAATCACCAGAAATAAAGGAGCATGGATAGGAAAAAACTGCACCATGGCCTTGCCTAATTGAAGGCAAGCAACACAATGATCATAATGTAGATAATTGCAAATTGCATTTTCGGGTTACAAGATGCAATGCAGAATATTACTCTCATTTTTCAACTACATTTATAGTCAAAACGTCATTGCAATGAACTATTATTCTTAAAATAAAATTGGAATGACTTAGAAAAATTAGCTTTTCAATATTGTCTTGTTCAATAACGCAATATCCTTCGAATTCCAGTGTACAAATTGAACGGTACTCTAATTTAGAATTTTTTATCAATTCTTTCTCTACTAAAATTTTGAGTGTTATTTGAACTTTTTAATTTAATGACAATATTGACTTGTGGAAAGTACAGTAACAGTAGTTTTAAGTTTTTGAATCGACACTGGCTTTAATTTCAAGTACCATTCAGAAAGAACTTTATTGTAACTAACAAACATGCAGTAGTCTATGAGTCTACAAACTGCTGGCGATTTGCCACTAGAAACTTACAGGCTATTCTAAAAAATAAGATGTTAAAAATTAAGTAAAAAATAAGATGTGATGTCATGAAGCTATGAATCCAGTTCAAATTACACTGGAGTTTGCATCTTAGAATACTATTCTACTATTCTATTGAGAAATAATTTTCTACCAACCAACAATAACATCCATAACTATTCTACAAGAGCAGCTAGTATAGTAACTATTATTTGCCCTTTGTTAATTTGAATATATCAAAGAAAAATCCGTTTTATCAGGGCATAACATTCTATAATAAGCTTCCAAGCCAAATAAAAACTTAAAAAGCCAATAAGAATCAATTTAGAGTTCAACTTAAATTTTTTTTGATAACTGGTGGTTTCTATTCAATCAAGGAATATATGGACAAATAGTGATTTCTAATTGTTTTTATGTAACTTTGACTGTGATTTATGACTGACCTATATGTGTAAACATATGCTTGTATTCTTTGACGATTGCCTTAATTTGTAATGTACAAATTTCTTGCAATAAAGATTATTATTATTATTAACACTTTTTTCCTACACCTACCTCACAAAGTTGCAGTTTCTGCATTGATTTCAATACACAAACTCTACTTTTCCGCATAGTATGCGAAAAAAATTTTTTATTTTAAATTTTGACTCAATTTGATCTTGTTATGTTTCTTCTTATCTTGTTAATGGTTGGAAAATAATAATAATAATAATAATAATAATAATAATAATAATAATATTCGTGTAACCTGGCTGGCTCAGGTCTGGTGTCAGAGTTTTCAGGTCGCTCCTGAACAGTTTCAGGGCCTCTGACGTGACTTAACGACTGTTTTTAGGCAGCCGGGACTGACGGCTTAACGTGTCCATCCGAAACACGGGGAAGTGGCTTGAGAAAAATTTCTGGTCTAATCTGGGTTTGAACCCGGGAAAATGTCTCTGGTAGAATGCCCTATCCTATGTTCTCCTGTTATCCACCATTCTATTTTTCATGATTTTACATCATATCTTGTTAATGGATGGACACTCCCTTATGAAATTTGGCGGGTTCAATTATAAGTATCAAGTCTTCTAAATAGTTGCCTCGAAAATTTTCAATATTTGAAATTTTCAAAATGGCGGCCAACTAAAATATTAATTTCGAATTTACAGTCAAGAGTTATGGTTTTATAAACTTCTGTACCATTCAAAAATTTAGAATTGTGAATAAAATGGTGCCTGATTTGTCAGGATTCGATGATAAATAATTGAGATATGACAAATTTAATTTCAATTTCAACCTTTCAAATTCAATATGGTAACTGTAGGAAAAATTTAATGTGTAATAGGGGCGCAAAGTATCTTTGCTGCACTCGAGAAACTATTCCTGCGGCTCGTGCTTAAGTGTTTCTCTCATGCAGCAAAGCCACACTTTGCGCACTGATACACAAATAACTACCTCCAAACGTACGAGTAACATTATATTTTTACTGTAAAAATAGGATTACACAGTGGTTTAGAAGAAAACTTGCAATTTCAGGTGAAAGGCCTATTTTGAATGTTGCTCATCAAATGTAAAAATTGGTTTATTGAAAATTCACGCCAAAGTGGCCGTTACATGGATTCAAAGAGTTGAAAATATCCTGATTTAGAAATATAATTATTGAGATTTATATTTCCTTAGTAAGATACTTATAGTGTTTGAAAACTTCTTTTGAAGTTGAACAAATAAAGTAAGTATTTTGCAATCAATTTAATAATGTACTGTACATTAATGTAATTTTATCAATGTATAATGTACTTCTAATCAATTTAATGGATTCATAACCGAAACGCTAAAATCGATGAAGATCCTCGGTTGAGAAGACGTATAAGTATGTCATGTTGTAGCATTTTTGTTAATAGCTCAATTAAACGTAATAAAGAAGCAGCATTTTGAAAACAAGCAACAGAAACAATAAACGAGTGGTGGCTCATTCTGTGGATTTATTAAGCAAGTTCCGCTGGTTGATTACAGCAGCAGTAAGCGAGCACATTCAAAACACGTGCGCGAAGGAAAAATGAATACTAATATGACAGAGGCCTTGTATAACTAGAAGGATCAGAGGGGGTGGATGGGGGCTGGCAGCTGAAGATACGCTTCAAATTCATAACAGCAACACATTCATCCAAGCCTAATTCTAGAGTTGAAAAAAATCTATACAGATATACATTTTTATGGCAGTATGCTCCCAAAATCGTTTGTTTACTTCTTTTAATGGGCCATTTGTTTGCGAAATAAGACTAGCATTAAGCATTCACTTTTACTTATATTACTGAATCTATTTATACACTGGTAAAGGTGAGCCGAACGGAAGTAATAAATTGGACTAATTGGTGTTTTTTTTTTCATGATTACATAAAGTGACAGAACCAGTATGCCAGAAGATAAAATTGTAGATTGATCAATTTTTTTATGCTCCCAGAATACACATTATTAATTTGTCACCTATATACTTGCTTCCAATTAACAGTGTGAGAGAGTGAATGTGAGAGAGTGAGAGTGAGTGTGAGAGAAAATTGATGTTTGATGATATTTTAATTATTAAATTTAATGTCAATTCAACCAGAAAATTTGCATTCGCATTTGCTATAATTTGTTACATATTGTATAAAAATAGACATGGATACTATTCAATTTAGAATATTACATGCCACACTTATATGTTTACATCGTCCTTACTTCACCATCCAGGGGAAAATAAAGGTTACCAGGGAAAGGAATTCTATTCTATTCTATATTGGGAGATATTCGGATAGAGATATTTTTTAAAATTAATAGTTAGGTTTTATCAGTAAAACAGACTGTAGATTGAGTTATTTTTTCAAAGAGAGAAGTTCAACAAACAGTAAAGGTAACTCACGATCATTGTGGACTGTGGTGGTGCACCACTAAGCTCTACAAGCAGGAAGCTTCCATAATTATTGTTGATGATGGCACTAGAATATATCCATGCTCTTACAATAGAAACTTTAAAGACGAAAGATTTCACATCAACATGGAAGATTTCTCAGTTCTCACCTTTTCATCTGTTGATCCCACATCTGGTAACTGAAACAGAAAAAACACAATAATACATGAATATTATGAAATATTCATCAAATACGTTTTGAAGGATAGAATTCTAGAAACATTTCATCACCAATATTAATTATTGTATAATATTTTATTGTTTTTAATAATAAAAAATGATTAATAGTATAAGAATTCAAAGGTGTCACACCGCAATAACAATTTCAGTAGGCTATAGTCAATATATGTTTAAAATTAACTCTCATGAGCACCTCAAGGCTAATTGAAAATAAAAATCTCAAAGTTAAATTATTGAGAATAACCCTGAAAAACAGTGCTAACTGTGAGTGAAAGTAATTGATATTGTTTTAAGAAATAACTGATTTCCAAAGAATAAATCAATATAAAATTGATTAGATACATTCATATTTCAATAATGTCAGATGAACATCAATGGAATAATAAATTAAATGTCTTCTTGTTAATTAAGTAGACATTCAGGTAATTATATTTCAATATATTTGTTTCATTATTCAAGCAAAGTATAGGATAGAATTTGAGATAGAATATCACTACATTGTCATACAATTCCAAGTAATATGAAGGAAAATAAGGATAACTTAATTAGAAAAAGCCATGGAATGGCTTTCAAATTTATATCTCTAATGAGTACAGAAGAATAATCTAATTTATAATTTTTTCAAGAGTATCATCTAATTTTAAAGCCTTCTGCTACTAATTGATTAACATAACATTTACAATATCCTGAAACAGTAGCTCGTGTGTCGTGTAGTCGATTCTATCTCATAAACTATACCTAATTAAAACATCATCTGCCTTCTCATTTACAAAGTAAATAAACTACGTAGGAAAAAGGTAGGTAACATTTGAATAATCAGCATTGATTAAGAGTCATTCAAAAACTGGAAAAATAGTTACCATAACTAATGAGATATTGGCACAGCAAATAGACATTGCCCAATGATGTACACCTGCACATCCACATGTGAAGTGATGTGCTCACTTATATTAGTGAAACTTATGACATTCATAAGAATAACTGGGTACATTCAATCTTATAGTTTTTTCAATCGGTTCATGCAAATGTGAGATGATATGCTGACTTAATATATGCTTTATGAATGCTTTAAGACATTTATAATAATAAGTTGGTACCTACATCAATTCAATATTCAATCTTAGTTTTATTCAATCTTTTGAAAATTTCTACTGCATTAGAATTATTTTCGTTTTTAAACATACAATATAATTTAAATGTTAAAAAAGTATTAGTTGAATGGAAAATAGAAGGAAAATGTTGCGTCTCAACTAAATGGATTCATTTTATTCAGTGAATCATAATTCATTTAAAATTCTAAAATAGTCAAAGCAATATTGTATAATAATTGACATGTATAATTGAGATAAGTCCAATTGAAGTAAAAAAGCGCTAAAAAGATATTTGTAAATTGAAAAATAATGAAGGCCTATATTGAAATTTTTTTGAATATTCAATGGATTAATCCATTGTTAAATACATTGTTCATACAAATAATAATGATCAAACCGCACATTTTAAAATGTTTTGTATTTCAAGAGAGGGAGGTGTCAGGACTTTTATCAGAATACCAAAGTCATGAAAAAATAAGAAGCTTTTTATTTTTGAAATAATAAAATGATTGATAGTTTCCCTACGTTTCTTGCACTGATTGATATCGACTACTCAACCAAATATATTGAAGTAATAGCACATAAATAAAGGAAAGGGTTGTAAGTATATTCTCTTTTCTCAGTGGTGATAAACAGCAAAATAAGAATTTGAGTCTCGAAAAATTGTGTACAGAATAACTGAATAAGAAAAAAAGTTCTAAATAAGTAACTTATGAAAATTTTAGATAGCTTCAGAGCCCTAGATAGCAGTGTAGGCATAGTCTAAGGTACGCCTATATGTAGTAATATGGTTCATAGTAGTAATATATTTAAGCCGTATAATATTAGACAAATAAAATTATAGTGTACTTGCCTCCTTATCAAGTAAGCTTATACCAGAGGGTTTCAGAAGAAAAACTTGACTTGTATTTCCTCATGAGTTGGTATCTTGTTAAACACAAAACAGTGCCTTCAATGGCCCAATGCGTGACATTGACACTCAATTGTGAAGGAGACATAGCGAGACACTTGTTGGTGGTTAGGAGGAGCATCTCATCAGAGCTTTCAATAATATTGTATTTGGCAATATCATTCTTGATGAAAGTACTCGCAGCGCTATCTAACGCAATTCAATACGAACTAGCTTGAAATTTGACTACTGTGTTGCAAGCAGTACCAAAGAAAACAGAAAGAGTGCATTTTAAACAGGTATTATAATTATTATAATGTATTATGCCATATTGTAAAAATCTTGAAGGTTCAATGTGAAAAGTGAAACTGAAGGTGGCTACTGATGAATGGGAAAAATAGAAGAAATACAAATACAGTAGTATGTAGTACGAATAAATCAAGAAAAGAAAAATAGGTCTATTACAGGTTTTTTTATAGTTGAGTTACAAAGTTTTTTTTGTTTTAACTTCAAGTGATAATTGAATAGACAATTACAAGTAAATTGGATAACTGAATACTGTATATCCTTGATTTAAAAAACACTTTATCAACGGTAATTTGTCATGTAGAATATGAAGAACTTTGGTTGTTATTTATTGAAGTTTTTCAGTCCATAGATAATTCCAGTACAAAATTTTTCAGTATGTAAAAGAAAATCAGACTACACATTGTAGGAATAATACAAAAGGAGTATCTAAAGAGCACACACTAATTTGTTAAAGAATGTTTGTGAAAAACATAAAATTCCACTTTTTGAAATGATATAGGTCTTTGGCTTAAAACAAAATGCCTATAATAGAAAAGTAAAATATAGAAATTTATTTTTTGCAGTGTCTCAGGAAGTACTTTCAGGAGGCGCGGCAGTTTATACAACAACCTTAAATTGAGAGCAAATACTGCAGTAACATTTTTTTTGTAAGACAATTTATGATATTATTGTGTGACCATTGATTATCATACGTTATTGATGGGTAAGATCGGCCGGATTCACTATCAGTTTGCCAGTGATCAACATCATAAGCCGCATATCGACAGTCCGAGGCATGTGCCACAAATGCCTCGCGGTACAGTCTGACGCAAAAAAGACACTCTGGCAAGATGGGAAAATGACTCTAGCTCGATCAATATTGATTCAAGAATAATAAATGTGGTCTCAAATTGTAGAACAGATTGTTTAGAATTTTTAACGAATATTGACCGAGCTAGAGTCATTTTCCCATCTTGCCAGAGGGTCTTTCTTGCGTCAACAGACTGTACCGCGAGGCATTCGTGGCACATGCCTCGGACTGTCGATACGCGGCTATAATTTAAAAAAAAATGGCTTGAGTTTGGCGGCTGTCGGCAAAAAGTACTCACATCATATACCTAGCCTATTTCTCAAAAATGATATCTCAACTTACTGTTCTGAAGCTCTTGACACCAATAATGGTCACACTGTGATTATAACCATAAACAGTCTCTCTGTAGTTTTATTATTATGTTAAGCAGGCTTATTTCTGGCCCTAAATCACCCTTCATTCTTAAAAATATTGTCATTCTTACTTAGGGTAAGAATATGTCAAAAAAGTAAGACTACGGGTTTGGCTTAGGCTGTTGGTTAGGCTGCGGGTTTATAGTTTGAGGTGAGTATCGTATGACGAGGAGGTCTTACAAGGGGGTATACGTGATGCTTTTCCCCCACCACTTCAGAGCACAGACTGGAATACTATGATAATAATCGATGTCAGATGACAGTGTATATAATCTGTATTGAGATGTCAATATGTCATCTGTGCGAGAGTGATAAGTCACGTGGCCTCGGACGAGCCAATCACAGGCCCTCTTTACTAAGCCTCATGCTAAAAAGCCCATTTATGAGCCGCAGCTAAAGCCTCTTCCCCACCTTCTCGTCATAAGCGCGCTCATAAGAAACAACCTGGAGGTGAGCCACACCAACAGCCTAAGCCTTACCTTTTTGACATATTCTTACCCTTAGGCTTATATAAAAATTCACCTATACAATTATTATATTATTTCATAAAGATGAGCATATAACGGGTGAAGTCGCGGAAACCAATGTTCAATAAGTGTTGCAGAAGTAGCAAGGTAATTAGAAAAGTAAAGAAAAAACAAATGGGCTACATGGTTGAAATAATGGGAATACAGTAAAAAAATTATTATTAGATTGGTATTATTATTATTTTTAGAAGACAATGGAATAGGCCTATCATGTATACATGATACAATTAACCAAAATCTAAATAAAATAGTAAATTAATCCATTTGAAAACAAAACAATAATATCTAACAAAGCGTTGTCTCTGTTTTATCACAAAACAATAATTTTAACAAACAAATCTCGAATAAGTTTAAAAATATAATTTGACAATTCGTATCATATTTATTTCCTGTTTACTGAGTGTTTGCAGCAAATTCATATTTTTATGTGTAATTATTCTTTGTACCCTGCTTGTATAGCAGCCTTTATATTCACCTGGGTGGGAGGGGGTAAGGGGGGCAAAGTTGAGCTAAACAAATTATACATTAGAATTTAAAATCGTTTAGAGAAAATTATGCTTGAAAATATAGAAGAAATTGAAAATAAAACAATACTGTAAGGTGAAACTGCTTGCATTGGTATAGCGTTTCACAACATACATAAGACAAACTGCGTAACCCAGTCTTTCCAAACAAATTACGAAAAAATTGGATATGGTAAAGTGAAGAATAATAACAGCAGAATATTGAATTTGCTCCAAACACTCGGTGATCAGTGCATGCACATATCACACATTAGTTTTTATCAACCTGTAAAATTGAAATTAGAATAGAAATAGAAAAATTAATAGAATTAGATCAGTGTGTCCTGTCTAATGAATTTAGAAAGTAAAAAAATATTATGCTAAGATATAAGATTTGAATAGAATATAAAATTAAAGCAAACCATTTTTTAGAAAATTAATTCAGTTTAAACAGACGTCTTTTTTATAAACAACAACTACGTTTGTCTATGACAAATATATTACTACAGTTTTATAAGAACAGTTGAATATTTTCATTTATTGAATTTTTCAAACATTATAACAATATGTATACACTAGTGTTTTTGAGATCTTAATAAATTTCTAAATGTTATTGCAACCTCTTATTATAAAATTCCTTATCAATATTTCCAAGAAATATTGGCCAGCCAAATAATAAGTTTGAAAACATAGGAAAATTGTCAACCAACAAAAATCACATTAGGTGATGGTGATCACATACTTTTCAATATACAATAATTAACAGATCACCACTGAACTGGAGAGCCCCTGAACTAGTGTTAAGCTCTCAACACTAATGCCCGGTTTTTCCAAGCACACTCAAATTTGAGGGACCCTCAAGTTTACTACACTTTACTACATTTCCTATACTTATCATAGAAAATGTCAGCTGTTCATCAAAATTTGAGGTCCCTCAACTTTGAGTGTGCTTGGAAAAACCCGGAATAAGTCTCTAATAATAATCCAAAATAACTGGTAGTCATTGAATCAAGTCTTCAGCCAAAGAAAAAGAAGCAGAATTTTACATCAATCAATTTTATTAAAAATAAAGCAAGGTTTTCAATACAATAAAATTAAGAATGAATAAAATTGATCAAGCTGATTCACTCGATTTTTTTAATATTTATAATGAATAATTTAATATTAAATTAAATTTTCAGCTTATTTTGCAAATTATTGTTTCAATATTTCATCCTCCCCATCAAATATTTTATTGTGGTGAAGGCTCAAGTTCCTCGAAAAAATAGATTGGTTTTAGTGAATAGCATATCTCATATATCTCTCGAGTTAATTAAGACTAGCATCTACCTTCATAATGTTCAATTTCTTGAAAAAGTTCAAACATCATCATGTTCATTGTTAAATGAGCATTTGACAGTCCAAGAAGCTGTTCTGAAAAAAATTAAACACACTACAATTAGTGTAACATGTCTCTTTATAAATTAATAAAGGCTAGCAATAATAAGGACCCTTCTTCATCATTAATAATAATTTTTTATGTTCATAAAGGCATAATACAGTGATACTTGATGCAATTCCTGGTTTTGCCCACAGATGTTGCTGATTTTATATTCCATTTTCATTTCTTAACATATCTATCACAATTTTGATTAATATTAACTCACTATCATTACCATTCATATATAAAAATCATGTAACATTGGTGTAGTGATCTAAGCAAAGAAGACAATATGGCAAGATGGGAAAATGTTTCCAGCTTGGGCAATATTGGTTCAAAATTTAGAAATTTAATCTCAAATTATAGAAAACATTCTGGTCTACAATTGAAGAAAAGATTCTGTTCTACAATTATTGTAGGAAAGATTCTGATCTACTGATGAGACCGGATTCATAATTTTTGAGCCAATATTAACCGAGCTGGAATAATTTTTCTTTTCTGGAATCACTTTCTAGAATGTATTCTTTGCTTGGATAGACTATGAGTAGTATTAGAGTATTGGTAATTAATGAGAATTACTAGTACCATGATTATGATCAATTATAAACAGGATTATATAGCCTAATTTAAAATCGTGCCGAGGCATCACAATCTTGGTTGAGTGTTAATGGGAGAGATGTCTTTGTACATCCCTCTCCAAGAATGGTCATTTATATGTCTAAACTCCGCCATTTTATGTAGATACAGCACAAATCTATATTATCGTTAGCTTATTGAATCCTACATCAGATTCTGCAAGTTTTCGTAGTTTATAATGAGCCAACTCAAGCGAACCATGATGTAATTAGTGTGATTTTCATTTATTTTTATTCTTATGGCAAAGGATTTGAATTATTGTATTATGTAATCTACTTGAATAAAGTGATTGAATCTGAATCTGTATCTGTTTTGCAATAGTTAGAATATAAAAAAATGACATAACTCATTTAAGTATATTTATGTATCAAATGAATGAATGATTCGATTTAACAAACCAAATAGGGTATTAAATTTGCCTCAAACAGAATATATTGAGTAAGACCAATAATTATTGACAAAAACATCTTTGGGTGGAACCAGGAACTGCTGAGAGTCTCCTCCTTCAACGTTTTTAATTATTCATACACACACCTCTATAAAATTAGTCTCAAATCAATTTCTAAGTAGTTCTCCTAGCAAACCACCACTGATAAGTGAGCACCGCGATGATGACCACCACACAAAGTCCTCCAAGCAGTGACGAAGGGGGAGGTATCTCCTCCTTGGAGGCCAACCAACGTTTCTCCGCACCCCAACCATCATCCTCCTCCTCCTCAGAACTGGCCTCATGCTCGTTCTTCAGGAACTCGAGTATCTCGACGTCACACCGGAACTTCACTCGGTTACTGTCAGAAGGCGCTCCTTCCGAATCACGCCTCCAGAACAGTCTTCCCGAGTCCCGTCTGTCTAGAATCCAGTCGGGCTCCAGCTTCTCCTTCATAGTCATATCACTGAATACTATCGAACGATTCATTGGATTGTCTCTGATACAGCTATGTCACCTGCAACCGAAAGAGTTTTGTTAATCTCGGGAACATAATGGAACAAGGATAAGATTGAAAAACTAAAATTAATTCAAGATGGAGATATGAACGTGATAATAAATAAAAGAATAATTAGTATGATTTTTAATGGCTGGCAGTAGCTGTAGAATAGAATAGCAACCTTTATTTTTACCTGGGGGGGGGGGCAAAGTTAGGGCACAGCCAGCCCTCTCTTACACTTAACCCTCCGCTAAGTTGACAACTAAACAAATAATAAATTAGAATTTAAAAAGTACTGTAAGGTGAACCTGGTATAAATAAATTAAATTCAATAATAGCCTACTGTAAATAATAAATAGTTCAACTAATAGTCGAGTGCGTTAATTCACTTATTACAGATTTTCGAAGACTGCAGGTAAAGCCCAAAACAGTTTTCTTTAAAAATCACCAACATAAAACAAACTTATTGTATATAAAATAATAATCGAAGTCTAAGTGTCATAATGTTCCTGGGGTAGGGTTCCAGATAAAGACGCACCGATTTTCGACCGCAAAAACTCCCATCTTCCGGAGACGCAAAGCCGTCGGTTCTCACTGCCTGAAAAGCAGTCGCCATCCTTTATCATCACCCATCTCAAAATTCTCGCACATGCTTAGGGCACATGTGGGAATTACCCTCAGAAAAAAATGATTGATATGATGATCCCATTTCTCTTGCTGGTGTTATGTAATTTTCTCCTACTTTTCGCCTAAACCTAACTAACAGACTGATACATGGCCTACTGCATGAATTATAAGCAAATGAATCTTCAATATAGTTGGAGTGTTTAGAAAAAATATAAATATTATCATATATGGGAGGAATAATTATTGTTAATGAATAATAATTGATTATGCTGCAGTTAATCAATGGCTTTCTTTGGATTTTCAAATTGATTATTGATCAACTCAATATACAAGGTACCTACTAACAGAGCTATAACATACTTATCTCCAAACGGATTAGTAATTCAACATTGCTTGTAACTCTTCTTGCAAAGTCGATGAGTTTTTACAAGGTAATTAAGTAAAAATGTGCAGTTTGGCATTCATACAGACTATGAAAAATAAAGAATATCAATTATTTCATTACATTTCAAATTTCGTTCTATTCAATAAATGAAAGGTTTATTAACCAATTCAGTTAGGAATATGTTGAAAAATCAAGCACCGTACCTACTCAACTCCTTCCCTTTTCATTCTGCGATCACAGACACTATTTTTTACTGAATATCTATTTGTGTTTTAGAATGTGAACACTTGACTTTGAGTCAAGTATTGTTTCTTTACTGCTGGCGTAAACGGTTCAAGCTCCAAAGTATAGCTGAAGGTTGACTATCAAGGAGCAGGACACTTCTACTTCAATAACGCTTTAAAAAGTACAAAAAGTTTCAGTATTTGACTTTCAATTGATGTGGAAGAAATCTTTCATTTATTTGGTGGAAAGTCCTTCAAACTAAAAAAAATGTGCACTTAAGTTACCTAAAGTTGATTTTGTGTAAAAATTCTTTCAACATGACTAAGCAATAACAATGATACTGTAGATACTGGTATCTAAACTCATCTATTTGAGGTTTTGAGACCCTAATATTTTGTACCATGTACAGCATAATACTAATAAAACCATCAGTTTATTATAAAAATGTCATTCCAAAGCTTACAATGTGCGATTATCTGATTTGAAAATTCAAAATTATATGAATAGAAAATCCATAATTTTTTACATTTTATGACAATTCTTGATAAGGGTAAGCTGCACATCATTGAATATCCACTTTTGGGAATTGTAATTATAATGTCAGGTAGTACAACAATAATCAAACAACAATTCAAATAGAAAATTGAAGTGACTAGAATCTTGAATGGCGATGACCATTTAAATGTGTTACAATAATAATTGATGACCCAAGTTCAAATAATTGAGCACAGATCAATAAGTGTGTCAATGAACCCATACAACATTTCGGACTAGTCTTGAATTAAGTCTATCCAAGCAAAGAAGACATTCTTGCAAGATTGGAAAATGACTCCAGCTCGATCAATATTGGTTAAAAAATTATAATTTGGTCTCAAACTGTAGATTAGAATGTTTCCATAATTTGAGACTGAATTTATTATTTTTGAACCAATATTGACCGAGCTGGAGACATTTTCCCATCTTGCCAGAACGTCTTCTTTGCTTGAACAGACTATACTTGCACTGAGCGATTAGACAAAATGTTCCAATTACTGTGTCAGTAGGCGCGTGTTCTACTGTACACCCTAAATTTTTCTCTTAAAAAAAAGTTTTTTATATAAAAGTACACCACAATGTTATTTTCAGAAAATATAAAGATTTGAGATTTAAAATCTATATAGGTAGTATTTTTATCCTATTTATTTTGAAAAATAACTAAATAAAATCGATTTAGATAATTATGTATTTTGAAAAATAACCTGGAAAAAATATCGATTCAGATAAACTTTGCTCTAGAAAGCGACTCAATATAAACAAAAATTTGAAAGATAAGCAATAAAATAATGATTAATTGCTATATAGAACTTGATTACCTAGAGATATTATGTAATACTGTTCAGGAATTTTCGATGTTATTAATCTTGATTTTTATTCTTCTCTTCTTACTTCTACAATGCTGATAAAGAAAATCGAAAAAATCAGGCATAGCCTACCTTAAATGATCACACATAGCTTTTATCACAATGATCACAAGTTTTCTATTGAAAATTCCAATGACACAATCATTATGATAACGATTTTGATTATAATATCGTAGGGAATTCCATCATTTCTGATGTGACCCTTTTTTAAGAAACTGTTAATTACTCTAATACTGATACACACTTTTCAAGTAACTAATTCATGAAAATAATACTGATCTCCATATATTAATTATTTGGAACCTGTAAAAAATCTTGCAACATTTCGCTCAAAATTGGAAAATACTGGCGCTCAATAAGGTGTGAGTCATTACAAAACCTAAAAAAGGTGAAAACAGAATTTCAACTGATAAGCTACCGGTTTTAGTTGGAAGAATTTTTCAAATGTAATGAAGTTAATGAGGGATGATTAACTTCACTTCAATTATAATATAATTATTATAATATAATATTATTTTGTCAAATGGAAGGCAGGATAAATACTCGGCTTATTATCATTTAAGTAACAATGTCGGGTGATATTATTATGCAAAATTATTACAGAAATGAAGTATAGAAAATTAAAAGTTAACAATATAATATTTTATACCATTTATAGACTGACACTTGGTTACTCAATCGCATAAAAAATGAGAGATAACTCATAAAATAAGCTTCATTAGAATTGTATAGGATTTAAAAATAATTAAATTGTTTCAAGGAATAAACTAATAGATTATGATTTAAGAATTTTAAGACTGATGATGGCATAAGATAAGTATTAATGCCAACTTTGATATTTTTAATTGCCTTATCATAATTTTTTAAAAAAATTTGCGAATATATATATACAAAAATTTAAAATCCTACCTTTTTCAGCGCAATGCTCCTACACTTTTTGTCGAACTAGATCGTTGCAATCCTCGAAAAGAGTTGTAATTTAGCTAGTTTCTAGTGTGAGTCTACTGGTTTCTTTCTTCAGTACTGGGTCTATACAGATCTATGCCCAGGGAAAGTTTACTAATGACATATTCTTGTTGACCTGCTGAATATATCTGAACGATAAGATATTATCATATTCATGAATCATGCAATCATCTACAGAGAAAGCAAACAATGACTTTCTGCAATCTGATAACTATTCCCTTTCATATCACAGTAATACAGATGTCTAAATTTACTGTTGGTGAAACAATTATTGTAATTTAATGATAATTTATGTTGAAGTTGTCAATATGATACTAATAAAATTAAAATTAAATTGAACCGGGATCTACAGTGAGTTTTGTGTTTCAGGTCAGGTGTAGTCAAGACAATAATATACGTAGGCTACAGGTACTATTTAGAGAAAAACAGTATTCTTGGTATTAACACACTAGGTAATATACATACACAGGTTAATTGATTGAGAAATCTCCATTAGTCTCCATTCAAATAAGTCTGTAAGGTCGTTTTTATTGGCTAACTGCATCAATCATTGTGTAACTACCTATGTACCGGTATATGTACTGTGGGCTTTAATGTGAATGCTTTGTCATGGCGGTTTCTACATAGTGAATGCAATTTCGAAGCAAATTCCAAACATAAGTAAGGAAATAAACTAACGAATTAAATTGAAAAAAATTGAGTAGAAAAAGATAATTATATTAAAAAAGCACATTTAAAAGTTGTAAGCTAGACCTCTATCTTCGAGCTAGATTATAGAAAAACATAAGATTTTCGATATAACTAAGTGGACAGATATAATTATATTTACAAGTCAGGGACTCAAGAGAAAAGTTGAGAATGAACGAAAAATAAAGTGAAGGATAGATTTCAAAACTTTTACCTCAACAATCATCTCATAAGAAATTGATAAATTTTGTTCATTCCATTAAAATTAGAATTTATCTCACCTTATTTTAAAAGAAGGTAGGTACTGAGAGTTATTCCTGATTGACAATCAGAGTAGTTAGTAAGCCTAATGACATTTTAGAGCTTACACTAATCTGAAGAGATTATTTATTATGTTCATGTCCACAAGAATATAGTACAGCAAGGTTTGAAAAACACGAGATTCAGGATATACGGATGACTGTAACCGGAAGTAGCATACATCCGTTAATCATCATTCACTCACTCATTATCACCTTTGCATAAAATACTTACTATCAAGTCGCAATTGTAACAATAAATAATAATCACAATTTATTGAGTTGGAAGAACATTAACTTTTGATGATAGTAAAATAAGAATGATTTAGAATGTTTCGATAATAATTATAATACGATATGAGTAATAAATTTATAATTCGATTATACATTTTAATGGAATTATTAATATGAACCTTCTTCTTGTAGACTAAAAAAATTTGAAAGAGGGACCGTTTGCCTTGATTTTTATGAAGGTAGGTATTATAAATCTACTTGATGAGCGGTCTATATTGATAGATATCTTTTCCTGCTAAAATGAATAAGCTGAGCACAATGGATTTTATTTTATCGGAGATGAATACTTTCTCCTTAAACCACTTCCTGTGTTTGTAACTAGAGAAATGTGTTTTATAATATCCTTAAAAAATTCACAGGCCTAACTGAGTATTTTCCCCCGTAGATTATATAAAATACAAACAGCTATGTACAATAGTAGCAATTATTTGAACAATTTAAAACAATTTTTTGCCTATTTTGTATTACAAAAAACCCTTATAAATTTCCTCAACAGTTATACCTCAATTTGAAGTAGCTTATTTCTTCAACTACTGATGAATCAAGGTTGAAATACAGTACTTGGATAGATGATTCAGAAATCGAGTAAGAAGAGCAGACTTTGTAGCCTTGAACATTCATTTTTTCATTGGTTACGCCTGTTATCCAGCAATTATTATAATAGACAGCTACAATAGGCCTGAATATTATGTATTGTTTACGCCTGACGAAATTGTGATTTGTAATTCAAACTTGAAATAACCTTCAAATCTAAATACAAAACATATTTTTGTAATACCTACAAGGTAGGAACTAGGAAGTTTTGAATAAAACAGAACCGTGGAATTGAGAATTAAAAAGAGTATTTTTGGCTTAATGGCAGAGTGATTATTAGTAGCCTATCTATGATTATATAAAATTAATAATTTTTTATGCTGCAATTATATTAAATTCCAGCTCAAATAAATTAATTTTTCTAATAATAGAATAATATAATCTTTATTTCTGTAGTAAAAAACAACAATCAAATAAATACATCAAAACTTGTGCAGATAATACAAGATGATCAGAAAATGGAAAATGGATTAACAGAATCATACATGATAATATTAAAATAAATATAATATATACAGGGTGTTCCAGGAGGAATGTGCAATACTTTCCAGGCTGATTCCTTACACCAAGTAGACATAAAATTTCCATGGGACCAACCCCCAAAAACGCTTTGTTACTGAGATAACAATGGCGGAAAATTGAGATTTTTCAAAATATATTAATTTTTCTAATTTTTTAGAGGCTTTAGTGAGGTGCTAAAATGATCAATTCCTATGTGAAATTAGCTGAGGAATTCAATGAAACCAGTCTGAAGTCTGTAACTTCAACGGTTATTGAGATAATTGGAATACTAGGAAGTATACTAGGAAACGCCATTTTTTCAACAATAAGGGTTATAACTGGATAAGGAATAATAAATTTGTATTTTTTATGAATGGAAGTTGAAGAGAGTCGGATTCTAAAGAAAAAGTTAAATGGCGGCGATTGTGTAAAACTTACCCAAATCTCAGAAATAGCGATCAAAAATCGCAAAATAGACAAAACAGCACAAGTGATGAATTTGAGTTTAGTAGCGATTTTGCGATTTTTTATCGCTATTTCTGAGATATGGGTAAGATTTACACAACCGCCGCCATTTAACTTTCTTTAGAATCCGACTCTTCAACTTCCATTCATAAAAAATACAATTTTATGATTCCTTATCCAGTTATAACCCTTATTGTTGAAAAATGGCGTTTTCTAGCATATTTTTCCCAATTACCTCAATAACCGTTGAAGTTACAAACTTGCAACTGGTTTCATTGAATTCCTCAGTTAATTTTACATAAGAATTGATCATTTTAGAACCTCACTAATGTATCTAAAAATTTAGAAAAATTAATATATTTTGAAAAATCTCAATTTTCAGCCATTGTTATCTCGGTAACAAAGCGTTTTGGGGCTGATCCCATGGAACTTTTTCGTCTACTTGGTGTGAGGAATCAGCCTGAGATATATATATTCCTGAAACACTGTATATATATATATATACCTCTACACAGTGAGTAGTTCAACTTCTACAGAAAATACTGTCATGCATGTGAATAAATCACGTCCGCATGAAGGAGTACTCAGTGAGACAGAAAAATAGAATCGCCTGAAAGAAAACTTATTGAAGTTGCATAATGGAAAAGATTATAATAGGATTTATTAGGCTATCAGGATGATTTTAGATTGAGATAGATTTATTATATTACTAGTTAATTCTTTTAAAAGTGATTTTTTCCAATTTATAGACTCTGATTGCTCATTTATTGTAGAGGATTAAATTTTTGCCTCTTGACTTTTGAGAGTTACCTTAAAATCTTACATGAGTATTATTGTAACTTCTGATACATAACTCCGAACTATTTACTGAATGATAATTGGAATTTTTAGTAGATTCTAGAACAGTTTTCCATATAATAAAAAACGAATTGTTAGACCATGGATGACGATACTTATTATTCATACTCTATTTTTAGAGTGTAGTAAGAACGTTCTATTAATTCAAGTATCAAATTATTTTAATAATGTATTACTAATTTATTTTACTTTCACTTCTACTTTTCATTTTGTTATTTCTATTGTATCATGTGCTCTGAATTTTCATTTTTCTATTGTGCAATGGGTCTCCTCAGACCTAGCACATTAAATAAACAATCAATCAATCAATGGTTAAACTAACTTAAAGTGTTAATCGGATCTATTTCACCTCAATTAATGAAGCTGTTATTGTTGTTTATCAAGTTATCCGAAATCCAAGTTATCAGTTATCCAAAATAATCAATATCTCATGAAAATATTGTCGCCGTAAATTTAATCATCAATTTATTGTGGAACTATACATGGAATTAAAAATATTATGAAAACACTGAGTCAAATCTTGATGGATCTGTTTTACAAAAATTTCCAATACATTATTTTATCGAGATTTGATTTTTTTAAAAAGGTGCACGACAATATGGCTTAGAATGAGAAAGAGATAAAATGTGTTGATGGAACACACAGAAAGTTACAGAAAGAAAATTTGCATTGTGTATTATCAGCCTGTTTTCATTCATATTTGAATAATGTGATAGAATTCAGTAGTATTCATCAACAGTTGTTTCAATAAACAGGTTACCGGTACTTCACAGCGTTAACCGAGTTTCAATTACAGCTTTCTCGAAAACAATACGCTATAGCTGACGCCAAAATGTAAGGCGGTTTCGTCTGCCTATTGTACCAAACAGCTGATGTAAAGCATCTATTGTCTCTTTTTATTCCAAAAACATCATCTAGTCTTAGCTAAATGACAACTATTTTTTATGAAAGTCGAGAGAAAAGGTATTAATCATATCAGCTATATTGGAGTGCAAAAGGAGCAGCCGAAACCAGCCAACTTTTTGGAGTCAACTAAACCTATTATCGGAATGATATTGCATGATGATAAATGTTTCCCTGATAGTATAGTATAGTAGATTGATTTCCAGAATATTATTCAAGTGAATTAGATGGAATTACTATAAAGATGGAATATTTGGCAAGATATTTGAAAAAGTATACAACTTGAAAAGTAATTGAAAAATAAAATAAGAATCAAATACCCTTCAAAAACTTCAAAATTATCAATCCACAAACATGTTTCAAGACATTCAGTTTGACATTCCCATTATCAATTTGGATAAATTGATAATGGGCTGAATGTCCCGAAACATGTTTGTGTATTAATAATTTTGAAGTTTTTAAAGGGTATTTGATTCTTATTTTATTTTTCAATTTTTTTAAATAGCCCTATATTTTAAAGTTTAATTTTCAACTAGAAAAGTGTATAAAAAATGACATAGAAGACTTAAAATAAGAGCATTTGAGAAAAGGTACTTAATATATGAAGCATGAATAATTCAACCAACATTTATTTATATATATAATTCCCCAATAAGCCTATGAAAACATCATTGCTAAAAACGAGCTTTCCGCAATGCTATTGATTATTTTAAGCTACAGTATTATAGTCACAAACTCTTGACTCAAATTCAAGTACGGATATAAACAGATTAGACAACATGATGTGAAAAGCATGTTATCTTTCAATGTAACTTGAACTTTGCACAATGAAGTCTAATTTATTTCTATTTCTATGATTATGAATATGTTGTTACAATTAATATAAATAAATTATTAAATTTTCAATTTCAGAAATGGTCTAGATTGCAATGATGCCCTCAGGCATAGGTGATAAAAGATGACGACTACTTTTTAGGCAGTCGGGACTGACGGGCGACAGCTTACCGTCTCATGTGGTGGTAAAAAGAAAACCATTTAAGAATTTCCTCTCAATTCTGTAGCCTACTTGAGCCCCCAGTAGAACACTATTCAAATAGTTTGTGATTTCATAAAGTAGTATTCAAATTAATTGTATATAGGAATATTGAACTGTAGTTGAATTGTAAAACAATTGAATCAATTTTCACATTTTGTTTTAAAAGGTTTTATTGTTTTCTTTTTTCTCTCTGATATTCTTGTATCCGGTACATATACTTCTTGTTTCCATTCTCTATTGTTGAAAATAACGAGAAAATAGTAACAAAGGTTACAAGAGGCATAAAAAATGAGATCACCTCTCAACAATCGAGTAATCTACCGCAGATAGGCTATTAAAGTTCAAACTAAGGTTGTAGGTTTTTCAAATGCATGATTATCAGTTATTTTATGATTCATTATTTGGAATTACATAATTATTTGTCGAGAGTAAATAAAAAATTCTTGCCTTCTTGAGCTTTGAAAAGCAAAGGTAAAAATAATGTATAACTGTACAAAATTAATACATGAATTAGAACTTTTGTTAATTTTATGAATTAATTTATTTTATCAGGTTGAATATTAAAATTTTTGAAGCCTGCATTCAACACTTGATATTGAAATTGAGTTGGATTATTCAGTTGGAAATAAATGGCTCCTATAAAATGCTACAAACTAATATTATAATTCATTAAAAATTCAATTCTGACAACTTCCAAACTTCATCTTGAGAAACTACACAAATTTTATAATTATTACACAAGAATATACTGCAAACAATAAAACTATTCATAGAACGTAAAAACTTATCAAGAACTTACAAGCAACAAAATTTAAAGTCATAATGAATAGATGAATACAAACCCATTTCGCAAACTTCGCAAAGTTTTGTGTTTTCCACTCCATTACTTCCAACAGCTTTCTCAAACAAAATCAGTGAGAAACTTCCATAACTTTCTAGAAAATTTCATAGCTCAAGGAATACTTGAACGTCTCCAGAGTTTGCAAATTAGATAGTAAGTTACTTTCAAAGTAATTTTAAAGTTCAACTTAATTTGAACACAATATTGATTACACACTTACATAGTCACACTCATACTATTTATTATATCACAATGATTATTATTCTCTTCAAAGAGTTGATTATTGTCTGTTCATATTGTACTGCTCATAGTGCCGGTACTTGCAATTGAACTTCAAATTAATTCGAACACAATATTAGATTTATCACACAGTTAATAGAAAACAATGAATATCATTCCCAAACAAGCGGATTTAACTATAGAATTTGAAGTGAGAAAAATTGATTTACAACACAGTAAATATTGACTGTTGGATGGTGAAGATACGTAAATAAATCGCGGAAAATTCAACTACAATTTGACAATAACCACAAACACGTTTCCGTAGAGCGATGAGTGTAAACTATAGTGAGTAGTGAGTCAAGTAGTTTTGAGCCTCTCACTCACACTAGCACGGTCCAGTACAAAGGCCATCATTGGTCAATGCCAGCAGCCAACTCTCTTAAAACTAATTACACACTGCGAGTCAGCTGTTGAATTTTTAATGCACGGGATAAAAAACTCTACACTTCAAATGATGTGTGTGCTCCCATCGAGTTGAAGCGATACTGAACGCCGCTAGTAATCATGAGCGGCAATATACCTATCCGTACCGAATGCTTCTAGCATAGGTGATAGCCGCGACAAGCATTCTCCCTGCTACTCAATTAAAAAAAATCTTCACCATCGAAGAAAAAATAGTGATAGACAGGCGGTGCTAATGCTATTACAGACTTTGTATAATCAGTTAAGAAGTTGACATCAGCTATAGTAGTGCTGTAATGAGACAAACCGATAAGGTAGCTCACACCTTCAAATATTGTAAATAAATAGTTATAAACATGAAATTGTTATTCTAGGACGAAAGGACGAGATATGTAACTTAGCCTACAATTGTGAATTGTTGATTTTCTCAAAGACAAGGTTCTCCGATTTATAATTCTCAGCAAGAGTTGATGAAAATTATACCCAGACACAGATACAAATCAACAAATCATTAGTCTTTTTAAAGTGGTCCATCCAATGCAGAATTATTGCAAGAATTATTATCCAACTTGTTGCTTCTCATTGGTCTTAATAGAATAGTTCTTTTAATATTTTTTTATGTTTGTTCTATTGACGTTTTATACATGTAATGTATATGTATACATGTAATGTAATGGCTGCTGCAAGTGTTTTGCAGAAAGTTGATTATAAAATATGATAAAATAACGACTGAGTTATATTGAAATAAAAATTGATTTGATCTCTAATGTTTATGTTTAAGAGATGCGTAAGAAGATTTGAAAAATATTTTTAAACAAAATCAAATGTGAAATGTGTAAATGTAGTATAATGTGGATATCAATACTTTTAATGAAGATAGAAAATAAATTCTAATAACTCCATCAACGTTAAGAAGACAGAATAATAAAAATATAACAGATTCTAATGTAGGGGTTTTGATTTAATTCTCCAATCTCCAAACAACTCATATAATTTAGAATAATATTTTTTAAAACAAATGTCTAAACCACTTCCCATATTCATGCAGTTATTAAATCAATAGCCTACAGTTTAACAGAAGCCATCTCGCTTCAAAAGATCTCAATTTCATGTTAATTTTTGACGTTATGGCTCTTCAGTAATATTATTGGAAATCGCGTGATCATATCTTTGAGAAAATACAATGAACATAAATCGAAGAAAGGTTCATGACGTAATAGAATAATAATCGTGATCTACCCACACGTTCATGACAAGGCCTATTCTTGAATCTATTGTGTACCGGTACAGAATCAACAAACTCTAAAAAAATACATTTATTTTTCAATTATTAAGAATGCCAAAATGGCAAAGTATAACCAGAATAACAATATTTGTTGAAAAACGTTTATTAAAAATGAAAAAAATTGAATGATTTATTCTTATAATGCTGAAACAAAATTTTTGAGCAAAAAAACTATAGTTTACAGACAAAAGCTATCCCAGAGCATTTATACTCGTACAGCCTAGCCTAGTTGAAAACCATTTGCCATGAGGAAAACTTTGTCTCAAAACATTGAGTTGAGTAGCCTAATAGTTGAATGTTGAAGGTTGTAAAATTTGTACATAACAAAAAATAGAATATCTAAATTGTTTGGAAAGTAATTTGTATTGCAGAGCTAAGTCAAGTACAGTAGTATTTCATGCATAAAAAGTGCTCAACTCTCATACTACTTAAAAAAGAAGCTAATAGTCTAATAGTAGAGAGAATATAATCTTTTAACAAAATTTGGATTAATTTTAGGTACATTTTCATATTGAAATTTTTATTAGTTAGAAAAATAAGCAGTTAAATGCTTGTACTCAATTTTCTATAACAACGTCAAGTCAGGATCATAATCTACAAAAACTTGTGAGTTTTGTTCATTTTTATGTTCGTGTTTTTATTCAAGTGATTTAGTTTAAAGCAAAATCACATTTTTCCGATGCATACATAAGTTTGATTAATCAAAAACTCTGATGGAAATTGGTTAAAACAAAAGGAGACCAATCACATGTCTCATAACTGATTATTTTTCTTTGAGTAGAATTGCCATGAAGAAATATAATAGAAAAACAATAATGTGAAGATAATAGTTTAGGTTCGAATACCAGCATACTTCAAGAACTACGCCCAAAGTAGAAGGAAGTTCACTAGAGCTTGGAGGTTAATAGTTGGAGGCCAGTGATAATAATTATAATTTCAATTGATGAATAATATTAGTTCAATTGGTGGAAGTGAGCAGAGGAGTTGAAAAAACCTCAATAAGATTGAACTGGTCAAGCAATACATTCAAGAGCATGGAACAGTGCTTATTACGGCGTGTCAAGAACCGGTAGGTCAGGTCTACTGGTTTCCTTAACTATAGAACTGTGAACTCCATCTATCTATTCTATTTTAAATGATGAAATATCATATTACTTCACATTACTGTCAAAAGTTATTTTTCAAAATTGAATCATAATTTCTGGAGAGATGAAGCAGCCTTAACAAATCCATTTCAATATTTTTTAATAAATTGATAGCACAATAATACAACAGTGCTTGAACATAAGTGATTTAGTGTACTGTGGTAGAACTCTTTATATAAAAAATGAATGATTATAATAGAATAAAATAATTTATATAATTCACAACCTATATTGGAATCGTCTTCAATAATAGACGAATGAATGGAATCAAAGTACCAGTTGTGTTGAACCTTCAAAAATATAATTTTCCACAGCAATTTCAAATTTCAGTCAACAAGGTATTCACAAGAGATAAATCTTTATTGTGGAGCACCGAAGTTAGAAAATTAAAAGGAGTAAATTTGCTTTGAGAGCAGTAAATAATGATAAGAATGATAAAAATAAATCAGTTTGAATAAATCAATTTATGACCAATAGAGGACGAAGTGCTGAGAAAAATAAGAAGGAAGGAAAGAGGAGGAATAAGTGATACAACTCTGGATCAAAATCAATGATAACAATAGGCCCAGAAAAGTAAACAATGATAACAACAAAAACAATAATGATTACAAGTATAAGGAGAGTTGGACGACTAGTTAATCGAATCACATTCATCAATTTACAATTGATAGGAACTGAACACAATAATTTCCAATTAATATAAAATAAAATTTCGCTTTGGGAATTTTGTGTCAAGTTTGTTGAAACCTTGTATCGGATATGGATTTTAGCAGTTTAAGATTAAATAGAACAGATTTTAATCACTGAATTATAATAATTATAGTTGAGCTATTTTTCTATTGAGAAAAAAATACACAATGATGATAATGATGATAGGAAAAGAGAAAGCAGGCACATGCCCTTCACTATCCCAATTTTGATGAAATATAGTTCAGACCAGAAAATGTTCTGTTCCTTGAAATCTTCTAAACACAGATATTATGATGTCGAAATAATTACCAGAGAATTTTGATAGAAGAATGTCAGAAAAGCAATTCAATATCGATTTTACTGTAATGTATGTGATACAAGCAGCTTTATTCATTTGCATTATACAGTATTGTTTGTTGAGAGTTTCATTTTAATAGATGAATATAACGGAAAGAAAAACATATTGATGTATTAGATACAATATGAAATTTCCTGTCTTGTATTATAATTATTGTCTTGTATTATAAATGTGATGGTATGAGAAATTTAATCAAGATGAGAAATAAGTTTCTGGACTACCATTCAACAAAATAATAATAGATGTTACAAAGATAAAAAGAATGTAAGTTACTTCTCAGGGAAATGAAATTGCTCGCTTTTCCAAACGAGTGAAACGAAGAAGTAGCACAACTTCGTCGAAAAAGATAAAAACGAGACAAAATTTAAAAAACGGAAGAAAAGTTTGAGCGCTGCCCTTATTCTTGTTATTCATACAGTGCGCTGGAACGATAAATTTCTTATGGGCGCCAGCAATAAACTGAGTAGGCAACCCTCTTGGCAGCTACCCAAAAATTGCAAAGATGATCGACGATTCGATACACACAGCACAGAGCTGCTTAGCAATTTCGAAAACAAACCCGTTCATTATATTCAGCCAGTGACCAAGCTAGCAGACCTCATACACCACAGTAGACACAAAGACTCTTCAGTTTAATGAAATAGCAGAAACAGCAGACACGGTTGGTTCCTTCTAATGTTTCTGTTTACAGAATACAGTTGGACAAAACAACCGAGTAGCATTTCAGAAGCTGACTGAATATTACAAGAAAAATACTGTCAAAGCTATGAAATAAATTCTGTTTGGAGGAGAAAATATAGAGAATTGACAATTGCATTCTGGATAGAAAGTAATAAATGCATAAAATAAATTATTTTCGGTGGAGGAAATACAGAGATTGCATTCTCGATACAAAGTCATAAATGTAGCATGATGCGTGATATAGTACAAAATTATCCAGAGGAGAGCATCAGTAGAAAATCTTAAAATTGGATATAATATATTTTTTTTATTAAACTCCGAATAAATTAATTTCTTATAAATTATTATGATACAGTTGGTTTATCTGTTCTACGAACATTAAGAATGAAAATTATTATAAAATACGTCGAAGAATTGATAGAATGATGATATTGATTAAGTGGAAATAAAAAAGCGAAGTAGTGTAATATATAATATGACTCACGTCTTCTGGTGGTATGAAGAAACTTGCTCCGACCGATGAATGGTGATATGGAATTTCTATACCAGCTTTCTCCTATTAAAGAAGAAAAGTCAGTCTTAATTTGGGATTCATTTGGAATAATAATTGAAGTTTAAAAAATGTAAAGCTATAAAAAATATTAAAATATTTTTATTAAATATTCAATTTTTTAAATATATTAAAATATAAATATTTTTAGGAATAACTCTTTGAAAATATTTCAATTTCATTGAAATACGGGTTCGAGAAATAAATAGAATATAAGTTGAATAGAAACATTAACAAAGTTCGAATTATAAAGTAGGATATAGAAGAAAAAATTATTCGACAAGAAAATTCACTAATATAAAGAGATAATACGAGTAAAATTATACCTTGCAGAATAAAAAATGCATTTTTTTGTATTACTTGATAGTATCTTGTTACAATTGAGACACGACTGTATTAACAGAATTAATAGAAGCAGAATTAGGGAAGCGGTTTGTCCCAGTGGTAGAGAGCGTCTAATCAGTGAGATTAGATAAGCGACGTGCCTCTACCACCACTGTTGTAACGGTGACCGGTTCCTCTGAATTCAATTCATGAGCCTCAAAAATCGCTTCCCGGTGGTTCGAAACCCACCTAAAGCAGTATTCATCTCTCATCATCATCCTTTCCATTACCCACGCACAGGCCCAAGAGCCCATGTGGGCATCACCCTCAAAAAAAAAAAATAAATAAAAATATAAATTTTCAGAAGGGATAGTTAGTATTAAGAATACTATTCAATAGAAAAACTGTGTAGATTGATCAGAAATTTGTTCCAAAGTTGGCGAAACTAGAATAATAGATTATAGATTTGAACGATTCGATACAAGTCATGAGAATTCTATTAAATTATATACAAATAAGGACATTTACAAGTTTGTTCTTTAAATTTTTTAGAGCTCCACTCGCTGAAAGTTGTTAGTTGGTTCGATTTTACACTTTGAGGGACAAGATCGAAATAATTTTCGTTTTATTTTGATTAAATGGTCAATCAGCAATAGGATGGCTTATACTTATGGTGTTTCTCATTTTATATTATTTTGAAGAATGTAGACTGAGCTTTATCAATTATAGTACATGGTCGAGTAGTCAATTCAAAATGTAATTTGTGACATGCAATATGTGCATGTAATAATCGAAATCTCGACCCCAAATACCAATTTGAATAATTAATAACGGATAGTAGTATGGGGGCAAGTGTTACAAAAAAAGGCTTCCCGTGAGCCTATTGAGTAGAGAACTTTGGGAGTGGTATCAATCCCTTCGTTTTGACCTGGCGAAAAATAATATCGGTGGTCATGAGCTCTCCGAGGGGTGTGTCACCTGTAATCCAAGATGGCGTCCGAGAATTTCAGAGTTTCACTGTTTCGGCCATAACTCAGCCATTTTTGAAGATATCCTTTCAATTTTTCTCTCAAATTGTTCCTTATAAAATTATCTAGATGTGCTATACAAAAAATATCTCTTAAAACGTATAAATAATAAGTTAAAAATTTTTTAATATGAAAAATGATCGAATTTCTTATGAAAATTTACGTTTTTCTGTCTTTAGTTTTTTCATGCATCAGATAGACAAAAATGTTGAATCTATAAGTTGTAGATCTATTTTTTAGCTTCACAACCATGTGGTTTTAAAGGCTTTTTCTGCCTCGATGAAGGGTACAGCGAGACCCAAAGAGGGGCTTAAAAAAATTGAAATACTAATTTTTGATTGGATTTATGCCACAAGTGAATACCATGATGAGAGAAATCGATGGATAAGCCTCAGAGCTCAGCATGGGTATAAAGTATGGCTTATCAACAACCGTAAATTATTGAAATCAAGATTCATGATTATTTAAATTTCATGATTAAAATGAGTAAATTATAAACTTTTGAAGCCCATCCGCATTACTTTCATTAAATATATTTTTTAGGAAATGGTCTGCTAATATAATGAATACTTATTATAATCATGAAGATCAGTGGCGGTTCCAGACCAAAAAAGTGGAGGGGTAAGGTCTCAGATCCAGGGATTTTTTAGTTGGCTTGGAAGGGGGGGGGTTGGAGTTATGGAATAGCCTGTGAGGCTCCCTTCTTCCTTTCCCTTTGAGGGCGTCATTCTTCGGGCAAAATAATTATATCAGTGTATTCAAAGTTTTTTTCAATTTGATATTCTTGATATCTTCAAAAACCTGTAATACTTTATTTAGAATATGGTATTATAAAGACTGTGTTCTAATATAGTTACAAAAATTACTCACTATTAAATTAATTTTATTTTTATGTAGTATGCCATCATCAAACGTTATTGTAGACTGAACGATATGTCAATAGGTATTTAATCAATAGGTTTCACTGCGAAAAATGTTCAAAAAAAGGTCAGAGATTGAGTTACTACATTTCTAGAAGTTTTAGTCCTTATTCATGGTAGAAATAAGGCAGATTCTTCAGCTACTAGTAAAATTACCAAATTATAGGTGAGGACACTTACTTGGCTTTATAAGCCAATTTGGACAGTACATGTACATTATTCTATGAAGATAAACTATAAAGCCAAACTGCAGTCTATTTTATTTCAAATGAAAAATCACAGATCAAGTCTACCTTTGTTTGTTTGTCAATGGCACAACAGCCCTATGAAGGGCCTAGGCCTACCAGCTGGTTGCCAGTTTCATATTCACTCCACTATACAACCCGTCCAAGCAACGAAGACACCCCGGCAAGACGGGAAAATGACTCCAGCCCGGCCAATACCGGCCCAAAAGCCATAAATTCTTAAACAGAACCCACAGCCCCCGAAAGAACACCGACCGAGCCGAAGCCACTCCGACCCCGCCAAGTCTACCTACACATTAGAATAGTAGTCGTGTCTCAATAAAGTACAGTAGGATACTAATTGGAAATTATTTTTAAATCTATTATCTATGAAAACTGGGGGGGCAGTAGCCCACCCAGCCCTTGCCTGGAACCACCACTGATGATACTCGTTATAGAAAATTTGTATTTTTATTGGATATTCAATTAGTAATGAGATTTTCATCAGATAAAACTCCAAAGTTGTATGTATTGATTCAATAAAAATAAAGTCTATTGACCAGCAATTTTCAAGCCTCATCTCACTGAATCAACATCTTCCCACTATTGCACTATATAGTGAATTCTTCAAGCAAGGGTCAATTGATGAGGTCAATGAAAACAGGCAAGCAGCTTTGCAATTGCAATACTTTTGCTCACTTTACTTAAAGGACACACCCTGAAATTTCACATCCAAAATAAGTCACAGGTATAAAATAACCAACTGTCAACAAATAAACAAACTCTCACGATAAAACTATTGGAATTGATTAAAACTATCGTCATAAAATCTTTATTAGGGTGAAGTGGGGCAATTGGGATCAGAAAATCATATAGTTCAACTTTGAAGTGGCATAACAGCTGAAATACAGCTGTGAAAATTCTGAAAAAATATCAAGTTATATTCAGATGTTTCTCTATTAGTAGTAATTTTTTCAATATTACTATTTAACATGTTGTATGAAAAAAAGTTTTGAAAAAGTACTGTGTGTGATCCCATTTGCCCAATGGAACCGGGGCCATTGGAATCTCAGCCGTTCATTTCTCTATTATTCAATGCAGAGCTATATAGGGGCAATTGGAATATAGCTTTTTAAATTCCCTTTCTTTTTTTTAAATCAATCTCTTCTCTATCTTCAACACTTTTTGAGTTATGAACATTTTCAAATGTTGTGACATGACCTTCAGAAATCTTGCTAATAGAGAAAATAATCAAAATATAAATTTAAATGAATAAACGTGTTGTATTTCCTAGATAAGCCCCAGCCCCACTTCTCAAGAGTCTTCAAACCGCTAGCTAATTCTTTTTCTTCTTCAGGGGGGAAAACAGTAGGCCTTCCAGCTCCTCGCCCTACTTTCCTGGTCCCCTTTTTAGCGTGCATGAGCGTGCTGAAAGGCACGTTGTATTTTTTAGAGGCCCCTCTCACTGAGAGATCTTTATCAATTTCAGCTATTGCAGCATGCAAAGTTTCATCTGTATAAGATTTCCGTTTATTGTTTTTTTATATAATTTCTAACCATTTTTACAATCAGTTGAATAGTTTACATGAGTTCACAAAACACAATAATGAACAGTTCACAAAAACACTGGTTACCACTGAAACAGATAATAGTAGGTTAGGGTAATTGGAATCACTCTGATTCCAATTACCCCAACTGCCGTGATCCCAAATGCCCCATGATGCTATTTTCATGGGGTAATTGGGACCACGGCTATAACATTTTTCTAAACGTTTCTAGAAGAATTTCGACAACATTTCTGAATTCTACGCACCAAAAAACATAGAAAGGCATCCCACTGTTACATTTCATGCAGCTGGTATTCAACCTGTAAATGAATGTACAATGACGGATCAACTCTGCCCCAGAGTGGAAATGTAGCGAGAACTAAAAAAAAAAATTCAATGTGATTGTCAATTTTTGAATCAATTTTGAATGTATCAATCGTTAGAAAAAATAAAGTAGTTTAATAATCAATATCATTTTTATTTTTTCAACCCAAATTTAAAAAACCCCATGGTCCCAATTACCCCACTTCACCCTATACAGGTTTTATTGATAGATATAAAGGTTGTGATAGTTAATGAACTTTTAAATAAAAATAAAACAGAATAGATGCAAAAATACATCACTTACTACAGGGATTGTTGGATTAAAATAATACCCATCTCAGTCTCATAGTCCCAAGATAAAGCAGTCTTAATTTGAGATTCTTCAAAGCAAAATAAAAACCCGTATGGAAAATGCTTTAAAATTATGAACTCAACAGCTTGAAAATTTGTTTTCTGAAGTGAACGCTTTATTCTTTATTTAAAAAGTACTTTCCACCTCAATTGATGGGAAAGCACTTCAAAGTACATTTTCATTGATCAGAAATGTACAATTTTGATGCAAGTAGTAGGTATAAACTATAGAAACTGTATAATCAGTACTAAGTACACAATCTCTGTATTTGTAATACAAATTGTATTGTATTGTATAAATTGTATTCCTGCAATTTTAATAATTATTTCTAGTCCTATACTATGCTACTATAATTATTTTCTTAAACGATGATTCAATTCAATACGTTTAGATCACAGAATTTATACCATGAATAGTTTCAAGTTTTTAGAAGCACCAAAAATCAAGAAAATTAAAAAAAGCGGGGTGCCGTAAATCAAGCTAGTGTAAAACAGAGTTGAATACAAGAAACTTACCCTGATAGAGTCGACTAATTTCTGACACTTGTCTCGAACATCCCAAAACGGACATGATACAGAAAGTCTTAGCAGTGCTGGTATATGCATAATTATCAGGGACTTATAATCCACATGAGTGTTATTGCCATTAGTAACGTTTCCGTTGGAAATTTTCGAATCGTCCATGTCTTTAGATCTCTCCATCCATTGAAAAATGGATTTTTCAATGGCATCGAGAGCAGTAGCTCTGATTGAAGTTTCTCTTGAACACAATGATGACGTGAATCTACTGACAATTTCAACATTGGCCAAATGATCTGCACTGTTTCCATTCGCTGCGACAGTTTCTTGCAATATTTTATTTGTATCGATCCCATTGCTTTTCACTGGCGAAAGGAACATTTACAGTTATGCGCGGAGAGGTTTTGAGAACTATCCCAATGACAAAAAATAATTTTAATGTAACTCTCGACTAGTAAGAATAAATAAACATTTAACAATAATATTTAAACAATAATATCAACAGTTCCAGGATATTAAAATTTTATTAATGATTAATAACACAGCAATGCTAAGACATGTATCGTTTAATGAACCTGTAACATAAGAAAGCATTATAAATAAAGAGGTAAAGAGGTATACATGTGAAATTGAATAAAGATCATTTTAGGCATATAGCAGGAAAAACTAGAGCTGCTAGGAATAGGAAAAACTAGAACTACTAGGAATAGAAGTAGAATACAAAATAAATAAATTTGGCCTAATAATCTATTACTGCACTATTAAGAATAATATGATCAATTTGAGAATGCAAATAAGAAAATTACTGAGTTGTGAGTTTCATACCGGTTACGGGTGTCCTTAATTTATTATCCTTAAAGAGTCCTTCTAACTGGAAATAGCCTGAATTGAGGACGGTATGGTGGGTATTATATTGAGATATGATCTAACAAAAAATATTCTGGTAGAGAACTCCAATACAAGGATGAAGAGATTTATTTTGGTCATTATTGTTGAAAATATTGTATTTTTTGTTGTACAAGGAAATATGTTGAGAACTCTAGCACAAAAAATATACAAGATAGAAAGTTCCCCAGAGGGATTTTAAAATTTACATTTCTAGTGAAACGTACAGAAGATATAAGCAATCAAAAATTGAAAATTTTCAAATTTCAATTTTTCTCGAAAAATACAGCATTTTAAAAAATTCATAACTCGGTTGTCGCTTATCACAGAGGGTTGGATTTTATATCAATCGCCCAAGAATTTTATTTACTAAAACATTGTGATTACAAATTTTCCTGTCCGACGCTTGGTTTTGACGTGAGTTGCAAAAAACTATAAAATGAACAAATTTTCCGTGCTTTTTTGGCACCCTGTATTACGCGCCACTCAGAAAGCGTCGCAAACTCATTTTAAACTTATTTGGGATGTCCACAGTGGTTCAAGATCATTTCCAGCCATCCATCATTTTTTAGGTGCTAGAAGTCTAATCTGCCTGGGCTATTTCATATGTTTGTAAATTCCGTAATTGAGGATTGGACTTCAGCTAATTCACTATGTCTCAACAGATATAAAACTCAGTTGCTTGAGTTTGGTTTTAATTCTAATGCTACTAGTACAAAACTTTTGGGCATTGTTGTTCAGGGTGATCTGAAGTGGAATTCTCATATTGATTTGTTGCACGGCAAATTATCAAAAGGCATATTTTTGCTCAACCGTTTAAAATTCATTGTGAACACTTCTGTTTTAATGACTGTTTATTTTGCATGTATCCATAGTCATCTTTCGTATGGCATTATTGCATGGGGCAGTGATACAAATGTAAGGAAAATTTTTATTCTTTAGAAACGAGCTTTAAGAGTGATAGCTGGTGTTCCAGGTCGAACGCATTGTAAACCACTTTTCAAGGGTTTGAAATTATTGACTATCTATGCAATTTACGCTTTTGAATGTTTGATGTAGCCTACTTTAAGAGAAACTTACCACTTTTGCCATTGAATTGCTCTGAACACGATCATAATACTAGGCATGTTTTTTCTCTTAGACTAAACCAATGTAGTTATTCCTACACCTTGAATGGGTTTTTAGAGTATGGGACAAGACTTTATAATAAGTTACCTGATATTTTGAAAGTTGACGATTTGGAATGTTTCAAAAAAAATATTAAGAACTATCTTATAGATAAATATGCCCTTACAACAAAAATGAATTGTTTGATTTGTGATATTTATACTCTGTGTTGTATTTTGAAAATTTATTTTAATTACTATTTTGATTTCATGCATTTTTGTAATGTTACAACAATAAATGAAATTTGAATTTGAATTATGCTATTTTTGCTTTTTTGATAGCGTGATGGCAAACGGCATCACATTGGTGGTGGTGGTGCTTCTGATGTGAGAGATATCCTGCTGGTACAAAAAGAAGGTAATCCGAATTCTTTGTGGGCAGATCATTTCTATTTGTAAAATGGACAACGTTCTGTGTACAAAGTATCCAGGTTAGTATAATCACAGATTTAGCTCCTCTTCGGTATAATGATCGATAGGCTAACGATAAACCTCAAGTTAAGATTTTATATGCTGAGAAGACTAATTATAGGAGTCTATTAAGGGAGACTTGTAAATTCGATATTACAACAACCCATCCAATGATGTCTTCAATAACTTTGGCTACCATATTGAAAACCTATTGAAACAACTGTCGCACAAGTACACAAAGGCCTAAGTTTGAAATTATGAATTCATCCAAGTAACTTTTAGAATCACCATCGTTGAAACAGAGTATTTCAGTCTCCGTGAAGTTTATTACAACAGAAAATAACAATCAGCCTAATATGATCAATGATGAAACCTCACTCAAACATCATGGACTAAAAATTGTTGGCTAACTATATTAGGTTTCTGGCATGTAAAAATTTTATTCAAACACAACTCTAATTTATTGAATGCATTAAAAACTATGCTAGTTTGAGACAACAAATGATGTTGAACAACAAATAGGTAGGGACCATTATCTTACTAAAAAATTTATATTTACCGTACCGTATAGTTTAAAAAATTCAAGCTTGATAATTTAGAGCAATCAATGCTAACAGCTCTGGAATTGACACGTATTATGACGATACATTATTATGGTTGAATACCAATAATTTAGATGGTTTGATTTATCCAAACAAAGGACTAAGAACATTGATTCATCACCGGCTCTTGGGTGCAAAATTGGAGATAGAGCATGGATTTCATACCTTTTTCACTTATCACTTCCCATCACAGTCTTAAGAATCTCCAGCTTTCAATAATACTTATAAACTAGAATAATAACTTGATTAACAAATTAATTATGAGCTATAACCGGTAGCTCAATAATTTATACCGATCTATCTGTCAAAATCGTACCAAATCCCACACCGAATTATTCATATCGGTAATCAGCTGTTCGAGCTGACAGAACTACTCTAGAGTTCGCTAGCTCTTACACATTGACAACCAATAAAAGCACAGTATTATTTGAAAGCGCCAACTTTAAAAAAATTATAATTATTGAAGAATAATTGCAGGATAATAATAAAAATAATTACGGTATTACTATTTATTTCCAGTGAATTATAAAAAGTAATCAACTATTATCATATAACCTACCTTTTCACACCACGACACACAATTGAGTTTTTCAATTACATTATAAACTTTATAATTTTGATTTGTACACTCTTGATCATGTACAAAATTTGGCTGAAGGCCTACTGTTAGTCCTATAGGTACCGCCGTACCGGTAGATACAACAGGAAATGAATGAAATTTGAGTTACAGAGACTGTATGATAAGACTGACAAGTCTCTCTCATTTGACAAAAATCTTTATAATATTCAAGTTAACTTTTTGTTTCTCCCAATTTCTTGTTGAAAGAAGAATATGCAACGATCTCGCATCTAGGATTGCCTTACCAATTATAATAGCCTGGTAATTATTGGCACTGTAAGAAAAATGCTGCAGTATCTTCCGTTCCAAAGATTTATCATGAGTGCTTTTTTAATAACCAATTTTTCAACAATCTCCCGAGAGAGAACTCATTAGTATGCGAACCTTCTACCCCTTTTTCTACAAAAGAGGGACAAATATAATTATATTCATCAAGAACCCGTGAGACACTAAAAAGCTAAAATAATTTATTTATTAAATACATACTATAGAGGGGATTATGCTTCCAGAATCAAAAGCATAAGCTACATAATTCCACCTGTAATGAATACCCCCATTTCTGTCAAGCAGCCAATTCATTAATAATTATTACTCTTGTTATTTGATTAGACATCAATTGAAAATATTTTGGAATACACACTCGTACTTCAAGAGAGAATTTTTCATCTAATGGATGAATAAACAATGGCTAAGTTATTTTCCGACAATGATCTCCTAAAATTCAGAAATTATTTGAAGAATCATATTATTTAAATGAATCAGAAAAAACTTTTTCAAAGAATTCCCAGTAATTGACAGAGATGTATACTCACAAGGATACTTGTTAATTTTATAAGCAACGGCCATAAATACTCAACACAAATAGCATATCACACGGTATTATAGTACGGTATCCGTGGGGAGTAGCAAATCATAGTGACTTCTTGATTACCGGTATAGAGGAAAATAAAGAAGAATTGAAGCTTGTATTATATTTATGTACTCAAACGATTTACAAAATATGAACATTATTATAACTCATTCAATAAATTCAGAATAATGAAAGCAGTAGATTTAAAAACTAAGATTACCTACTAATATGACATACGAATTGAAAATACAGTAGGAACATTTAGAAAAGACTCTTGTTATCTTAGTTACTTGATAACTTACAGTTATCTTCGAATGATTCCGAAATATTATAGAGTTTTAGCTTATATGAATAATTATCAGCAATAACGTGATATTATGGATTCTTCATTCCATAGATTGAACCAAATAAGATTATCATTACAGATATAATAAACATAATACAAAACAGTAATTCTAATACTGTACCAGTATTGTCCAAATGGAGTAGTTGAACAGTGATGTTTCCATCTAGGAAAAGTCTATTAACTAACTTGAAATGTCAAAATCGCGATAAAACGGCTTAGTGATTTTATATACCGTACGGTAACTTCAAATTTGAATTGAAAAATCGAATATACAAAAATCAAAAGCAAGAATCAACGAACACAATGAGATGATCTGATTATATTTTTCAAGCTTGTCTTGTAAGTAATATCATAAGTCTACTTTATCTACGGTAATATAGATAATATGAAAAATAGCCTATAGTCAATTTTTTAAGAATACTGTTTCAATGTAAAAGTCACTTAGGTTTACAGTGAAGTTAATCTATTGTACTAACTCAGTCTATAAGTATTCTTATAAATATTACACGATGATTACTAAAATATTTGATAAAACTGTGTTATTTAGTTTTAATATTTATTCATTCATTGCACCATGATCCTGAAAGATAAAATGATGTAGCCTACTACCGAATTGAGAATTTATATTCAGTTACATTGAATGATCGCGATAAAAATCCAGGGATGATTTTAATGAACAATAGATTTATATACAATGTATTGAGAAATGAAAATGCAAATAGAGCTCTATTCTAGACATAGAATGCATGACATTTAGATATTTAAGATATGCATTGTACATAGAACATTGATAGATTGTATATAGAACATTAATCTTCATACATTTGAAATAGTGTGCTTCTACTATTTAAACAATAGAACAGTTTCTTTAAATTTATTATCTATTGATACAGGTATGGTACTCTTCATTCCATTAGATTTTGAAAATTATAAGTTACATTAGAAAAATGCATTTTAAAACTAAAAGATTTACATTTTGAAAATTATATTTGTAAGTTACACTTGAAGGAAGATGGTAAAATAAATAAAACTTAGGAACTATTGATATTAACCTAGTCTAATTTAGTATTTACAAAATAAGTATAATTCAGAAACATACAAAACATGAAACGTAGAAAATTGTTTCAATTAAAGCTAGCACTTCTGTAAGAGTTCACTTACATACATTATCTACAATAATATCTGGAGGAATATAGTTATATATATTCAGAACTTTCAGGAACAAAGATTTTAGCTGAACAAACCAATTGGCTTTCTACTCTAGTTCTGAGAACTGTGAGAACTGCAAATTCTATGCAGTTTTGGGGAGTATACAAATGTTCTTAATGGATTCTCTTAAATATAGCACATACAATAAATTTGAACTATTTCTGAATACTATCATTTTTCATGAATTGAAGATTCAATGTAGAGAAACTTGATAAAATTAATACTGTTGATTTCATCCCACTAATAACTGACATCATTACCCTATTAAAATAACAGGTAATACATTATTCTAACGAAATATAAATTTGTACAGAATACTATCTATGAATTAATAGCAGATTATTTCAAGAAAAGTGAAATCACAAAAGAAAAGTGAGAACACAAACCGAAGAAATAATTTTATAAGCCACTGAAAAGAGTGAAATTAAAATTTTCCTTTGTCACATATCATAGATGGAAGTAGCAGAAGCGGATATTATATTTTGTGAGATTTCCAAATTTAAAAAATATGAAACCATGAGCAAAAAAACACTTGAATATGCGTAGATTTTCCACTTTGCGAATAAGAGGCTTTAATAGATGGTGCCAGATATTAAGGTATATGATAATATCAACACAGTATAAATAATAATAAATATCAACACATTCTCCTGAAATTATTATATCACAAGTCACTTTTTAAAAGTATGTACAAGAAAGCAGGGCCGTCACGTGGTTTGAAGGCGCCCAAGGTAAGATACTTGCTTTGGTCAGAACTCCCCCCTCCACCACTATAGGGAAGAGCCCTCTACACTGAACGATAGCGTGCTTAGAATCTTGAAATTCGAAAAAATTACCCATTGTCCCCAAAACTGCGGGGTACGAGGCGACCACATCGGGCGCTCAATCCACGCGAAGGTCCTGTTGCAAAGGATCTGGGATGAGAATTATACCAGTTCTTCATGGATAGCAACGCAGCGAATCAGCCTTATAAAGAATAGTAGTCTTCAGCACCAAAGACAATGATAATGCAATATAGACAAAATATCACGATCATAATTCACAAAACACCGTCAGTTCTGATGAATTGCATAATCAGTCGCACCTTTAGTCATATAGCACCTTCAATCAGTCGAGAGAAAAAGCTCAGAGTTTCTGAAACAGGATAATAAAAAACATAAGCAATAATGATTTTTTGAGAAAACGGATTCCAATTTTTTTAAATTAATTAATTCTGTAATATTGGTAAATTAAAGTTTCATAATATGATAAATTAAGAGTTATCACTTCGAAATTATCGTTTTTGAAAAAATTGAGGTTGGTTTAAATAAATAAATGCATCTTTAGTCACGCACAAAAAAAAATCTAGTTTATACTCGTACTAACCGTGAAATTATCTCATAATTAATGAAACTTGAAAAGTTGAAAGATGAATGTACAGGCAAGAAAAAAACAAACAAAAATTTGAAAAAAGTCTCAATCTAAAGGCGATATACAAAAACACAGAATCCGAAAACACAGTTTAGAGATCAAAAAAAGCAAAAAAAGTGGCAGGAAAGTAACGTTTTCCTGTTTTGAGAAAAGATAATCACGGCGTAGGCTACCCCGAGTCTCGACTGATCCATATTGAAAATCAAAATTACGAAATTGTGAATAATTTGTTTCAAGAACAGTTTTCTATGATCGGTTTGCCAACTACAATAGTATCTGATTGCACTATCAACATTCCACTTCATAGTTCATGAGGCATCATCCTATGATGGAGTGCGCGCTCCCCCCTCTCCGCACTGTATCCCGAAATCCTTCAGCTTTACGATAAAAATGCATATTTCTAAATTTGTAGGGAATTTTGAGATCTACAAGTTTTGTAACAACATCTAAGAACATAACATTAACAGGAAACAAGTTATTCGCGAAAAACTGATTTTCGTGATCTTTGACCTCGAATAAAAAAGTTTGCCAACATGATACAGTATTATACTTTTGTATCCTTATTTAGAACGCTTTTATAGTGATTTATGCCAATTTTCAGCTTAGCTGTTCTCATTGGAAAGGTTAAGTCCTGAAATGCCCGGACTAATACTGCATTCAAGCACTCGATTCTCAAGTTAGTTGAACCACAGATAATGTAAATATTTGTGGTTTACAAAGATTTACATTCTCTGTCGTTGAAAATGCAATGTATTTTACGATGTGAAGTTTTTACACAATAATTATTCCACTTACTATATTTTTGTCAAAGATGAAACTTGAAAATGTGATAGTGATTGAAAACATAACCTATTTGTAATATTTATCAAAATTGGGAATAGAAGATTTGGACTCAATGTCTGTGTTTTCACCCTGAAGTTCATTGTTCTTCATTAAATAAATAAATTATTTTAAAATTCCTCAGCCAGAGAAATGTATGCACATTTACACAATGTATGATTTTAATGCACATTACAAAAATGTGTGTTGACACTGCACGCGTGACCGGTCATCACAGTCAAAGGGTTTATTCAACAACGGATTTCTTTTTGTGCCAACCAAACTCATCTGGATCAGTTCTGGAGCAGGTACATCAGTGACTCTTCCAGCGTTTATCAGTCATTTCAACAAATTTTTCCTTCCTAATTGATGCCTTTGCATTTCATGCACAACTAACAAATTTCAGATGCAAATGAATAAAAGACTGGAACTGAACTGAGACTCGACTGCTAACAAAGTAGCAATGTGTTTTAGGGGATCCGGGTGACTATATACAACTTCATTTGAATGACTTCATCATAAGTAGCTAACTTCAACATGACTATGGCAACTATGTACAGTAGGAAAGTCGGTCAATTTGAAAGCGTTAAAATCATTTTTATATCAGCTGTTTTAAAGGATGAGTTTCTTGCGTGTGTTCTCACATTTGACTTGCTATAAATCATAGCCATCTTTAGATATATTTGTCCATTTTCAATCTTCTCGGCTAATTTCAATCACAACCCAGCACAGAAAACAGAACAAGAATTCTATAAGAAACGTTTCATAATAATATTTCATGAAAATGATGACTAAAACGAGAGAAGACCCCAATAAACATGCATGATTTGTAACTGTACTCAATGCTGTAATATGGGTAGATGCTGCCATTTTATTATGTCAGGGCCTTGAATGATTTTAACTTTGAATGATTCCATTCAAACAGTATCTAAACGGAGTAAATGCGAAATTTTAAACTTATTGCTAAAAACATTAAATTTAATAACTCACCAAACTCAGTGCCGAAGATGAATACTATAAAGATCAGTCTGCTAGAGAGGGTTAGGCTGCACTTCCATTGATAATTGGCTAACTGGAATAATTCTCATCGAAGGTCTTTGCTGAGATTTAAGCATAGGTGTTGGTGGCCAGTCCACTCTATTCCGTATACCTCCCCAGCACGAGAGATCGTAGCAATGGAGCCACTTCTTTAGTATCATGTAATACTTCAACAAGCATTTTCTCCACATTCCTCATGATTGCAACCTTCTGATGTCCCTTCAACGGATAGGTCACTTGTCCTGTTGAACCAGCCTGAAAATAATGGAACAATTCGGATTATAGAAAAGCAATGGCTGTTCCCTTTTCCAAAGAAGATGTAATATCTTTTTACAATCGATTGATATGCAACAAATAGGCTGGAAACTAGGTGTGATCAACACAAAAATAGTCATATTGTCCATCGTAATACGATAAAACTGTGCTACAAAAATAAATATGAGATGGATGCTTATTAATTTTATTTTTAATACAAATGTTTGAACTTTCATTTTTGAGATTCATGATTTTTCACATATTTTTATAGTTAGTTTTTCAGGCCTCTCTCAGTTTTCTTCAAAGGTAAGAAAGAGAAAACTAGGCTAGTAGAGCTTGCGACGAAAAATAAGGCGGTTTTGACTGTTCCTTGTACGAGTACGTTCAGGTTTTCGTTGATGGTCTGCAAATAGCCTGAGAAACTATGCCGGACCAGATGACTAGAGAATTTCACTAAAAAATAAGATTTCTTTACTAGAAGAATAATAAAAAATGAGAGAAAACAGGGTGTTTCAGGAGAAATGTGCAATACTTCTAAAGCTGATTCCTTACAACAAGTAGACGAAAAAGTTCTACAGTACATACCCCCAAAAACGTTTTGTTAACGAGATAATAATGGCGGAAAATTGACATTTTTTTCAAAAATATCAATTTTTAGAGGTTTTATTCAAGTTATAAAATTATTAATGCCTATGTAAAGTTGGCTGAGGAATTCAATAAAACTATGATACAAAATTTGTATTTTGGATGGATGGAAGTTGAAAAGAATGCAATTCTAAAGAAAAAGTTGAATGGCGGTAATTGTGTAAAACTAATCCAAATCTCAGAAATCGCGTTCATCCCAAGTGAAAAATAAATAAAATTTTATTGTCATAAAGCACATTGGCTTAAACAAAGTCAGAACAAGAACTACAGTCAAAATGATTATCATAAAATAATTACTAGTCAAAACTATATAAGGTACGGTACAAAATGAGTAAAGTATGTAAACACATCATATGAACTTATATACATACAGAAAAGTAAAGCAATCAATTTATCACATATTGAAATACTTAAAGAATTAGACATCAACAGTAATATTAGAATCCAAAAACTCCGTTATTGAGTACATTGGTACCTTCACTAGCCAGTTGTAAAGTTTTATCTTAAATTTATCTGCAGTCTCATTTGATAAGCATCCTGGCAACTTATTGTAAAGTTTTTGTCCAATAATATCATAACTATTCATCGTCTTTGATAGTCTTTGGGATGGTATATTTAGCTAATTTCTATTTCTTTTTTCATAGGAATGTATATTATGTCTTGGAATTTCAACCATCTTTGTCTTTATATGCATTAGAATAGTGTATATATAGAGGTTTATTATTGGCAATATTCTTAATTTGAGAAACAGAGGTCTACAATGGGTTGTTCTGCTATCAGCACCAGCTAATATCCTTATAGCTTTTTTCTGAATTATAAACACACTGTTAACATGGCTACAGTTACCCCAAAACAACAATCCATATGAAAGAATGATTTGAAAAAATGCAAAATGAGCAGATCTCACATAGCTATCAAGAAACATGATTTTTTAAATTTTTCAACAAATAAGGTAAAAGCACCAGTAGTGGCCATGTTTGAGGAATTTTTTATAGTTTATGCAGAATTGTGAGTCCTTTCCATCATTTTATCTCATCTTAAACTCAATGAAACATGTAGCCCAGATTCTTCTTGATTGACTCGTTGCTTAAAATGGCTGATATCTCAATTCAAAAAATAATTATTACACTTTTCGTGAAATTTTGGGAATTTATAAAATTGCTTCAAAAGAATTGAATTGATCAATCTGAATCACTTTTCACGTTATCAAGTGCTTCAAAATGATTGGAATTCGTCAATCTCAGTCACTTTTCACATTATAAGCTGTAAATCATCCTTGTAATGACAATTTTTGCTCACTTCGGTGTACTGACAAACAATACTTCACGTCCACGCATAAACAGAACTCAACTCGCGCTCTCTCAGACACTCACTTTCTCTCTTATCCTACCCCTGAGAAGAAAGACTTTTGAGAGAAATAAATGTGATTGGTGAGAAATAACAACTTAATTTAAATTTTCAAAATTTATAATGTTGGCTAAATTGGTGTTACATGTTGTAAGCAAGTAGAAAACGGCTCACACATAAATATAATTTAGATAGGCTACATAATAAAATATTTTTGGAAGTGAGAAATTATTAAGTGAAAGTGGACTTTGTGGATAGACATAATAACCTACATCTTAAACCTATCATCATCATCATCATTCATCATCACTCATTCATCCTTTGCTTAAAATACTTGGAAATCAAGTCGCAATTGTAAAGAAAGAATAAAGAATATGACTTTGGATGACATTGAGAGAAATTCAATATTCGATGGATCTTAGGATAAAGCTTCAATAATCATAAGTGAGTTAGCTTCTTGAATGTCTATTGTTGTTTTGTCCTGTATTATCTTAAAAAACTTCTGTGGCCAAAAATATTGTATTATTACAAAGATATTGTTTTATATTATTGTATTATTACAAGTCAAGTAAGCTTTGTGGTCCTTGAAAGGTTGTGAGCTGTGGAATTGTTTTCTTTTTAATATTCAATTAAACTTAAGGGTGGATGGTAGTGAACGACCAGTTACCGAACGGCAAAATTATGTCTCATAAGGACAATGTAATTTTTATCAATCTTTTGGAACAGATAACGCCGTTATTTATGAATAGAATTACACGTTCTTTATGTCATTGGAAAGAAAATTCAATTCTCCAAGGGCTGGACTTTTTACGTTTTTTATTTTATGGTAATTTTAATAATTATTGTATAATTAATAAAAGTATTGAACTCTAATTATTGAAATGGACTTGAAATAAAAAAAAAAAAAATCCAGCTCCTGGAGAATTGAATTCTCTTTCCAATGACACAGAGAACGTGAAATTTTGTTCATAAATAACGGCGCTATCTGCTCCAAGAGATTGATGAAAATTGGCCTACATTGTTCATGTGGCATGATTCTGCTGTTCGGCAAATGGCCGCCCACTCTCAAGTATTTTCTTGTTTTAGTTTATTTTGTTGTATCTAATAATTTCTAATTTTTGGATTTCTATTCTATGTTTTGTTTAGGGAGTCAATTATTTTTGTGCAATGAAATAGAATAAACTTACTTCTCAGCTCTCATGCAATGGAAGTCGAATTACACCTAAAATTTTTTGACTTATATTTATAGTTCACCTGACTAACGGTTACAGGCATTTATTAGTGAAGAAAAAACAGATTGAACTTGTAAGACGATAGTAGTAAAGTATTAGATAGATAGTAGTAAAATCAGATAGATGAATGATTGAAACACTTAAATTGAGTGCTCATTCTTCCTTACACGTTCCATAAAAAATAATCAGTATATGAACTTAAATTACTGTTTTATTTCAACTGAAATAAGTTAAGTTATTCATTCTCATATATTTCACATAAATATGTTGTATAACTGGTTTTTGAAACTTTGTGTAGCACGGAACGCCTTTTATAGACATTTTAGATGGAAAAAATCATAAATTCCCGAAAATTCCCGGGAATTCATGATTTTTGGGAATATTTCCCTTAAATTCCCTGGGAATATTTCCCCGATCTTGAATTCCCGGGAATTTTACATCACTAATCATCAAGGCCTTCTAAGCAAAGTGTAGGATTTCCCAATGGTGAATGGTAGAGAGAAATCAAGATCAGTTTATATTTTTCAATAGCAATGCGTGTTACTTCTAAATTCTTTTCACTAACGAAACAATCCATATCCATTTCATTACTGTCTTGTGCAAGCTTTGTTCTGACATAAATTGATACCCCACCATGTATAAATTGTTTTCTACAATAAATATTGACCAACACGTAATCCTCCAATTTATGATAAGCTATATCTTCTTCCTTACACCAATGCTCGCTTAGACAGAGAGCATGCAAATTGTTTGTATTACCGAATTCACTTAAAACATCATGCTTATTGTTCAACCCTTGAATATTTAAATAAGCTACATTAAATTTTGATAGATTAATAATTGCATTTTCCTCACTTGAATTCAAACCTGGATTATCACTTTCACTATCTGTTAGAGCAGCTTCATTATCACTCAAAACAATACATGACGGGTATTGCAAGCTGATATGCTCTAGACATGGGCTCCTAATATGCAATGAGCGCTTCCTAAAAAAGTTCTCTTCGTTGCTCTCACTGGAATCTCCTGTGTTGAATTGCAATGGGCTGGGAGAGACACATTGCCTATAGATGACTCGAGTATTCTTTTTTGACTAGCTGACGAAGAACATTTGTTGTTATTGCATGTCAGGTGTAAGTGAAATTGTTCAACAATTTTATCAGCTATGATACGCTTTCCTAACGAGTTGAAATGCAAACCGTGGAGTGTGTGGAATCTTCGACCCAGTTTGTGCATATCTAAGATTTGCACAAAACCAAATTCCCTGGAAATTGCTTCAATCTCGATGTTGGTGTGATTTATCAGATTATTAATGTGTGAATCCGGCGGAAGGTCGAATCTAGGTGGAACATTTGCAAGTAGTACGCGAGTATTCTTTAGCTTGTAAAGTGTGCTTTTAATAGAGAATAGTAAATTTTTATTCTTAGAAGTACCATCAAAGTCATTTGTACCTCCTATTATCACAATCATGTCTTTTTTGGAAAGATGTCTACTTTCATTCGCACATTCAGAGGTTACTGCAGAGAAGTTAGCTCCAGGTTTCAGAAAACTAAAAACACGATCGTTCAATTTAATTGAAATTAAATCACCTAATCTTCTGCTATGGCTGTCCGCGAAAAGTTTTATGATACCAGATGATGACCGATTGTGGTTCTTGCTGACTGAGAACTTCCGATTCTTAGTTTTAGAAGCTTCAATTACCACGGGGACCCATTGAATTTATTACACCAGAATTTTGCATGGAGTTTATCTTCTTAATTTGATTATCCAGGCCACATACAGCCTCTTTCAGATGATCGATTTCTTGTAAAAGAGAATTGATTTTGTAAAAATTTGATCTCAATTCAGTCTCCAACTATTCAACTTCTTTGTGGAGAAGATTGTTATTTTCATTTAATATCTTAATTGTATTTTCTCGGAGATGTATCATATCCAACGCATCGCAGTCTGGCTTACATTTCTCTGTGGTTAGATTATAGTAAGATTCTGTCTGTGTGTCCATGTTTCGAAAATGTTTACTCTTTATAGTAGTTTGCAGATCATCAACACTCGGTTCAGTTAGGATATGACAATCAACAACCGACACGTCACTTTCAGTTTGTGTTCCACAATCAACAGCAGACTTCTCTGTTGTCATTAGTTCTAAATTGTTTTCAATCGATCTGTGGATTGTCGTCAATGTATTTGGAGTTAAAGCTGAAAAACTGTTGTTAATTTCAACACAATAATTATTATTTTGGATCATGGAGAGTAGTCCAGGTCACACAGTGCTTATCGGCGTGATGACGTCATAATTTTTAGTGATATTTATGAGTTCAGATGAAGTAGTATTTTCTCCATTACATAGTTTTGCTCTTCCCCAAAAATGTTTATGGTAGCATTTTCATTCTGCAATTCTTCATTCAGTAGACTATTTGCTGCTTCTAGAATCACAATGCGTAATTTCAGTATTTCAATTTCATCTTCTGTTTTTTCCTCATATAATATAGATTCTTCAAGATTTTCTTTCCTTCTATTTTCTTCTTCCTCCAAACGTTTAACTAGAACTTTATTTTCGTCAGACAGATCCATCATAGCCTTCCTCAACTTGTTGCTGTTAGAAATTGAACTATCTAACATATTTAGAGAACCAATTATTTCCGGAATCAAGTCCACGATAATATCGTCAGAGAATTTGTCGTTAATCTTTGAAAGAGTTTGTCTAAAACGAACAGCTAATTCCACAACATCGTCGTTAAAAAGAGCATCATTTAGATTGACTAGTTCAGAGTTTGCTTCACGCACACGCGAAAATCAGTGTTAAGTCGCGATTTTTAAATTTTAGATCACGATTTCCAAGATTTGGATGAGATTTACACAATCACCGCCGTTTAACTGGAAGAAATTGGGTTCTCTTCAACAACCATCTATCAAAAATACAAATTTATAATTTCATATCCAGTTATAACCCTTAACTGTTGAAAAATTTTAATTTCTAGCATATTTCCTCTCTTATCACAATAACCGTTAAATTTACAAACTTTAAACTAGTATCATTGAATTCCTCAGCTGATGTTCAATAGAACTTAATAATCTTAGAACCTGTAACTTACAAAGCCTTAAAAATTAGAAGAAATTATATTTTTTGAAAAATGGCAATTTTCCGCCATTGATATCTTGTCAAAAACGCGTTTTGGGGGGTATGTTCCATGAAACTTTTTACTCTACTTGGTGTAAGGAATCAGCCTGAGAAGTATTGCATATTCCTCCTCCTGAAACACCCTGTATAGGCTACTCTTTTCTCTCATTTTTATATGATTGTTCTAGTAAATAAAACTTATGTTTTTTAGTGAAATTCTCTAGTCAGCTGATCCGGTATGGTTTTTCAGACTATTTGCAGACCATCAACAGAGACCTGAACGTACTCGTACAAGGAACAGTCAAGACCGCCTTGTTTTTCGACGCAAACTCTGTTAAACTTTGACGAATGGTCTTTATCTTTGTGATATGTCTCCGTCATATTAAATGGGAGCAAAATTGTGATATATGATTCACCTTGTACCAGAAGTTGACAGAAATAGTGTAGCCTCCACCCATGAGCGCTTCAATGTGGTGCCACCAATAGTTGGGAATGTACAGAACATCCCCAGGACCGACAACTGCTTCACAGCCTCGCAAATTTTTCAAATTCGGAAATCTTGTGAAGTCTGGACGATCAAAATCAACCTAGAAATACACAATAAAACAGAAAACAGCACATTAACACATTTCACCTTGAATCTGTTTGAAAATATTCATCATTTATTCAATCAATCAAAAATTCAAAGGTTAGTACAACAGGCATAATGCCCGAAACTATTCCTAAACCAATTTTTAATGAAAGTCCAAATTAAGGTTGTCATGTAGTCAATCTTCAAACTTATTCTTACCACCGAAATAGAAGACAAACAATTTTTAATTTAGAAAAAGGTTACACCAAAGTTCCGGGAAAAACACCAAATAAATAATTCGATAACTTTTAACGTTTAGAATTCTGTTCACTTTAAAATTTTAAGCAAAATTAAAAACACATCCACTCATTACAAGACATTACAGCTCTTGTTGTCATATTGATACTGTATTGACTTTTTCACTCAAATGCAGACATTTCCAACTACTCTAACAACACCTTTATGAAAAACTGATCAAGACTGGACAGGAAAACATTGAGTTACCTCAAGTTTCGAAAAATAACATTTTTATAGAAAATATTTGTGATGAACTATTTTGTTCAATACGACGTTTCGAAACGAAACATTAATTCTTGAAATGAAATAAGTATTCTCAATAGTTACTCTTACATTCATCACATGATAAAATTTGATAATACAGGGTGGCGCAGAGAAACGGGAAAAATTGAAATGACTTTAATAAACCAACGAATATTTTACAAAAAATTTTCAATGCTGAAGATGTGTTAGTCAAGAGTGGAAAAAATACATTTTTCCACCTGACACACTGCCAATCTGTCAATGGCTGCATTGAGACTTTGTTTGGGGAGCGCATGATTTCAAGGAAAGCAAACGTCACTTGGCCTCCTCGGTCTTCAGACATCTTAGTATGCAACTTCTTTCTATGGGGACAACTGAAGAGCGTTGTGTACCAGACTAGGCCAAGAAATCTTATTGACCTCAAGACTAAGATCGAAGAACACGTCGCAAACATTCCGGAGGACACATTGTAGTCTTCAAAATCGATTGAACGAATGTATTAGGTGCATTGGACAACACTTGACAGATGTGATTTCCAAAAAGTAATTTTTAGAAATTAATCATCTATTTTTCCACTCTTGACTAACACATTTTCAGCATTAAAAGTGTTTTGTAGAATATCCGTTAGTTTATTATGGTTATTTGAAAATTTCCCGTTTCTCTGCGTCAAAATTGAAGTTTTACATCTTATTATTAGACTACTGAAATTTGCAAAGATTTGAATATTTGGCGATACTTAAATGGATACATGATTAGTAATAAATGATGATGATGATACTCTATTAATAATTTAGCTTATAAGATAAATTGTATTCAACCACTCAAAAATGATAATTTGGGATTGAATAGATCGAGAGATAAAGAGAGAGTAAAGCAGGCAAACAAACAACCTTTACCTAAAAAATAACAATTTTACTTCTACGAAATATCAAATAAATCACATTAAAAAGCATCGAAAATGAAAACTTACCTGACTTTGTCTATCATGCGGATGATAAACAGGATAAGGGTATAAGCACTCGAATTGGTCAGGAGAGAATAGTATGCATCGTTTGTAGCCTCGAATTTGAGCGAATAAATTCTCTTGTTCATCATAATGGCAAGGAGTTACATTTCCTAAAACGGAAAACATTAATGAAATTAACAAGAATGAATGTATAGCAATGAAAAATAAAAAGAAATGAGTAACTAATAGTGAAGAAATGAATAGCTCAAATGAATAAAGAATTGCTCATTACTTATGTTATGGCCTTCTGTAGATTGGTATGAGTTAATCATAGGAATGCATAACAGGTATTCAAAGAGTGAATATAATCTTGAACGAGTAACACGATTTTCGACTTCTACATTTCACTTTAAACATAAATCAGAATAAACATCTAGTTCCCAATACTATGAATGATAACAGCACATAATGCTTCAATGAATAATCATATTTTTATTTGAAAATTGTTCAACTTTATTTCAAGTTACATTGGATAACTTTACCCATGAGGAAAAATGCTTTCGAAGCGGGAGGAAACATCATTGCCAGATTGATAAATATCTAGATAACATACTATCAAATATCCTTGATATATTGCTTCCAATTACCAAGTAACTTACACAATTTCATACAAATTGCACACAGACATTATTAGTTAACAGTCCGAGTTTATTCAGAAGATATTATTCCATGAATACTGCCAAAGATAGTTGATAAGGAAATGGAATTGATTGTAAATTCAAAATAATTGAAATTCTAACTACATGGAATTCAAGTATTAATTTCCAGTTTCATAACGATTTTTTGCCGTCCATACAAATTTAACTAGATTGAGCAGCTTCACAATCATAATATGATGTGTCTCTGCGCACATCTTATGTTTGCCAAGCTTTATTCGATCTAGAATTTATAGAGACGGCAAAAAAGTCCAAAATTCGTGGTGTAAGACACGGGACCTACAATTTCATAGCTCACTTATGTAAAAGTGGTCATCTGGTAGAAGACGTTTAAAAGTCGTGGTGTGTGAAATGTGACTAATTAAATACGATATTGCAGTACATTGCATGGGAGCGGCACCCAGTTGACAGTCCACGCCACTCTACTTACCTTCTAGCGTAGCTTATTCGTTCGTTCGCTTGAAAGGTCAAGACTGTTGCATGACTGTTAACCGGGAACCACTCTCTAAAATGCGCTGCAATATCATGGATTCATCGAATAACACCCCTTGAATAAGTACTTGGTTGGTCTAGGAATACATTATTACAGTGAATTAATACATTATAACTGCATACATTGAATAGCTTGGAAATGTAACTACTGTATTTCAATCAAAGCAGCTAGCCTCCTACGTTTTGTGATCATGTAATGAAGAACATAATTATGGGTAGTAGAACATTCATTAGTAGTAGTAGTACTATGGTTTTTAGTAGAAGCTCATACACAGACAAACATAGGGTTTTTCATATTTAATTCGATTAATTCTATCAATTATTTACCTTCCATAGCAATGAGAAGTAGATTGGCAGTGAGCGGGCCCCAAGAGTTGGCCTCCTGAATTTGATCCGCCCAGTACCACTTGAATGCTACAAAATCGTGGACTATTTGAGGACCAACTGTGTCATTCAGAACTTGTTGCAGATACATCCTGAAACATTATGCAAATAATAAGTTCGATGGGATTGATAAACAAATATGCCTATAATTATTTCAACACTTGAAAAAATTAAAAACAAGATTTAAAATTAATAGACTATTCGAAAAAATAGTTGACACTATTGTTTCTTATGAAAAAAATCATTAAAATTTGTAGGCTATCTGTTATATGAGTAAATATTGAAAACTCAGAATTATTTTCAAATACGATAGTAATTGAAAATAATAATATTTTCAAATATTTTGACTATATTTTTGAGGTTTCATTATAAATAATTATGATCATCAGAAGAATGAATAATGCATTATTGAATAATTTGAAAGAATTATTTTGATATGTTAATTACTATACTCTTTATTCTTGGGTATTGCTGGAGGAATGATTTACTTTCGAAAACTAATTTCATAACTTCCTTTAACTTGGATGACTCAAACAAATTATGAAAAGATGAAAATACAAACAAAATAATGGAATTTAGGCCTTAAGTTGAGAGGTCATCCAAGCTCATTCACCTGAATTGAGATTAACCTAACAAGAGTATCAGGGCTAAATAAACAATTACTGCACGCGATCAATTATATTTACAGAACCGGATTATTGAAGCAGGTAATACAGTTCTTGGCACTGAATAGATGCCTATTCCAAAGCCTACTTCACTTAATATTGCTCTACTTCCCTGGAGAAAAGCTTTGAACCCCTCCAAAGTATGCTTTAACGATTCAAATAATCCTCCAATCCACAAATTGAAAAACTAATAAGATCATTTGAACCTTTGTGATAAGAAACAATAAGTTCTAAGATTTCTTACCATTCGATATCCAGGAAGTATAAGTAATAATTATTTATTTATAGTGAACTGCATAATTGCATATTAAGCAACATCAAGATAACAAAAATGCCATTGACTAACTGTTTTAGCTAACATGGAATAGGCTTAGTTGATAGCATATAAGTACGTATCTAATACTATTCTATTACAAAGTGAACTAGAATTTAATCTTCAAAGAAGTTTCTTTTGTTGTTAGACGTATAGGCGTAAAGAGAAACCACTTGCATTTTTGCGGCTCAACAAATAAGATTAGAAAATACAAGAAACCGAATTAAATAACTTTCGTTCATTTCATAAACATAATTCTAAAGAGACAAAAAATTTGCAATTTTTATCGTTTGTCGAATATAAAAACTTATCAAATATGATATTTGATGAATAATTTTTTTTGCTGCCAGGTGTTATTACGTGCCAAACTAGAGTAAAATGGTGATTGCAGAAACCAGCACATTGCCTGAAAATGAGTTGCCATTTGAATAAATTTGAATACGTAGTACAGTTCTTCAATCGATCCACAATACAGTGATGAATAATTCATCCATTCTTGTTATCAAAGAACAAGATTTCTGGATGATGTATTGAGTTCTTTATTCCACAAGTATACTAGTAGCAGCAAAAGTTGGAATTCATAATCCATACTAGGGAATATAACTTGATTCGGCAAGAACAAATGAGTAGCCCAGTTACAAAGCCGACCAGCTCCAAAATTTCAAAAATGAGATTTATGTAGATTCTTTTAATATTTTGAACGCTGAATCCAATTATGGCACCGGTTTGTTACAAAAACGGCCAGAACAATGCTTAAACTCTATTAAAAAATGCTACTTCGGTACAAAACCTGGCCAGCTCCACAACCATGTTGTTACAAATACGGCCAAGTCCAGGCAAGCCAATCGCAGGAGAGGATTTAAGTCACATGACCAGGTGATCTGACCACGAATTATCCTAGTATGCAGTCATAATTTCAGATTAGAAGAAAAATTGTGCACTAAAATTTGTTTCGATTGAATTATTTTACTTGACATAATTATTTTTCTTATTTAATTTTTATTCAATCTATTTTCTGTAATATTTCTTCATCAGTTGAGCTGTCAATTTGGAAAAAATAATGTTTTTTTTCAACTGTTCCATCAATAGAAACACCCTCAAAGCACTGAAGTGCTGTACAGTACGGGCAAAGAATTGCCATCATACAGCAGTAATTGCTGTTTCAAAAACGGCCAGATCCAGACCTGCTTGATTAGAAAAACGGCCAGCTCCATACCTTGGTTAGAAACCCGGCCATGTCTATGTTTATTTTGTTAATAACTAATTAACCTATATTATTAGGGTTGAAATCTCAATGCTATTCAACTTGCAAGAGTAGTAGAACAGGAATTTTCAAGTGATTTCAAGGCCTTCTTCAGCTTTGTAAAAGTGATGAGTTGAGGTTGGTAATGATAAATATAATACTGTACTGTCAACGATTAATTTTTTTTCAACTTTCAGATTGTTGCTCATTCTCCGTTGAAAGCTTAGCTTCGTTTCGTCAACTTTCAGATTGTTCTAAATTTCCTTCAATGAGTAATTTTGAAGGTGATTGTGGTAGTCATCCATATTGAATGGAACGACAAGATATTGTCAAACTACAGATTTATTAGAAATCGAGATTACCAATAGAGTTCACCAGAAATTGATAATGGTGTAGCAACCAGAACTGGCAACTAGATTTCCAATAAATCAGTGGTTTCACAATATCTTGTTTCATTCAAAATTGTTAATTTCCCCGTTCAATAGGAAAGTAAAATAGAAAGCCCACCTTTCGTCTCCTTTGGTCCAGCCCTCCAATCGCTTGACAAACTCTGACATTTTCATGGAGACGCCTCTGGTCGGTGGCTTGAATTCTGCTCTGATATCAGGTGTTGCTTTACTATCGTCGTAGAACTTGAACTTGTGATTCTGTGAATAAATCACAGTACACTTGCCACTGCCCATATTCTCTTGCAGATAGTCGAGGTCCCACTTCAACGCACTGCCAACCAGTTGTGAACCGGTAATAACCACAGGTCGCTGAAAATATACATTTAGACTATATAACTTACTAATGCCATCAAAACGTTTTATAACTGCGAAAGATCATTCATTATAAGTTCTTAATTCTCTAATTAATTTATGAAATATCGATGGCGTAAAAAGAATTCAAATTTCGTACCAAACTTGAGTCACCTGGACAGTAACATAACTTACACGAGTATGGAGAACATTATGAAACATTAAGTTATTTGTTAAATAATTTAATCATGTTGAATTATTTTTGTAACACAACTCTCAAGAATGGTTTGATAAAGCCTCCCCTCCATAATGTGAGTTTTAGCTCCTTCCACTTAAATCCTTCAAATTTCTCTGCCTTTAATCAAATCTTCTCATCAGGCGCGGATTCATGGTTTGTCCCATTAGTGTACAAAAAGGATTGAACCATATAAAGCAAGATTTTCCAAAATTGATAATTAAATACAATATAATTTTTGAAATGAATTACATATTAATCTAAATTAGAGCTCTAAAGAACCATTTAACAAACACCTGGCCCCTCAAACAACCGACTGATGTCCAAAAAAATACTGATTGCATTGCTAAGGTTTATAGGGTATAGCCTAAAGCCTAAATCCATATTTTTAATATTGAAAATAGGGCTACAAAACGCTACCTTGGACTCAAAAATTGAATAAAATCGCCTCTCTCAACTGAGCCCCTAAAGTGGTTTCAATGAAAGCACTGAATCTGTAGGCCTATTTCTAATTAATCTTCAATAATAATAGAGCTCTGAAATGCAGGAAGCCAGAATCTAATTTATCAATTATCTTCAAAATAGAGCTCTAAATCGCTATTCGGAACACAAAAAATTTGTAACAGACACATTGATGCAAAAAAATTTGATTGCTGAGGTTAGTTGAACATTTTTCAAAGTATATGATGTGGATTTTCTCTCTTCAATAAACAAACGATAGCAGTGGAAACAAATAAATACACAACATAAACAAAATGCAGTCAACAATATAAAATCCATAAACTTGAATGCAATTATTTAGATCAACTCATCTAACACTATTAGAAATACTAAACAAAACAATTATTGTAAATTATTATACTAAACAAGAAAAGTATTATTCAACAAACAGTTATAAATTGCATCTATTACAGGCTGTAATCTCACATCAACAGTCTAGTTAGTATGAAGTACAGTATAATTAAGGTGACCAGATTTTAAAGTACTGAAAACGGGACGGCCACGAAACCGGCTTGTGGGGGGGGGGGGAGGTGTGTTGTTTTGCTCATTTATACAGAACTTTTCCAAAACAGACCAACAAACTTGGTGTTGTGATAACTTGCCACAAAATTATAATAATGGAAATTTGAAGAATAATGTAAAATCCTCTACCATTATTATCTCAGCAATAAAGCATTTTGTCAACTACTACTCCATTCCCCCATTCCACTCTTTGTTCCATCTTGTTTCAATACGATTTGTTGTCATTTATACAGGGTGCGGCAACATAACTTCCTTTTTTCAAAACTTAATAAAACGCATTGTATGAATTTTATTCGTTTTTTTATAATATAGGAACATACTTGAAGTTTTGTTTCACCCAGTTTTGAAGATCGATTCAGGTAGGTGACGTCCCTCATTCTCCATACACTAAGTTAACCGATTTTTGGCGTTTGTCATAACTCCAGCCAGCATAGCAGGCGTTATGTTGGCAATTTCTTCCTGGAATTTGGTCTTAAAATCTTGTAGGGTCCTTGGACAGTTCACTTAAACATGGGATTTCAAAAAACCCCATAGAAAAGAATCACAAGGGGTCAAATCGGGAGAGCAGGCCGTCCACTTCAAATCGACCCTTATTGAGATAAGGAGCTCTGGGAAGTGTTCTCTCAAAACAGCTCTTGAAGTTGCACCGTCTTGTTGGAACCAAATGCCCCCTCATCTAGCAGTAATGAAAAATCCTTTACATGTTGGAAAGTCCAAGGGCAGACGCATATTTGCGCGCAGAACGCTGTGGTGATCGCAAAATTGAAGCTCACACTACCTCCATGTTCTCAGGTGATCTCATCGGCCGAGGAACTCCATTTCTTCGTCTTGTCGCTTTTACAGTTTGTCTGAACGTAGTGACTCACGTAGAAATTGATTCCCGGTCCAGGACAGTGGCCAATGGGGCTCAATTGAAGCGATTACGAAAGGCATGCTGGGTTGCGATCACAGAACATCCGCTTGAAAGGTAGGCCTGAATGGTAAGCGCGCGCTCCTCACTGTTTTAACGCTTGATGACAACTGAACTGTGTCGGACCAAAAATTTATGGTCCCACCTCTCGAACGAGACCACTAGCACTCCGCTCCGACATCAACAGACTAAATGACGCAGATTTTAAAAAAGGAAGTTATGCTGCCGCACCTTGTAGTTCAAAAATACGAAAACTTTGGAGTTGAAGGTAGAAATCATAAGTCTTGAGTCTTCAAAATGAGTTAGCGAAAAAACTCTAACATGCTAAAACGGGACAAATGAGCGTCCCGAGAGGTTCGGTGGGGACAACGGGACAAGTCTCCAGAAAACGGGACTGTCCCGGCGAAAATGGGACGTCTGGTCACCTTAAGTATAATATAAAAATGAAAACCAATATTGTTGTTTTTATGCACATAACCTCAAACTAACAAAAACTAAAGCAGCTTTTAATAAGCTACTCAATTTTTAATAAAACATTTACAATGAGTTAAATTATATTAATTGGATAATGAGATCTGCCAAAATGAATAACCTCTAATTAACTTATCTGAATTAGTATCAATTTACTTAGAATTTTACCTTGGCAGCTATTAACTCTTTCACTCTCGGATCATCCACATGAAGCCTTGGAATAGATTCCAGTGATAAAAAATCGTATTTTCGAAAGTGACTTTCATCCCAACCTTTAAACTCACTCATAATGTTAATATTATAATAGATGTAATAAATTGAAAGTGCTACGTGCAATCTTAACTGACTCGGATGAAGGGAAATCGCCTGTAGACACTGAAGAAAAACAAAAAGCAGACAGGAATTATTTTGACAGGTGTGCACTGGAGGGATAAATATTTCCAGTGTCACCAACAACATTGATGAAATATCCCATCAGGTCATGTCCGCTCCCACTAGGCTAATATTTTAATTTCAGTCGAATCGATTTTATGTCATCAAAATTATTATTATTATTAGCCTAAAATCAAATTCAATATAAAAGTTCAAGTGATAATCTTGGTTCTTTTGACTGCAAGAAAACGCATAAGCAACGACAAAGAGTGTCTACGTCAGAGTGAGTCTGTGTCAGAGCGGGACTGATATAGTCTGTCCAAGCAAAGAAGACATTCTGGTAAAATGAGAAAATGACTCCAGCATGGTTAATATTGATTTAAAAATTATCAAATTGGTTTCAAATCTCGGATCGTAATGTTTCCTACAATTTGAGGTCTAATTTATATTTTTTGAACCAATATTAACGGTGATAGTCATTTCCATCTTGCCAGAATGTCTTCTTTGCTTGGGCAGACTAGGCTATACTTGAATCATGTAGGCCTAAATGACTATAGAGGTTCTCACCTAAAAAGAACAATCGGCAATTTTTTTTCCAAGGTTTTTTTCACTGGCAACTTGTGCCCACAAAACAGGTGAAGTGCTGTACAGTAAAAGATACGGGCGCTTCACCTGTTTTGTGGACACAAGCCGCCATCAACTTGATGCCCACATGAGCTCTAAGGCTTGTGTGTGGGTAAAACCCGGTAATGGGTGGTCATAAGAGGAGTGATGATTTGAGTTTAGAGATGAAGACTTTTTGAACAGCCAGGACCAACATCTCCTTCCAAATATCTTGTCGCCTCAGAGCAATAGTAGGATATATTAAAAATTCTTATTTTTCAGGAGAAGCAAAATATATATTTGTTGGTTATACTTTTTGAAATGAAACATCCATTTCTGCTCCAAATCCACTGGTTCTTTTTCTAGTCAATGAAGAATTCCTTGTGTATTCATTACACTTAATAATATATGATGTTAGTTTTTATGTGATTATGTGTATGAAAAATAATAATAATTGAACTCTGATATCCTACTGGTGCACCACAGAATATAATGTATGAAGGTATCAAAATAAGGATATCTTCTCAATAATTATGGTAATTCACTGCTGTTTTATTGTTCTTGTATCAATATAGAGACTCAAAATGTACTAAAAACTCAGACTTTTACAATAATATGATCTAAACCAAACAATACAATTATTTTAAATTGATAAAACAAATATCCCATTATAAAAAGTTCCCAACAATGTTTGTTAACTTGAACAGTTCGTTGAAATTAATTACTTGTTAAGTAATATAGTACAAACATTGTTTCCTGATTCAAAAAATAATATAATTATTAATATATTTTATTCATACCAAATATAATGAAAACTATTATGGTATTGGAACACAATAATGGTAAAAATTACTGTTTGAAGTAGTTTTTCATAGGTCATGGAATTGATAAAATATCGTTAGGAAGGAATGAAATAATCAATACAGTTATTGTAATTATTATAAAATATACCCTCAGTTTCATTAGCAGCATCATTATTTTCACAGCGCTTTAGAGATAAGACGAAGTTATGGTATTTTTTTGAAATCAAATTCTCCTTACATAAGGAGATCAGATCGTTTTTTTGTTGCTTAGAAATTGGAATAGATGGATAACTGTTGTATAAGGGATGTAAACTTTGCCACGGCACCCTGTACGATTGCACTTTGCACACAACACGCAAGTGCCCTGCAGTGCAACACTAGGATATGTCCTACTTATCCTACTCTTGCCCTGACAGAGTACTCAATTCATAGAAAATTCTACACTAGGATAACATGTTTTTGTGGGCTTGTATATGAGGTAGACATATCTTACTGTTACAGTTAGAAAGACCATAAACAGCTGTACAAAAAAGGGAAGTAAAAAAAAGAGAATTTACAGATATCCTACTGTTGCTCTGAGGTGACGGTAGATTCTATTTGTTCCTTAGTCAAGAAATCAAACTCAGTGCTTCTGGATATGATTTTGGTGCATTATTACCTGCTGCAAAAAATGCAACCAGTTTCTCTAATATTTCCATTTTAATTGATAATCTTGAGGTAATTATATATTTTATAGGCGATTTGAGGAAATAATTCACTTACCTGTAGCTTAGGCTATATATTGACACATAATTTTTTTTCTACAACTGCTCGTGAAACAAGATTTTACATACTGAATTCTCCTTGTAAAATTGCCAATTTCCAAGGAGAATCTACTTTACGCTTGCTAACCATCTGCGTATGTGCAGTAGAATTACTTTACGCTTGCTAAGCAACTGTGCATGAGCAGTAGAGTTACTTTACGCTTGCTAATCAGCTGATCATGGCTCGCCAAAAGTAGGTCAGGTGGAGTCATAACATAATCCAACAAAAGTTGACAATATCTGATTGTACCTGTACCGGTAATTACACAAGAGTAATTCAATAGTTTGCAGTATTTGATGACTGAAAAAAACTGTAGATTAACAGGTTTGTGCAGTTGTACAAAAAATATTGTGGTAATTATTTACAAACCGCACTTGTGGCTTTGTGGCTTAGTGATTAATAGTAAGTTCTTGTGCAGTGAAATGTGTGAAAATAATTCTAAAGCCAGCTACCTGTATTAGAAGGTAAATAATTATAAATGTACCAATACCGGCTAAAATATGGCTTTCCGCCATGAAACTCGGTCATATTCCAGTAGTAGTGGTAGTTTAGAATACGTCCATTAAAAAATTTCCGTAAAAGGCCACAAGTGCGGTTTGTAAATAATTACCAATATTGTATGTAATTCGCGCGTAATGCTTCTTTATCGCACTTGCAAAATTATCATGCTCCGCTATGTGTCGCGTGATAACTGTTTTGCGCGAGTGATAACATCGTGCATTACGCTCTTAATACATAAATAGCTATTTTGTACATCATTCATAACTAGAACAATGTGTTTCATTTAAAATTATTGTATTATGATTCAATATAGGTGAATTATGCCACTGCCGAAAATTGCATTATTGAAAAATGTCTGAGATATTTAAATTAGAATAAATTATTGATGCAGATTCACGACCAGTTATTCAAGGATGATGTGCATAAAATGATAAAGGAGTTGGACAAAAAATAAAACTGCCATATTTTTATTATTAAATTTTATTAGTCCACACAAAAATTAATAGCATGATTTTTTAATATGGCATCTAAGATTCAATGCTGTATTATTTCATGGATCTTAGGAATAAAATGATAAAAAGGACCATTTCTTCATGCTGCATTCGATTTAACAGAATATGCTATATTTCCAAACGAGAATGCGGCCTTTACTATCTGAAAAAAATCAGAACAAGAATATTAGGAAACAGTAGTCTTTCTTTTATTGACTAGCAAAGAATATGTAGATATACTTTATATTCACTGCTAGTAGGCTTCAAAGATTATTTGTACATTTTGTTGATAATTTTGTGATCATACAAGTACATGAATACGATTTTAACCATATTGTTTTATATTAGCATACCGTAATATTGTTTGAAATGCTTAATTGAATTGAATATTATTAAGTAGGTCTACATAGATTGGTTGAATTATAGGCTTATCATATAGCCTATAATGTATGGTAATAATGGATCCACATGTAAGGTAGACTACGGCCTTATCAAATATTTAGCTTTTATTTCATCAGCAAATTAAACTATTTGGTTCCCACTATATGGATGATGAAATACTAGGTACCTTTATTCCAATACTATTCCAGTATTTGTGATACCGGTACTGGCGGTACCTATCTAGCTGTGGTTTCTACATAAGTGTTTCAAAAATATATAAATCTATATAAGAATTAAACCTGTAGCTTACACACTTTCTATTTGAAATCGGAATTCAAACATTTAAAAAAATATTTCAGTTGAAAAAAATAAATTTTTTATCTTAATGATTTGATAAAATCATTCTTCAAGAAATCTGTCGAAAATTCAGGCTGATATTCTGCAGCAAATAATGTTATAGCATATTTTGCCCATTATCCCAATAACTATTGCTGAATAAAAAACTTGTAACTGGTCTCATAGAATTTCTGTGGCAATTAAACAGTTCATGGAAAATTATAAATTTGATAAAAAAGGTACATTTTACATTACAAAATCCTCACCATTGTTATCTTGGTAAGAATAAGTTGTGGGGCTATGTTCAAACGATTTTTTTTTATTATGGGGTGTAAGGAATCAAATCATCCTGAGGAGTTTAACGGATTTCTCCTGAATCACTCGACTATATGTAGGCTAAATAATTTTAGTTTTTATAAGAATCTCTGATCAGGGGCGAACCCAGGAATTAATTTCGGTGGGGGATATGGAAAAATTAGAGGGGAACCCAGGAAAGGTACTGGTCTTGAAAAATCTACATTGATCTAAGTATCTATTATAGCCTTCTCCCAACAAACATTATCATATCTTTCGACCGAGTGAAATGAAGTTGAAAAAAAAATTTATCCTGTAAACAAGTTTTCTTTATGAGAGGATAGTAATAATGAAAATTTTATTCACCAATTATTATTGTAGATGAATTGATTATAACAAGAGCTATTGGTCTCTTTTGGTCGTTATATATTGAACAATTTCTGAGTTGATTAATGAGAAATTCATTCATCAATCATTGTAGAGTAATTGATTTTAACACAAGCTATTGGTCTCATGTAGATGTTGTATATTGAAAAATTGTTGAATTGAACATGTTGCACCAATCTTCAACATTTTATTAGGGAGAATATGCTTGTTGCATTCATTTAAACAAGAAATGGAATATTTGGGCTTGCGATGCTTGGTTTCAGTTTCATTCCATTTCCCTCTCCAAAGGGATTTCCCCATAAGGGGGAAAATTTTCCAAAAAAGCACCCTGAAACTATATTTTTAGAAGTTTTAAGCCTTGTTATTGAAAAATTTTTGCAACTTCTACAAAGAGCATTCTACATAGTGTAAGATATAGGTCCAAATTCGGGGGGGATATACCCCCTCAATCCCCCCCCTGGGTTCGCTCCTGTCTCTGTTCCATATAAGGTTCAATTCAAATAATCATGTTTACAAAATATACCATCTATTTGTAAAAAATATTATTATTATTGCAAACCAACATCTTTGTATGACTCGTGGTTGAGTATATAAACACCATAAGGTTTCAACTCAGTATCAATATTTGCACGTCTCATCATGATACACAGTGAACTTCTGAACCATTTCGGCTTGTCTATCCAAGGAACTTCAGCGAGGTGACGACGGAGGTATTCGTTCTGAAAAAATAGAGAGTAAAACAATAAAGTGTAGTTGTAAAACAAATCGATAATATTATGCCATCATAAAGTTTATCATTTGTGATCTTTTAGCCTATGTACAAACTTAATAGTAAAATAAATGAAAATCAAATACCCTTTATAAAACTTTAAAATTATTAAAACACAGACATGTTTCGGGACATTAGCCCTTTATCAATGTGGATAAAATAAAATACCAAAGATTGTTCATGAGTTTTAAAGTTCAGTTTTCAAACTTAATAGGCTATGACTGTATACTTATAGGCTTTTATACAAGCCTATATGTTCAACTTAATATTAATAATTCTGTTATTATTTATAACAAAAATGTATGGATTTTCATCTCTTAGTACCTATATAGTTCATTATTGTTTGTTTATACTAACCATCAGCATTAATTGTTTGATTATTGACTCGATTTCAAATATCAATACTAATAAAATTATAATTTTCTAGGTAGCCTACCGTAATTGGAATTAATAAAATATGTGAGTATACATTAAACATCTCATAGCCTGCAGTTATGCAGAATACAACAAGTTTATAGGCTATACCTAGGTGCAGTATATATATCGGTGCGGTTTTAAACCATGTAAATGCTGTACGGTACTTTGATCAATACCTAGTAAAAAATAATATTCTATTCAAGTATTGGTATCGATGACGATAATGTTTTATTATATTGTACTGTACATATGCCTATGCATATATATATATATATATATATATATATATATATATATATATATATATATATATATATATATATATATACCGGTAACGTACGTTATGAAGCTACATAAACAATCCATAGGATTGATAGGCTATAATATAATAGGTTGAACCTTTTCAGTGAATTTATTTGGAATCTTATTTAAAAGGAAAGCTCATATTTATTTTTCACGTATAATGTTTGAATGATTGGTCAATCATTGGCTGATCATAAAACAGTATGGTACCAGTAACTTCGTATGGTAACTTATACTCATCAATAATAATTATTATTATTATTAGCTAGAACGCAGAACGAATTAATTTTCAAACAAATTTGAAAACATGGATGGATATTATAGGTACCTACATACCGTATCTCTAAACTTTTATTAATATGGTTGTTTCAGGGGCGAACCCAGGAATTAATTTCGGTGGGGAATATGAAGAAATCAGAAGGGAACCCGGGGAAACCCCCCCACCGGAGGGGGGACTGTTTGTTGTTGCTGCCTTGAAATATCTATAGTGACTTATGTATTTATAATAGCCTTCTCTAAACAAACATTATCATATCTTTTGACCAAGTAAACTAAGTTGAATAAATAAATTTACCATGTAAATATGTTTTCTTTTTGAAAGGATAGTACATAGTAAAAATGAAGATTATATCTAGCAATTATTATTGTAGATGAATTGATTATAACAAGAGCTTTAAGTCTCTTTTAGTCGTTATATATTGAAAAATTGTTTATCAAATATTGTTGATCGAATAGTTGATAAAATTGTTGATCAAATATTGTTGACCAAATAAAATTGATCGAATTGTTGATCAAATTTTTTATCACATATTGTTGATCAAATTTTCGATCAAATATTGTTGATCAAATTGTTGATAAAATATTGTTGATCAGATTGATGATCAAATACTGTTGATTGGATTGTTGACCAAATATTGTTGATCAAATTTTTGATAAAATATTGTTGATCAAATTGTTGGCCAAATATTGTTGATCTAATTTTTTAACAATAATTGATCAACAATTCGATCAACAATACTTGATCAACAATTCAATCAACAATATTTGATAAACAAATCGATCTACAATATTTGATCAACAATTTGATTAGCAATATTTGATCAGCAATTCCATCAACAATAATTCTTGATCAAGAATTTGATCAACAATATTTGATCAAAAATTTGATCAACAATTTAATCTACAATATTTGATCAAAATTTTGATCAACAATATTTTGATCAACAATTTGATCAACAATATTTGATCAACAATTTGTTCAACAATATTTGATCAACAATTTGATCAACAATATTTGATCAGAAATTTGATCAACAATTTGGTCAACATTATTTGTTTAACAATATTTGATCAAATATTGTTGATTAAATTGTTGAACATATGATGTTGATTAAACAAATTGATCTACAATATTTGATCAACAATTCGATCAGCTATATTTGATCAGCAATTCCATCAACAATAATTCTTGATCAAGAATTTGATCAACAATAATTGATCAAAAATTTGATCAACAATTTAATCAACAATATTTGATCAACAATTTGATCAAAATTTTGATCAACAATTCGATCAACAATATTTGATCAACAATTTGATCAACAATATTTGATCAAAAATATTTGATCAACAATAATTGATCAAAAATTTGATCAACAATTCAATCAACAATATTTGATAAACAATTTGATCAACAAGATTTGATCAGAAATTTGATCAACAATATTTGATCAATAATTTGATCATCATTATTTGTTCAACAATTTGATCAAATATTTTTGATTAAATTGTTGATCAAATATTGTTGATCAAAATAGTTGAACAAATAATGTTGATTAAACAAATTGATCTACAATATTTGATCAACAATTCGATCAACAATATTCGATCAGCAATTCCATCAACAATAATTCTTGATCAAGAATTTGATCAACAATATTTGATCAAAAATATTTGATCAACAATAATTGATCAAAAATTTGATCAACAATTCAATCAACAATATTTGATCAACAATTTGATCAACAAGATTTGATCAGAAATTTGATCAACAATATTTGATCAATAATTTGATCAACATTATTTGTTCAAGAATTTGATCAAATATTGTTGATTAAATTTTTGATCAAATATTGTTGATCAAAATAGTTGAACAAATAATGTTGATTAAACAAATTGATCTACAATATTTGATCAACAATTCAATCAGCAATATTCAATCAGCAATTCCATCAACAATAATTCTTGATCAAGAATTTGATCAACAATATTTGATCAAAAATATTTGATCAACAATAATTGATCAAAAATTTGATCAACAATCCAATCAACAATATTTGATCAATAATTTGATCATCATTATTTGTTCAACAATTTGATCAAATATTGTTGATTAAATTGTTGATCAAATATTGTTGATCAAAATAGTTGAATAATGAAAAATTTATTCATAAATTTTTGTAGTGTAACTGATTCAAACACGAGTTATTGGTTTTTTGTGGATGTTGTAAATTGAGGAAATTGTTGAATGCAACATGTTGCACCAATCTTCAACATTTTATTAGGGAGAGTATCCTTGTTGCATTCATTTTAACATGAAATAAAATATTTGGGCTTGCAATGCTTGGTTTCAGTTTCATTCCATTTCCTTCTCCAAAGGAAATTTGGAATTTCCCCTGTAAGAGGGAAATTTTTTCCAAAAAAGCACCATGAAACTATATTTTTAGAAGTTGTTATTAAATGTAAGACATTACTGTAATGTCTATAATATACGGTAGTGTAAAAGCCTATCTGTAATTTCAAATAAGAACTATTATTAAGGTCAATGTCCCCAGTTTTAATATGTTATTAAAAATGTTTAATAAACCAGTTTACCTGATTGACGATTTTCTGACCATGGTGATACGATAATAGTATTATCAAATTAATCAAGATGCAAGCTACAGCAAAGTTTATCATTATTTTCAGATTATTGGCCTGAAAAAATAAGTTTAGGTACCAATTATTAATTTATTCCTAAACTATTCATAAGCTAATTGAATGTATAAAAATTATGGCCATAGGTTGGCGTAGTTGTCTAGGGCAGACAATCTGCCACAGTCTGAAGTTAGGATCCAACCTGCTATAGTTGTGCCAAGCACAGAAGAGCCTCTTGCAAGATGGCGAAAGGAAGTGAGAGTACACTTGTCACAGTAAAATAATATTCAGTCTATAATTTTTTCCATTTCATCTCGTTCAATATAATTTTCAGTATAATTTATCAGTAACTTACCTAACTTACCAATTGTATGACTAACATTAATTTCTGTATTCAATATAGCTCAGTAAGACCAAGCATTATTATACTATAGGGTGTTTCTAGAGCAATTTGCAATATAGGCTTCTTCTCCGACTGATTCTTATAACAAGTAGTGGGAAAAGTTACATAGGATATAGCCCCAGAAATTCTTTGTTAATGAGATAGCAATGGCGGAAAATTGAGATTCTTTAAAAATATAGAATTACCCTATTTTATAACTTTCTCAGAGGCTTATTCATATAAGCTATAGGTAAAAAAAGTTTAATGAAACCAGATAGAAGTTTCAAGCTTGGGACCGGAACGGTTATTCAGATAACAGAAAAAAAATATTTTTTGAGGGATATTAAGAAAATTTTCCTTATTAAAGTAAATAGAATATTAAAGGATTAAGTGATTTTAATAACTGAGATATGAAATAATGAACAAGTAGTAGTTTCTGAAAAAAAGTTTTAGGGCCGTGATTGTGCAAAAATTACCGGTAACTTACCCAAATCTTAGGAATCACTATTAAAAGGAGACAAAATATGTGGAATATCGGTGTTTTGGCCGCGTTCAATCTCCTTTTGATCGGGATTCCTAAGAAATGGATGAGTTTTTTACTGTCAGTACATGGCCATTTATTACTTTTCCTTCATAATTCGATTCTCTACCTATTTCTATTGAATAATAAGAATGATTTCTATTGAATAATAAAGATCTCTCAAATTCTGGAGGAAATAAAGTAATAAATGACCATGTACTGACCATATAAAACTTATCCATTCCTCGTATTTTGTCTCCTTTTAATAGTGATTCCTAAGATTTGGATAATTTTTGCACAATCACGGCCATAAAACTTTTTTTCAGAAATTCATTCTATAAAATTTCTAAGAAAAACTGAAAACTTATAAAAATACTAGTTTATATTTCATATCAAGTTATAACCCTTATTAATTTTGGAATGATATTTTTAGCATATTTTACTATCATAAATCTCAATAATAGTGTAAGTTGTGGTTGTGAACTTCTACCCATATAGTTTCATTGAATGTCTCAGCTAATGTTACATTGAAAATGATTTTTTGTAGGCTACCTGCATGAAGGCTCTAAGAAATTATTTAGCTTAGCTATATATATTTTTGAAAATGCAAATTTTTCCACCATTTTTATCCCGTTAACAAAACATTTTTGGGAGTATGTCCCATATTGTACCGTACTTCTTCACTAGCCAACTTGGTGTAAGAAATCAGCCTGGAAAGTATAGCCTACTATAATTGTACATTCCTCCTGAAACAAAACAATCTCTATATTTTACAGCAAAAGTGCTGAGAGGCAAGTGGAATTGCACCATGATAGGATCCATATATAAAGATATCTTAACTCTCCTAATTGACAAAAGATAGAATACGGTAAAAACACGGGATCAAACAAAATTGAATTTAATCGGTTTCCAGGATTATATTATCAAAGGAAACTTTTTGAATATTTTTTTCTCGTATTTTATTTGGCTTCTATTCTTTATTAGGTATTTCTTTACAATTGCGACTTGGTTTCCAAGTATTTCAAGCAAAGGATGAATAAGTGATGATGATGAAGGTTCAAGATGTGGGTTATATGTCTATCCACAATGTCCACTTTCACTATACTCACAAATTTCAACTCTCAAGAATAAAAAACCATGATTTATAAAATTTGAAAATATATACCGGTATAGGTACCATTATTATGGTCTTGACTACAGAAGCTCTGTATAGGCTACTCAGACTGTGATCATACAGTCTCTATATAATATTGATGGCTATCTCATTCTAAAATTAGCATATAACAACATAATATTGGCATTGAAAACTTTCAATTAATTTTTATTCAATATTTACCTTCATCACTGTGTAGATACTGAGGACAGTGTCAGAATAAATAATGCTAGTCAATGCGACAGTTCCATATGCTGAATAGTCTGCACAAGCCTTGAAGTTGCTGCATTTTCAAACAAGAAACGTTTACAGTAATAAATTAGTACGGTAGGTACCTACTTCAAGTTGTTTTTTAAATAATGGAATGAATCATTTTCTGCCATAAATAGGATTTGAGATTAGTTTTGTAGTCTAATTTCCTATTGATTTCAAATTAGATAGGGTGTCTAACAGCTCTAACTTATAATTTTGACAATGAATGGAGAAAACATTATTCATATTGAAATAAAAATGATGCTCTACCAAAAATTCGTATCTGCTCTGAAAAAATTGAAGACTATATGATTTAAGAAATTAAGCACGGTATCTTATAAAAACTTAAATATTTCCAACCACTTTTAAGTCATCAATCTTATTATAACAGATACTACATAGGCCTACTAGAATACTGGTATTCTACTATCCGTAAATCGTATTGCATTTCTTCTTATTCCATATACATCTATGTATTGAACATGATCCCTGTGGAACTTCACTGATGACTATTTACCTAACTGTAAAGTTTTATCAACAGCACTTTCTATGCTAATCCGGACTGCTCAAGGGGAGCATATTAAAAATAATTTAATTTGATCCACAAATGAGATTGGTTTTCATTTTTTTATTCTATATGAAAAATAGTAAGATATTATTGTTCTTTCCCCTTCTCCATTTTCATACTGTAGACTCAGGTGGAGAGAAATGTATAAGAATTCGATACGGTATTGAGAAAACAACAATTATGACAAATTTACTAAATTTCAAGAGTTTTCTGTGTTGTAGGCTACCTTGGGTTTAATTTTGAATGCGTAAGTTTTCTAAATTATAGGTAGCCTATAGGCTACCTAGCCTATTTTAAAACTACTATGCTACTAACTACTATGTTTAATTAATAATAAATCAATGAATAATAACCCTTTAAAATGAGTTTAGCATATTATGAAAACATATAGAATAAACCTATTAGGAAGAAAACTTATTTTAAAGGGAACTGTGATTCTTTATTGATTTATATTACATTGGTATTCCTATAATAACAAAGTAAACAGTGTTCAATAATAATAATTATTATTGGCAAAAGCCTTTGGTCATATAGCAAGCCTATAGTCATCAACGTGAGCTGATCAATTATTATCCTTTAAATTCTGGCCAAAATTCCATGAATATAAAGTGATCTAGAGAACAAAATGGATATTGAACAACACATTTGATGTATAATAATAGCAGATGGTCAGAGATCCTTGTTAGGCCTATGTATAGGCCTATAATAGTTAGCTGCAGCTTGTTGAGGTAGCCTATCTTTTGAAACTCAATATTTAAGTAGGATTGTTGAAAAAAATTGTTAATGGAATGGGAACATTACTGTTCGGTACCGTACCTGTTTAATTTCTGATGACACTTCACTAAAACATTTAAATCCATTTTGAGGCACTTTTCAAATTGACTGTCATCCTGTATGGTTTGAGCTCTCTCTGAATACGGATAGTATCCGATTTTGGATTCTGGATAATCGTCATTGATGCTTTCTAGAAGCATGTAGATAGTTGAAAAATCAGTAAGAACTCTTTCTGTAGCCAAACATGTTGTATAAATTTGACTGAAGCCTTCTATCAACATAACATACATGAGGGTACTCTGTATGGCCTCTACAAGGAGAAAAAAAGCAATATTGTCATAGCCTGATGGATTCCAGTATACGATAGGTGTTGGCCACTCTTCAAAAAAATTCCCAGAGACTTTTCGCCCTTCCAGTAATCCATTCAATACATTTCTACCAATTATTGCCAAATACACACATATTGCAAAAATATACATTTTTTTGAAAAACTTATCCATGTATTCTTTTTTTTGGTTGTAATTCTCATATATCCTTGTCCATTTACTGCTTTTTTCAAACCGTGATCCAATAATGCAGCATTCATCCATTAGATTTCCTTCTATTACATTTACCATCTTCATCACTTTGTCAGGCCTGAAGCTGCGGTCCACAGTACATATATACATACATACTATAATCAGAAAGAAATCTATAGCTCTGTATCGTTTTTCCACATTAATCTCTTCATAAATAATTACCAGAGATAAATTTGACAGGTTCAACGCCACAAAGATAGTTATTACCAGGAATTCAATGGAATTGTTCAGCTTGTCATAATGTACGAAATCAGTGAATTTCTTGAGAAAGCGGGTACTTTCCATCTGAATCTGAAAAAATATTTTAAAATAATATTACAAAATAATATGTAATAATAGAATTCCAGGAATCTCTTTGCTACCATTCAAAATTCATGTAAGAATTGGATTGAATTATACATTGTTTTATTATCTTTCCTAATAAAGCCTTCAAATAAAATTTGTTTTTATACTAGCAGTACCTATACAAAATATTAATGCAAAATCAATAACAGTATTATTATAGGCTATTATTGTATATATTATGTTAAAAATTAAAACTCACATAAACTGTAAGGTTTGTTTGTGAATTGGGAAAAACTGTAAGTTAAGGTTTGTTTGTGAGTTGAGAGTTTGCAAGCTAATTCAATATAATAAGGTGTTCTATTTAATTTGAAAGTTATTTCCTTAACAAAGAAAATTATATAATATTTTCAAGTTCCAATTATAATATAAGAGGCATCAAATAATGCCAAAAATGAATATCAGATAAAAATAATATATAAAGGGAAAATTCCTTTAAAGAAATGAATAAATAATATTCCTTGATAGAGAAACTTATCAATTTTATATTGAAAATTGATACGCAATTTTATATTGAACTCATGATGAAAGTATTAATTTGTTGTTTAGGTGTCGAAACATAATATAGGAGTATATGGTTTCCAAATAATTATATTATAATTATAATAATGACTATTTGGAAACCATCTACTCCTTTCATTCATGACATTAGAAAATCTTTTGAATTACCATTTCCATCACTATAATATGAAATTATTAATCAATAATGTCTTTTGGAGAAAGTTATTGATTGATCAAAAGTAAAAAAATGAATTTTTCAAACAAAATTAATATTAGCATAACGACGTAGCTATGTCTATATCATTATGAACAGTATCGTTTGAAGTATCCTATCTGAAGCTTTGAACCTGAAGTTTCCACTCATATAATTAATTATTTGATGCCATTAAAAAATTAATCTTGAGAAGATTGATCTAGCTTTCTCTATTTTTGTAACAGCAATATAGGTGCTACTACAATTAGCTCACTAGTAGCTTCCAGGATAGTTTTTGCTATACGGTAATCCTATCCCATAGGAATTTTTTACGGATTCTGTAGTACCTATCTTGATACCATATATACATAGGCTTAGGTTTTATCCTAACAAGCCTTGATTTTATAGAATTGCATAACGATATGATTATAGTCTTCTATCCGATGTGATATGATTTAAGATAAGTGATATCAGATTTAGAACATTAGATTTTAAAGTGTGTGTCCAAGATTTTACGATTAGACCTATATTAGAGAATCATGTAGGAGTAATTTATTTAACTTTATAAGCTTTGCAATATTTTTGTAGGTTTAATAATTTTATGTTGATGATTATTATCGTTGCTATTCAACTTCAACTAACATAACTTATACTTACAAAACTAAAAGCTATGAACAAAAACACTATTTTAGAACTCGACTGAGCTCTCAGATGCTCTTTGAATACCCTGAACTCTTAATACTATCCCTCTAAAACCTGAGTGACAGTGACTAGGGAGCAGCAATCTACTAACTGGAAGGATGAGTCCACTGATAACTTGTGATTTTCCTTCCTTGTCCAAATTCACATTCACTGCAGTAATATAATTGATCAATTATTTTGGTACCCACCTAGCTAAATTATTGTTGTTAACAACAAGACAACACTTACACAAATGTATTGAGGAGGGAAAATTATTATTTTGCAGTCAAAAATAGCAGAAAATGGGTGCATTTTCAATAGTCTATATTAATGAAGGAAAAAGGGGCGAATGACAGTTATTATAGGCTGTGAAATATGCCTAAATTACTGTGCAAGCTACTCCAATTTAGAAAATAATTACGAAACCCATCTCTTTTTCTACATCATTTTAGCTAGCCCAAAAATACTACAGCGGAAAAAATGTTAATCGCAGTAGTATCAAGGAGACACCCATTGAATCAGGACTTTATTCTCATTTCCCTAACATTGTCATTTATTCTCGATTATAAGGGTATTCCATGTGTGTTAACCATCCCAGTTGAGTCCTGCTGGTATCCTATTATTTGTTAATTCAATGCTATAGTAGGATCCTACATTAGGAAAAAATATTGATTTAACAAATCAATACCACGACTTAACAGAAATTGTAGACAATAAAATTCTATGTAAAACTACCCAAATATCAGAAATCACTACAATAGCAATAGGAGGAAAAATAGACAGAACATAGCATACCGTAGCACATGTAAAAAATGTGTTCTAATAATAGCAATTTCTGAGATTTGGGTAAGTTTTACACAATCACGTGCATTCAACTTTCCCTTCGAAATTTGATTCTCTAAAATTATCTTAATAGAAAATACAATTTCATGATTTTATATAAAGTTATAACACTTGAATTGTTGAAGAATAATGTTTTAGCATATTTTCATCACCTATTATCTCACTCTAAAGTTACAAACTTCCAACTGGTTTTATTGAATTCCTAAGCTAATTTTACACAGGCAATCATACCTGCATGAAGCCTCGCTAAGAAATTAGAAACTTAATCTCAGTAAGAAAGTATTTCTGGGGGTATGTAAAGTTACTATAGAACTTTTTTCTCTACTTGGTGTAAGGAATCAGACTGACAAGTATTGTACATTCCTCCTTGAACACTCTTACTCTTCATATTAATTATAGCCAGGGCCGGATTAACCAATTTTTCTATAGGGCGGGCAAGCTTTACTTTTTGCGCCCCCCAGGCAAGCTTCAATTTTTGCGCCCCCCGCCCCCTACATAAGACTTATCGTATTCGATCGTTTACAAAAAGGCATATGAGACGTATACATCTATACAAGATTGAAATAAAACTTAAGTTGAATTAGAAGACAATATTCAACGTTATATAATTGCCATTGAACATTCTCATCCATTGCAAACATATACAGGGTGTTTCTGAAGAAGAAAAAGACCTTCAAACTTCGTGAGGTGTTTTCTCACATTGGGATAACAGAGGAAAAGTTTTAGTGAACATAATATCAAAAGTTCTTTGTTCCAAGATAATGAGTAGGCCTACTGTGCGGAAAATTTCAGTTATCTTCAAAATTTCAATTTTCAAAATTTCTTTTATTTTGTGGCTGACTAATGAGAGTACTTGAGTGATTAATGATCATGAAAATTATGTAGTAAGGAATTAGATGAACCAGCTAGAAGCTTGTAACTTTGATTATTATTATTGAGATAATTGCACAAATATGCTAGAAAGCTTTACTTTTCCAAAATAGAGGGATGGAATAGTTTTTTCAAATCATGTAATATTGTAGAGAATTTTATTTTGAAAAAAGAATGTTTAGTGATTTTTTCGTCTAAAATGCACTAAAATGCATTCAAAGGCGACAGAACAGCAATCTCTCCAACAAAGCTTTTTTGTCAACTTTATATCCTGATCTGTTAGGCATGGATGCGTTTTAGACGAGAAAGTGACTGAAGATATATAGATAGATGATTTATTGAATCAAAAACAAATACATAACATGTCTTTCATGAAGTAAATACAATTCAGTAATTCATATGTGTAGAATGTAAATTACAATGTCAATAGAAGTTTCCTTTTTCAAATCAATTAGGCTTGACAAAAAAAATACATAATCATCATAGACTTGGCCGAGGCCGTCAGTCGAGTTGATACCTTGCTCACTAGTTTTTAAATAAGCGGAAATCGATTTTTTAAACAATTATCTGAAATTAAAGACTTCTGAATAAGAACTCTATGAATATGTGCTCACTCTGCGTTACCTACAAAAGTAATAAATAATGAAATGTATACAAATAGATAAAATTTGTGTTTGTACCCAAAACAAAAAATTAATTTGCAAACCTAATATCAAAAATTTTATACGTTAAACTCATTCACCAACCACTCCCTGTAAGCATCCCTTAAGTAACCAACAAGTCGATGCCAGTCCCTACCATTTAAAAAACTTATCATGACACTCTCACTCATCTGCGTACAATTGAGCCATGACTTTCTAATACCTGCTAATATTTTACACCTGCCCATAAAGTGAAACGTACTCTCTATTTCTCGACTGTTACACAAAGAACACTCGAATCTATCCTCCTCCCTACCCGGTCTATAGTTTAATGGTAGCATAGACGCTCTCGCTTGAAAAATTAGATTCATGAAGGATCTTCTGAAATGATCATTTAAGTAAGTCCTATCTCCAAGATCTATTAGTAATGAGGAGTAAGTAGCATGATACACTGATTGTTCGGCACGTTCCCTCCATGCCATACACGTCTGTTGTCTCACTCGAAGTAGCATCTCATTCAAACGTCTAATCCATCTATCTGTTTGTAAAACATTATCAGACCATTCTATATCGTAACGCTGACAGAGATCCAACCATACTCTATACCATCCGCATTCTCTAGTTACAAATTCCTGGGCGTTTTTACGTGGGTACCTATACTCTGGCATATTTAATACTTTAATAATATAATTTACATGAATTCTGAAAGTATAAACCCACAACAACTCAATCCCACACTCTAAATAAATGACATGATCGGGGGTGTTTTTCTGAAGACCAAAAAGACGTTTAATGAATTGTTTTTGAAATTTTTCCACCCTATCATTTTGCAAATAGCCCCACACCTGAGCTGCATAAGTTACTGTGGATCTACACGCAGCATTGAAAACCTGCCACTTGGAAGAAAGGGGCACTGAATCGTTTAGAATTAAGGTTTTCCAAACACTATTGATTCCATACATTGCCGACGATATTCTATCCTGAAAGTGCATTTTCAGAGATGAAGAAGATGTAAATATTACCCCGAGATATTTATAGTGGTTCACTATCTCTACCATCTCGTCTCCATAAAACCATTTTTCATTTGTTCTTAATCTACCCCCTCTTCTAAAAACAATAACTTTAGATTTATTCATGTTGACAATTAGATTCCACCTTACACAAAACCTACGTAGTCTATTTATCATTCTTAGCATTTGAATTGGGGAGTCTGCCAATAGCACAACATCATCTGCATACATCAGCCCATTCATGTCAAGATTTCCAACCGACACCCCACCGCCTACACACTCGCAAAGGTCATGTATGAAAAGAGAAAACAAAATTGGCGAGGCTAAGCAGCCTTGCTTTACGCCGCTTTTTATCGAAAATTCTTCGGTCAAACCACCATTGCTCCAAATCTTACCCTTATTATCGCTATAAATTTGTTTCAAAATGTGAATGAATTTACTCGATAACCCAATTTCATAGAGCCTATAAAAAAGTGCATTTCTATCCACATTATCAAATGCTCCCTTGAAATCGATAAAGAACGCATATAGTTTTCTTTTTTTTACTTGCTGATAATAAGTTACAACACTGTGCAAAACAAATATATTATCGACCGTTGAATATCCGGGACGGAATCCAGCCTGATTTTCTTTTATGATACCCCTTGCTCTCTCCCACTTGACTAATCTTTCACACATTACACCCATGAAAATCTTTGTCATTACATCCATGCATGAGATCCCCCTGAAATTAGAAACGTCGTTAGGATCACCTTTTTTGTGGATAGGAAATATAATGGCTTTCTTGAATGATTCAGGCACGTAGCCACTTGAATAAATATTGTTGAACATTTTTAACATGAGTATTTTAAAAACGTCAGGAGCTTCCTTATAAAATTCAGTAGTTATTCTATCCTCTCCAGGTGCTTTATTTTTCCTCATTTTAACAATTACATTATTCAATTCAAGCATATCGAATATATCAATTTTTTTAAATAAATGGCTGCACTGTCGGGGTCATTCGATAGTTCGCTATCCCTACATTTATCGGCGAGTTTGTGAGCATAATACATTTCATCCCTACTGCTAAAACCTAATTTCGATTGAATATGTTGTAATTTATTATCACTTTTGTTCATCCCGCCCCCCCTACAACCCAAACTAAAAGATATAGGAAAATGACCCGAGAAATGTTCTAGAAGCACCGAGAAATTATTTATACAATTGATGTTATCTAGTGATACACAACAGTAATCGATAACTGAAGTGCCTCTTGGATTTAGAAATGTAATCTCCCCATTCTTAACACCTTTCGTTCTACCATTCATAAGTATGTAATTAAACACTTCACAAAAAGTTAAAATTTTTTCTCCCCTTGAATTAACAACTGGGTCTTTCGATTTTCTCTCATGAGACACATTAACTCACTTTCATTTTATATTCTTGTTCTATATTTTCTCTCTTTTCTAACATCTTTCTATCCTTCTCAATTTTTTCTATGGTATTAATAAACAGTTTTGATGATGGATTATTACAGGAATCTTACAAGACCCTTGAGATTGATAGTGTGTTTGATTTTAAGCCTCAAAATTTTACTGATGAATTTTACTGAAAATTTTACGGGTCACACATGGGATAATGTGAAGATCACAGCGGAAAATGGTCTGAGACTGGTGCATTCTTGGCTAAATGAGCATCTACTAACCCTAAACACAAATAAAAGCGTGTTCATGACTTTTTCTCCTAATGATTTTACTCAACCTCAATCACTCAATACAATAAAAATCCATTCAATAAACTGCAACAATGAATACCTCTGTTCTTGTCCAAAAATAAATAAAAATGATAATGTTGAATACTTGGGTATAACAATAGATTCTCATCTAAGATGGAACACTCATATTGACAACTTGTGCAAAAAACTTAGATTTCTTGTTTATAAATTTTATCAAATTAAACAACTGGATAATCCAAAAATAACAAAACTAATTTACTACTCAGTAGTATTACAGTATGGAATTCGGGTTTGGGGGGGGGGGTGCATTGAATGCGCATTTTAATAAACTTTTCATAATTCAAAAACATCTTATTAAAACCATTTTAGGTAAACCTCGCTTATATCCAACCAAATATTTATTCAATGAGTTCAAGGTACTAACAGTTCGTCAGTTATACATTAAAAATCTTATAATTTTTGTCATAAATCATAGAAATATTTTCCACTCCTGTGAATCAAACCTTAATTTAAGACCATCCCGAAATAGATATGAAAATATAAGAATGAATCTCAATGTTTGTAGGAGGCAATATTTTTATCTAGCAAATGAACTGATCAATGAAATTCCAGATAGCTTTACCGAACAGACTAGATTAAAATTTCATACAAGTTTGAAGAGAAAAATTACTCATTGGATAATTTCAAGTGAAATTGAGGAAAAACGTTTTGAATAATTCTTGTCTCAATTCTGTTTATTGGTATGTTTTTTCTTTCCTTCTCTCCTTCTCTCCCTGTCTTTGTCTTTTTCTTTCAACCCTTTCTTCTTTCACTCTTCTCATCTTCTTTTCTATTTATTTTTTGCAATGTATTATTTATTTTTTGTAGGTTTTTTATGATTTGTTATACTGATAGTAGCAACTCTCACCTGCGCACAGGAATTTTCCTTGCAGGTGTTTTGGTTCTAAGTCGAAAGTTTCAATTTTAACATGTTTGATTTATATTTTGAAAACCTCAATAAATTTGATTTGAATATTATCAATAAGAACTTCTACAGGTATATTTTGTGAGGAGCCTACTCTACCATTCCAATCTCCAACTAGTATGGTGTTTACAGTATCTTCAGAAGTGGAGAATAAATCCCATAGTTTATTATAATCCTCTCGCCATTCTTTCTCCGAACCACCATTCAGATATATTGGCAAAATATGAATTTTCTTATCTGAAACTTGAACCGAAACTCGTGATTTACAATCTAAATAACTGAAAGAAAAACCAAATGAATTAGCAGTTTTATATCCCATCATAATCCCACCCTTCGCCCGACTATTCCTAACCGCATAGTCCCAGACTAAACTATAATCTTGTAAATAAAATTGATATCCTTTCTCTTGTCCCTCCTCTACGTGTGTTTCTAACAAAATAAAACAATCGAACCGCTTTGAAAAATTGAAAAAAAGCAAATAATCCTTACCTCTCAAACCACACACATTGTAAACTAAAACATTACACTCGGAAATATTATTTAAATCACTAGTCCTACCTAATCGACCGACGGCCCCACCTCATTCATTAGAGTCATTATTATTATCAAGTCCTCGCTTGCTGCTATCCTGCCCTTCTTTCCAAGTTTTCAGAATTTCCTCGGCACCGCTTCCTAGTAGCTCTTTGAATTTCTGCTCACCGCGACACTCGCCAAACTGTAACTCGCCTGCTTCAGCATCCCAAGTGAATGAAACATCTCCGATGATGAGCCGCTTGTGGACCACACGTACCCTTGCACTCGCCTCCGGTTGTTTGCTCACAATAATTGTTTGCTTCCTCAAGCCCAGCAGCTTTTCCCTAGTTTTCCGTGTGTCGTAAGAGTAGTCTCTTTTCACAAAAAAATTCGTTCCTTTAAGCTTTTTAGCATTTTGCATTATGAAGTTGACATCATCGTCGCACGGAAAGTGTGCTATAATTGAACAATTGTTCTTATTAGGGTTACCCAGAATATGAGCACGATTGATGAACAAGTTATCCTGACATCTTAAATAGTCCATACAGAACCGTCTTACCACTGCCACGAAATTAGTTTTTCCATTAGACTCGAACTTCAAACCTTCGAAAATGAGGTTATTTCTCCTACTCCTATCTTCGAGATCAATTAGTTTTCTCTTTAAACCTATATTGCTGAGGTTGAGAGATTGTAATTCACTTTTTAGTTCACAGTTTTCCCTAGATATTATTTGCACAGTCTCATTCAACTTATTAAGATCGTCTTTAGTAGCTAAGATAGACAATTTCTTATCAAAATTTTCCAAAATTCGAGTTTCCATACCGTTTAACAACACTTTAAATTTTTCTTCATCCATTTCACTAATTAGAATTTCAGAACGTTTTTTGCCAGACCGTGAATTAAGTTCAGGAGACACTTTAGATCGATCGCGTTTCTTTGAACTTGATGGAGAATAATATGAGTCTATACCTCTTTGCATTTAACACAAAATTCGCACAAAAATCACAATAACTATAATTAAACAAGACGAATTCTGAAAATGACTTTGTAAAAACACCCGAAAATTAGTTACTGTGAGAACAAGCAGCCAGATAACAACAAGGAACCGAACAGCGATAAGCACGTCTCGAGAAAGTGACTGAATGTTTTCTCTTCAGAATCAAATTCCCTACAGTCTAGAATTTGAGATGTTGAAATCATTAACATCGGATTAACTTATACGCACCTATAGTCTGCAAAGAAGACATTCTGGAAAGCTGGGAAAATAACTCCAGCTCGACCAATTTGGTTCGAAAATCATAAATGTAATCTCAAATTTTAGGAAACATTCTACTCTACAATATGATACCAAATTGATCATTTTACTATATTAATCGAGCTGGAGTCATTTTCCTATCTTGCCAGCATGTATTCTTTGCTTAGATAGACTATATTTAGGTATCCTATCTCTATCCCTTTGAAGTAACAAATTGAGTTTTTTAGCATATTTTTCCGATTATCAATCTAAGTTACAAACCTTTTTCCACTGGTTCCATTTGGATTTTGGCTAATTTCACATGAGAATTGGTCACTCCTGTTGCCGCCACAAACTATAAAATTATCTGGAGGTGATATCTTCCGCAATTTTTATCTCGGTAACAAAGCATTTCAAGGGGCATGTTACCGGAACGTTCTTCTTTATTTGGATGTAAAGAAACGTCTCACAAAGTTTTATGGTCAATCCAGTCAGAGAGAATAAAATATTAAAGATTGGTATATTTAAAAATATTAAAACATTTTATTATAATAAAAGTATCAATATTTTTATATTCTATTCCAGTAACGTTCTGTTTACTCATGAATACTAAGAGAAAATCTGAATCATGCCTAATTCTTCAAGAGCAGAGAGTAGGCCTACTACTTTTCCATGTGTTTAAATTCTTAAAACTTCGAATTAAATGTAAATTTTATTAGTGCAATTGGTCATTTAGACGCTGCTCTGCATGGAATGCTCTAATAGGGGTTAGAGAAGTGTTTCAATTATACAATATGAAACTACAGAGAGGACTACGTAAGTTTAATATACGGTACTTTTTATTCTTAAGTTACTGAATTTATTGGAATCAAATGAGTGATTTTTCATCAATGCAGTACGTACCAAATTACAAAGCAATGTTAACAAAAAGTTGGAAATTCAGTGATATAAAGTCTTTGAAGTAAGTGATGAGTGTATGAGTCAATTTTTCAATTATTTGATAGCTTCTAATTAATTGAAAAAAGGAACTCTCAATAATTATTATACACTTCTCTTGTTGTTTGTCCCCGAGGTGCATATAATACACACCTTAGTTCGAGTGTATAAAAATTTATCCACTGAAATAAATTTCAAAAAATTAAACAAAATTTTCTTTTATTCCAAAGTTCTTTGGAATATTTGTATAGTTGTAAAATGAATGTATAATGAATTAGAAATGATAAGGGCGCCGGGAAGTTGGGGTACTGGTACCAGAAGACAGGGGCAAAAATTAATAGAGGAAAAAGTTTTTGAAGGTGATTAAAGATATCCTATATTCAAAAGATAATCTACAAAATTTGTAATTAAGTTATAAAATTTGCACCAATATGTGCAATAATTTGTCAATATATTATATTTTATAATATTCCATAAGTCCCAAAATATTTTTATTAAAAAAGGCGACTTCAGGTCACGATTTTGCGCTCCCTTTGGGCTGCGCCCGGGGCACGTGACCCCTTTGCCCCACACCCCCCACCCACCCTAGATCTGGCCCTGATTATAGCCTACCTATAAAATTCTATAATATTAAAACTTTCAACTTCTTACAGTTAAAAATTACTAAAATGTAATTATCTTATTTTCCATTGTAACCAGTTCATCCGTGCATGAAGTTATTTCAGTTTACAATAATTTATTGAACTTTCATTACTGTATCTATCCAGTTTTACCTCTACCGTACTGAAAGATCAAGCTTTGTTATACATTCAACTCTATATTATATTTTTATGAACTTCTATTGATTTTTATGAAATAGTTATTGATTATTATTATGTTCAATGGAGTAAGTATACAGGGTGTTTCAGGAGGAATGTGCAATACTTCTCAGGCTGATCCCTTACACCAAGTAGACAAAAAAGTTCCATGGGACCAACCCCCAAAAACGCTTTGTTACTGAGATAACAATGGCGGAAAATTGAGATTGTGTGCATTCTGAGAAATGACATCAACTCAGGCAAACGGAAGCTTGGCAGCCGCGGTGATTTGTAAACATGAATCGTTTGAGATTGTTGATCCATAATAACTATAGGTTCTGATAAGTAAATTAACTATATATGTATTGGTTCTAGATCTACAACTTTCAGAGACTTTATTCTATTTAGTTTGATTATGCAAATATATAGAAAACATTTACATGTGAAAGTGAAGCATTCAAAATAATAACTCCATATTACTGTAATTAAATTAATTTATTGATTCCCCTCAAAAATTTTCACAATCCCCCCCAAATTTCGGGCCGATAGCGCAACTTACGCCATCAATCCCCCCTGTAGGCGGCCCTGCTGATTCACCACCAACACCTAGCAATGGGGAAAGTTCCAGAGGACAAACTCCCATCAATGCTTTATTGTTACCGAGATAAAAATATTGTGAAAAATTGCAATTTTTCAAAAAATATACATTTGCAGACATAGGCGTGCGCAGACCTTGATTAATGGGGGTACCAGGCAGTAAAGTCTGAGGGGGTTTTACCCAGTGGCGTAGCCAGGATTTGATTTCGGGTGGGGGGGGGGGGTCACCTCCCAAGAGCAAGGGGTGTCCGGGGGTCTACCGGAAAATTTCTGAAATTTTACAGTAGAAAATACCGTTTTAGAGCTATCTATTATTTGTATTGAATAATACGGACATCACTTTGAGGATTGAATCATATCCCTCAACAGTATTATTTTAATACTATCTGTTAGGTTTGTGTCCAAAATATCATTGTAAAGCACTCTTTCTTAAAGAGAAATTGATAATAAAGATTCACTTTACACAGTTCGAACCTCAGCAGTCAGAATATTTTGAGCATAACTTGTTTTGCTGATGAGGGGAATATATTTTTTTGTATGTATTATCCAGATTATTCACTTCATGAAGTTCAACATAAAATTGATCTTTGGGGGGTTGATAACATTGATTAGTTGGGGGGAGCCTTGTTTTATTCCGAAATAGCGTTGTACAGCTCTAGTTTTTGAGATAAGTTACAGTAATTGAAAATGCAGTTTAGCCTGTTTAGCCATGAACAATCTGTACTTTTTTTACACCACTTGGTCAGTTGACAATGAAGTCATGAGCAATATCCGTTCAATCAGTTTTTAGGATACTTCACTCATTATATCAATCTCTATATATAAAAGCGAAATGGCACTCATTCACTCACTCACCAGCAGACCTAAAAATCTACCGAACCGAATGCGTTCAAATTTGGCAGGCATGTTCCATTGGACCGTTGGACGCATACTAAGAACGGATTTTTTAAACTTCCCAGGGATACGCCAAATATTTTAGTTTTTCTATAGTTTTTCGGCGTTTTCTTTATTTTTTTGAGAACCAATCGGTAGAAAATATTGATATTTGGTGGGCAGGTTCAGATAAGGTCTAGAAATGTTGTGTTAGAATATTTTTTTAATCCGTTCAAGATTACGCCAGTAATCAGTTTTTGAAAATTGTAGATGTGTTGCGGATTGCATAACTTCCGCCTTGATACGACCAATCGTTACTGTAAATTCAATGGGTCGGCAAGATTATACATGAACTAATTTGGAAGATAGTGAATCAAGTTTCAAACTATGTTTGATATTCTTTCCAAGGTTACACTCAAAATTAGCGTTTTACTATTTTTCGGAATTCTCGAAATATTTCTTTGATTTTTCGAGAACAAATTGGTAGAAAATGTTGAAATTTTGTAAACAGGTCCAGATTAGATCTTCAAATTCTGTGCTCAATAAATTTCGAATCCCTTCTGAGGTTATGCCTGTAATAAGATTCTCCAATGTTTGGAATCTGCACTTTAGTTTATTCCATGGAAACTACTGAACTAAATACGCTCAAATGATATACCCAGGTTGAGTTGAGGTAATAGAACAACTAATTCGAAGGATTAGCTGAAAAGCCACTGTTAAGTGTTATGATTATCAAAGTAAATCCATTTGAATGGAATTTGCAGGCGAGCAAAGCAAGCCTTTTTGTCTCAGCTGACACTGACAGAGGTTTTGCAGGCGAGCGAAGCGAGCCTGTCTGACTCATTTACACTTCTGATCTTGTGGGGGTTCCAGGGGGCGGAGCCCCCTGGCCAGACGGAGAAGGCGAGCGAAGCGAGTCTGCCGGCTAGTAATAAATGAAATTGACAAAGGTCTTGATTATTCCATTAGATTTCTTCGCTGATTTTCTTGTAGATTTGATAATTTTAATAACCTGATCGAGTGATAGAGCTTCTATTATAAAGTTTCAAATTTGGAGAAATTTCATTCATTTTACAAGGTACAGTATAATTTTTCAATTATTTTAATGTGGGTAATCAGTCTGAGAAGTTTAGTGAACTCTTATGGAATACACTGTGTAAACTACATAAACATGAAGGTACGGTATGCCAAAAATTTTCTGGAGATCCGGACCCTTAGGACCCCCCTCTGGCTACGCTACTGGTACCCCCAGGTAAATAGGGGGGAAAACAAACTTTAGGTTTCAGTAATGAATAGGTTTAATGTTATCATCTATCATAAAACACATAAAAAATCCAGTAAACTTTAGAGAAATAATTTATTAAATGAATCTACAAAGTGATGTCCAAATAGCTGCTTAGTTTAGAAAAGCCACGAGCACACAAGTGACTGGTTACGATATCCGATATTTTTAATAAGTTAGTTGTTTAAAATAAGTTCAAATATATTTCATGATAAGAGTAATGTTGACAATGATGAGCAAATTTTTTCTGGTTTATTGAAAATTAATTTTTTTTTGAGGGGCCAATGGGGGTACCACGGTACCCCTGGTGACCCCCGTGCGCACGCCAGTGTTTGCAGATGTTTAAGAGGCTTTATCCTTGCTGCAATATAGAAATTTTCAATGTAGAACTGAATAGAAATAGCTCAGAAATACAATGAAACCATCATTAAAAAATTATAAATATATAAGTTCTATATATAGTTTCTGTCATGAAACAATAATTTACCAAATAAACAATAGAGCTGTAATTCAAGTAGAAGTGGAAGATATTTTATCTATTCATTCACATCTCTGTCCACACGGACTAATTATCCATGCAGGGGGAATATTCAATAATAAATAAATAAAATAATATTCTTTAATGTCATAGAATGTTTTTACACATTATAGACAACGTCATTTGTTTATATGAGACAATAATATTAAGTATCTTAATAACAATAATGTCAGCTCTTTAAAATAAAATGAAAATTCAAAACATTGAAAGAAAGAGTTTTTACAACTCAAATTATTACAGCACAATTATTGTCCAGTACATACACAAAATTTGGCTTCGGCTCGGTCGGTGTTGGTTCGCGGGCTGTGGGTTCATTTGAGAATTTATGGCTTTTGGGCCGGTATTGGCCAGGCTGGAGTCGTTTTCCCGTCTTGCCGGAGTGTCTTCTTTGCTTGGATGGACTTTATACTTTGATGATTATGAAACTGGGAACCAGCTGGTAGGCGTAGGCCCTTCATAGGGCTGTTGCGCCATTGACAAACAAACATACACAAAATTTGATTCCATGTATAATTTTTCCAATTTATAGAGAAGTAGTCATTTACTCTGTATGGTGTTTCATTTATTGAAATTTCCTCCACTTTCATTTTGAAAGAGGTCTTGCTCAGAATCTTAATAAAAATAGGAAGATAATTATACAGTTTCACAGCCACTCTAAGGATAGAGTTTCTGAGACGAGCTATGTTGATATCTATGAACTCTCAGACTGTTTCGGTTTCTTGTATCATAAATATGATGATCCCTATTTACATCAAATATTCCAGTATTGGAATGAACAAATACAATTGAAAAGTACACATAGAGAGCTGGGATACACATATTATCTGTAACACTGATGTATTTTTTTGTAAATATGTCATCATGAATAAACTCATTTGAATTTGAACCTGGACAGCTTGTATTATATTTTCTATAATATTTTCAGGTTTTTTATCCTGCTCTATTATTCAAATAATTTCACTTGATGCAACTTTACAATGTTATTAAATTGCATAGTTGCATACCTTTATTTTCCTAGAGGGTAGAGTTGAGGCGCAGTTGTCCACTCTTCTCACTATATTCTTCAGATATCTTAGTTGATAAAAATTGCAATCACAGTAGCCTACCTTTCCCTTTAAAGGAAGAATTCTACAGATACCTAGCATAAAAGTTAAGTGTTAAAAGGTACCTATAACAGGTTTGAGAAATACGGTGAAAAAGTTTTGTAAACGTTTTGAAAACCTTATAATGTGCTATCTGGGGTATAGGCCTCTAAATATTAATTTATATTAATTTTGATTGAATTAGCGAAGTTGTTCATTCTCAACAGAGATGTTAACATAATAGGAATGATATCATATCAATACAATCACCATTGTTTTGAGAATTGCGCGACTGGATGAGAACTTTATGATTTCGATAAGCATCTAATGAAGAGTATGGACATGGATTGCGTTAGCTTTGTGAAGGCATAATAGCAGAGCCAGCATTGAACTGTATGTATAGCAAACCTCAACAAGAGTGGCGGTCGGTAATGGCTGTTAATAATGCTCAACTCTGCCAGGACAGTATGAAAGTCGTCCACGAGAGAAAAACAGTTTAACTGAGTTCGATCTGGTCTAGATATAGTATTGAAGACCGCTCTCCGACTGTCCTGACAGAGCTGAGATTGAATGATAGTCATTCGCCAACCGCCAGTTTTATTTAGCGGCTGCTATATCAGTAGCCATGGCAGGCAGTGGCATGCCCTTTGTCATAGGCCACTGTAATTTTGAATAGTGGCCAGGTTTTATCTGAAGTCCATAATGCGGTTGCGCCACTTTTTGTTAGATTGAAACCAGCCGTTGCCAGCAGCGTAGATGAGCGGCGACCTCGCAAAAACACCGTCACGCGCACATAATTCGATTAAATTCTAGTGTGTGAAGTTGAATTTTATCTGGCGACCGCGTAATTCGGCTGAGCCTCTTTGAATTACGGCGATGTTCATAGCTGCTATTGAGCGCGACCATGGGAAGGGGGAAGGGGTGAGGGTAGCTTGCTTCTGATCCTGTTTACTCGATAAAACTTGCCTCCAGTTTTTAGGCAACCGAAACACAATTAACATAGTACTCTAGTGTGCGAACAGTAGGCCATAGTATAGTATCGTATAGGCTCCATAGTATAGGCTCCTCCACTTTCTCAAAGCTTATTTCATATGAGTGATTCTCTTTTCTTGTGATCAACACACATGAGGCCCATACAATCAACAGACTACCTCAAAACAACTGCTGATTATACTGATTTTTATATGAGTGATATGATTGTCTTTTATTATAATACACTAACAAACCGCAATGTCGTTATTATTATACACCAACAAACCCAATTCATGGGTCATACAAAACAATTTCCATATGTAACCGATTTAATAAGAGTGATAGACTAATATTCTCAAGTTCCCTTTCCCCAATATCATAGAGGAGGAAAGTTTACTGAATTGTATAAAGAATACAACAATTTCTTAATAAGATTACCACAAAGATACCTTTCAAGGCTTCATCAAGAAAATCAATTCTAATAAAACATTAGCTGAGAAATTGAATAAAACCGATTAGAAGTTTGTAACTTGAATGATTATCTCAGAGCAAAATATGTTGGCAACCTTTTTCAACTTTAAAGGGAAATGGATACAAAACCTAGTCTAAAAAATTGTTGATCCTTATTTTAAATCAACAAAAATAGTAGGAAAATCATTTTGTTCTCTTAGGAGAATGAAACATGCGCTGTGTTTAATTGAAAACAAATTAATCAATCAATTCCTTTCAGGGCCGGACTGGGACCCCTAAAGGGCGCTGCCTTTCACTTATGAAAGGGCGCATCTTCTGGTGGGAGGGGGGGGGATTGTTGTTGTTCATTGGGGGGGGGGGTTTGTATGAACCTGAAATAAATATAAATTTAAACTAAAAATAACTCTATAATGTTTGAAAGCTAGAAAATGGAATATTTTGATTAGATAATAAGAGATTCTGTTATGAATTTAATGATAAAATTGAACTTCAAATTGATTCATATTAATGCACATAAAAAGCTTTCTCTTTCAGACCAATAATGAGAATTTGCAATAAGAGGAAATAATTTTTTTTGAAATGTGATTCAGTACATTCGGGAAATGGAAAAAATGAAATTTTGAATGGATAGAATAAGGAAATTTTACATAGAATTAATTCATCTAGTAGTATACTCTACTTCTAATTCTTAAAGAATTCTAAGCAACTTACTTTAATTATCTTCTATTTGTTTTTATATGACAGTATTGATAGTATTATTTCATCATTCATTTTTCAAATTCAACTTTGTTACATTGAACTGAGATCCCTAATTTTTTTGGGTTGATTATTTCCTCTGAATAGGTTTTTGTTGAATTCTCAATTAAATTGATCATCAAATTATTTCACTCCTCCGAGCCGGAGAAGTTTGAAAATAACGAGAAAAACTAACAAAGGAGGTGATTCTGTCGTACTCACGCCTCCAAATTTAACAAGCCATCTGATTGGCTATAATAAATTGAACAGAAGCAATTTTACGATTTCAACCATTCTGTAACCAGTACAGATTGAAAATGATGTACTCCATTCATTTCAATTTAAATTTTGTCTCATGAATGGGGCGCTTCTTAGTGAACTTGTGGGATCCCAGCCTGAGCTACTGGGCGCCCTCGAGCGACAGGCAAATATGTCAATACGCTACCGAAAATAAAAGGAGGTGATTGAATTTCTCACTTTGTGAATAAAATTTATAGCTCATTCTTTCATGCGTTATACTCCTATTTCTATATTCTCTAAAGGAATTTCAAGTTCGAATTTGTATCTCAATAAATTATCTGGAGCATATTTCGATTCTATAAGTTACTCGAGGGCGCAAGGGGCGCAAGATTGAAGGGCGCACCGGCTCACGGGCCGGTGGGCCGGCGGGCCAGTCCGGGCCTGATTCCTTTAGCCAGTAGTAACAGATAATGTAGTTACAGTAGTCGTAGATAATAAGGCCTGGTCGCAGCAAAGTTTTGACAATAGTGAAACACAGGGTATAACTCAATAAGAAATAGAATGATATCTATGAAAACTGAACTTTAAAACTTAGGGCTGTTCAAAATAATTGAAAAATAAATGAAAATCAAACACCCTTTTAAAAACTTTAAAATTATTAAAACACAGACATGTTTCGGCACATTTTGCCATTATCAATGTGGATAAAATAATAATTATTTTTGTGTCTGATTTTCATTTATTTTTTAATGATATCTATTGATACTGTCAATGATATCTACTAATAACAATGATATCCAAAAATACAATATCGAATATTTGAGGAAATAGAGGGAATTTTTAATGTGAACTTGATCAAGTATGGTTTAATTTTTCCTATAATATGACGTTTTAAACATCAGCTATTATTTTAAACCAAGCTCTAACCTTGACCTTCTTGGATTTGATCTGGTTCATGAGATCTTGCAGCTAGACAAAGATAGAGCTAGGAAAGCCGAGGAAGAAGAAAAAGGAAAGGATAATAATGAACCCTCCGTTGAGTGAGGAGGGGACTTCAACGGCGAGCTTTCATCAACTTTTCTGCACTTTTCTTGGTCGACGCGTAGCCAAAAGAAAACACAGCATAGCGAGAAAACTGTGCAAACATCGCGCACGGCGTGAAGGCTGAAGGCTTTCCAAGAGAAGGCTTAATACAAAGATAAGATGTGTTTATTTAGGACGTGTGGTTGAGTAGCCCAAGATCCCTCAGTCTACTCCTCTGAGTTTGGCATATTTACTCAACTAAAATGCTTTCAAGCCTTATTTTGAAATAAAATAGTCTACACTTTCCCGGACTGAAAAATGCAATGCTCTGCTATGGAACAATTTTCTTTATGAAATATAAGAACACAATTGCCACTTTTTTGTTATTGCTGCAAAGGAGTATGCTCTCGTACATACACATTCCAACTCAAAATCATCATGCACTCCTACGGATACTTACCTCGGATCGGTCGGTGTCGGTTCGGGGACTGTGGGTTCTGTTTGAGAATTCATGGCTTTTGGGCCGGTATTGGCTGGGATGGAGTCGTTTTCCCGTCTTGCTTGCTGACGGGGTGTCTTCTTTGCTTGGACGGACTGTATAGTGGAGTGAATATGAAACTGGCAACCATCTGGTAGGCCTAGGCCCTGCGTGGGCTGATGAGCCGTGGACAAACAAACAAAATTCATGAAAAATAAATAAATAGTGAAATTCACTTAAAAAGGGTGACGAATTTCACTATTTATTGATTTATTATTATATATATGAATCTAAATTATTATTACATAGCCTATAATAAATCAATAAATAGTGAAATTCGTAATAATATATATATTAGTAGCCCTAATAACATGGTGAACACTTATAATATACGTAGCTATGTGAATAGAGTTTTGATGTCTAGAGCACCGCAGCTAGAGCTGGGCAGCTCCAGCAGCGTAGCCGTGCGGCCCGAGCTGCCGCTTGGGAATCGTACTCCAAGGTGTATTTACTTCTATAAACATGAGTGAGCACACAAGTCATCCGATTTGATCAAACGGAGTTTTTACTGTTCACATCTTTAAACTTGTTTGAGAAACATAAGTGTGACAAAAAATTTATTTCCACATTGGAAAGTGAATTCTCTCCAATCACTCGGCGAACAGAAGCTTCTCGAATTAAATCATTTACAACAATGAAAAGAAGGGTAAGAAGAGTATGTGTGAGAGTGATAGAGAGATATACTACCCAACTTTGATCCGTGAACCCTGTGATACTGTCGCCGATATTTTAAAAGTGTTACAGCCAAGTAACAATCAAAATCTTCTTCAAACGATTCCTCGAACAGTTTGTGTGATATCCCAACTATAGGAAACGAGGAGGAAAAAGAGGATGACGAAGAGCTGCTGCACCCAATAGAGATCATTCTTATACGGCCCTGAATATATTGTGGTGTTGCTTCTAATATTGATTTTGAAGAAATTTACTTCTATCAATATATTTCCTTATAATTTGAGTCGCATTCCAGTTAGAAACGATAGAGCTAGAGTTAAATTAGCTTTCCGGGCTCCAATGAAAAAGAAGGACATCCCAAGAGTAGTTGAGAATTTGACCACAAATGGAATTGTAGTAATACCTTTCATGGTTGGCGGATCTTTATACACGCTTAGATCGGAAACCAAGGAAGGTTTTGCATCAAGGATTTCAATTTGCTCAATGTTTTTACAGGTTCAATTTGGAGGTAGTGGCAGATTCGATTTGTGAGAACGGCTGCAAGGAAAACACGACACGCTTGCAACAATTTGCCCGAGTAGGGTGCACTGAGTCGAATGGAACAGTTATCACACAAAGTTGATTGTAAATAATTTAGCTCGAGTTTAACGACATTAGCTTGCGCACTGATAAGGCACGCCACCCCCTCCCCTTCCCTCCCTATCTCATAACGCACCCTGTTTAATTAATATCTTCGATTACAGAGCTTCGCAAACATTTGCATTATCAGTGCTATGTGCTTTTTACCATTCCTCTAAAACATTTTCATCCGCTCTCCTATGTAGACGCATCGCTGAAAAACCAATAATGAACATTCAGATATTAACTTATACTGTAGTATGGATTTTTTTTTTGAAAAATTGAATGTGATTTTTAATGATTTAAAAATTTTTATTGAAGGCTCCCTACAATATTACAATATTAAGAGATTGAAACTTGTAACTTGTGATCTTGATCTTGTGGAATGCTAGGTCTTGTAACTTGAAAATAATTCTCTGCTATACATTGATCAAAGGCATCAACCACGATTTCTATAAAATTTGTAAAAAAACTATTTTCAAATGATTCAAATATTCCTTCAAATCGTGACGAAAACAGATAACTTAAACATTAATGTTTTTGATAGAGAATTGATGAAAGATGCCAATCTTTTCTTTCGTCACTTGAACAGAACAGAAAAACATGAAATACCTTCTATCATGAATAAAAGTACAGATATCACGCAAGGCATTTCCAATTCTCGCGGACGGTAACAACATTCTCCAATCCAGCATAAATGGAAAGACTTTGAGGATTAAGTGCATTTTCAATCTCAATTATTCATTCTCAGCTTCTGGAGATGTCTTGAACTTTTAACAATTCAGTCACCTACAAAATTTCAGTCGTATCGTTGATAGGAAAATCTCGGGATCTGAGTCTCATTTGATTTTGACAATATCATCAGATCCTACCAGATCTTACCAGAAATCGATTATCATTTTCACTTTATTCCAATGCTTTTTGAGTAGTTGTGATAGACTGGTGATAGAAAGGTGATAGACTGGTAGTTATCCATATTGGATAAAAATACTAGATATTGTCAAACCACAGATCTTTTAAGAATTGAGATACCGTTTTCGGTTGCTACTTAATTATCAATCTCTGGTAAACTAGAAGTGAAGAGGATCATTTATAATACTCTATACTTAATAATTATTAATACTTTTAATAATGTTTATAAATACTTTCGAGTATTCACGCTAATTGCCTTTCTGCCCCCCCTTGAATCTGCCACTGATTGTATCAGATGAAATGAATCTCAACTGTGAATCATCGGTATTATCTTTTGTTACTCTAGTAATAATCAAAGGCCTCTTAAATGTTCAGAAATCTGCCTTTGTGATTAAAATGTGATCATTAGCTATCAAGTTTGGTAGCTAGCATTCGCCATCAGAGTTCAAGGTCTGTTTGAATCGTTATTTTGAACGTTTTATGTGAACCGCCAATTGGGGTCGGACTTGTCTATGTCTAGGTCAATTGTAAACATTCACCTTGATTGATTCGCACATCTACCAATAACGGTGTTCTTCTAATTTACCAGAGATTGATAATTGTTTAGCAACTGGAACGGGAATTTCGATTTTTAATAAATCCGTGGTTTGGCAATATTCAATATTTTTATTAAATTATTCCAATACTTGCAAGGCGTGATTATTCAACAACATTTTTTGAAACGAGAATTTTCAATTTTCATCAGCTGCAGCAGGAAACATGCATACCAATCTGACACGAGCAGTTATCCATTCTCTACACACCAGCAATGTGCTCAGAAAAACAAAACTGGAAATTGAGAAAAAAATGTATTGCACTTGCCACTTTCATATTCCGAAATAGCTTCTAGTTGTATTGCTAGCTGCTGCTATGGCTCGAGCAGAGCACCTTCCTATTCCGAACAGTTTCATTCTCATTAATGCAAAAAAGAAAATAGTTACCTGCATCTGTTGCCACCTTTAGCTTCACACTTCGTTCTCTCATATTCTCACTCACTCCATGCATCTCTCGTTCTCTCTTGCTCTGCCACCCCATGATGAAGGACTGAGCAAACATTGGCGATGGTGGTCTCACTGAAAGCAGAATAATTTGAGTTCTGTTCTCTCCTGAACCACCTCTTTCACTCCCCTCTCCCCAGCAACTGACTCAACGTGTTACACCTCCAAACTGACAATGAAGGCTGACAATTTAATCTCTCGAATTTGATCATCAAACATTTGATCCCATTCCTCAGCTCATCACAGCAATGGTGATTGGCTTTCAATTGATCCTTCTTATGACGATGTTTATTGAACAAGATATTCATGTGCAAATCAATAATTTATTATTATTGATAGGAAGTTGTAAGTGATTTATCTTTTTCAAATTGGAATATGAGAACTATCGTTATCTGTTTCATGAAACTGAATATGCTATTTTATCATTATCTGTCTCATAAACTATTTCACCAAATAAGCAATCGATTGTACAATAAATTAACTGTATAATTATAGCATTGTTATAATGAAAATGCACGTAACAAAACAGTTGAATATTGTTACTGAGTTCGTGATTGATTGTACTTTAGCACAATCACAATATTTCTCTTGGTTCATAATAATTATGGAGATGGAATTATTTATCAAATATTTATTTATTGAATATTTATAATTAATTATTATGAAATTATTTTATTATCGTCTCAATTCAATTGGGCGTATAATTCATTTAACTTTTTGACGATCCTACAGCAATTTTCCTAACTTCAACTCATAATATAAAACTGCTCCACCATTCAAAAAAACGTCAACTTATGTATCCTATGGCTGGTGACATAAACTAAGGCGGTACCGGACTAGAGAATAGAGATACATTCAGTATCACCCGAAACAATTGGAACTTACAAGGAACTGAAGAAGCCGCCTTAATTTTTGGCACTATAATTAATCATGCACTCTTTTTACTATTAGTATGGATTGAATAGCTGACGCTAAAAAGTGAGACCTACTCATCAGCTTATGCAAAGCATCTAATGTCCCTTGATTTTTGAATAATCTTGGTAAGGGAGAGTGGGGAACAGTGAGACACTTTTTTCCAAAAGCAGATAAAAAGTTTGAAAAAGCCTTTTTTGTCGGTTTAAGTATTCCAGTAGATTCTCTAGACTATCTACTCTAAGAAAATCAATCATATAAAACATTTCTATCAAAGTTAAAAATTTTAAAATTAAAAGAGTCACATAACCTCAAATGTCTCAGTGTTTCCCACCCCTGGAGAGCACTGAGACACACCATGGGGAACAGTGAGACAAACATTTTCCACTGAAGAAGAATGATATATTATACCAATGGTTTTTTCAATATTCAAAAATAATCAATTATTAAAAACTAGTATAGTTATCTGTTACAAACAAAAAGAATGTATAAGCTCCAAGAAACTAATTTTAAAATTCAATGTCATACTGGGGAACAGTGAGACACTTCAGAGAATAGGCGAAGTTCAAAAGGATGTCTGGCTCCCCGAAAAATATCAATACACCTTTAGAACAAAGGGTATTGAATAACTTGATACCCCTATGGTGAACTAGCCCCCTCCCCCACAAGATCAAGTGGTAAACTCTGCCCAAGCGCTTATGCATTCAGCATAGTCTCACTGTTCCCCATTTTGTGTTCCATGGCTTTTTAATTTAAAAAAACATAACCTCAAAATATTATCAAGAAAATTGCATGCTGCTTCAATTAGCATGAATAACTGTATTGAGAACATCCTTGGTTCTTGTCATATTTCGAAAACTCATTTTCATAGAAGAAAAAAACTAAAAAATATTTCCGTCAAAACAGCGTCTTCAAATGAAGTCGAAATTATATTGAAACAGATCGTCGTCGTGAAGCCATCAAACATCAATCTGGTACACCACCAACATTCATCTGGTACTCTAGTAGAAGCGATTGCCACTGAACAGCGCCACTGTAGGGTGTCTACATTTTTTATTAAAAATCTTGTCTCACTGTTCCCCACTCTCCCTTATAGCTAAATTACGACTCTTATTGACAACATCAGCTGTTCGAACACACAAGGAACAGAGCTGAACAAGCCTAGCAAGCCTAGCTGAACATTATGAATGATTGTAAATTTTCATTTTGTACATTGTAGAAGTATATTTCAAACGTAGTTGTAATTTTGAAATAATTACTCAAAAGTCTTAGAAATTAATCTATAATTGATATTGCAAATTATTCATAAACTAACATAATATTTCACGGAATATAATACTGTAATACGTGAGTAGTTCGCCGTCACTTCGCTGCTTGCCTTGAAAGCTTGTGTTGTGAGCTTATAGTAAAATATCTAGTTTGCGTTTTGAGAATGGTATACGCCGGTGGCTGATGCTTTTTTAACTGGAATTGATGTGTCTGAGTCGAGCTAAACAGGGTAGAAAAGCGAATTTTAAGAGAATGGTTTATAGAACTGAATAGTGGGGTGAGAGAATTATTTCCACAACATTAACCGGATAACAAAATTCAGCATATTCAGCTCATTATCTTATTATACAGTATCTCCATCTCAGCAAGAAATTGGATGAGAATAGCCCAATAGAAAAAATACCTGTGAAAGCTTTCGTACAAAAAATAACATTAGAGAAGACTGGAATATGATGTAGACTCTGTTGAAAAATTCAGACATTCTTAAAATAACACAATAAACTCAAATTATAAACTGGAAACTGTATTAATTTTGAAACATTTTTCACTGGAAATAACGTATTAAATGATTCGAATCCGAATCCAAATAATGTTTTATTCACGGAATTGAAAGTAGAATTGTACAGTATATTCTTGCAAAATACAAGGGCTATTATTTCAAATTCCGATTGTGCCGCTAGGCCGCAGTGCAAGCAGCATTGGCCAACAATATGCGGTGATTTACAATATACCTCTCCTACTATAACCCCAACCGGTTTCGGCCATCTGACGTCATTACCAATTCATCTAGCGACACAAACATGGACAATATGTTAGAATCTCCCACCAAGTGTGAGTTGCGAGGTGTAATTTGTTTTTTTTTTGCAAGCTGAAGGGTTATCCGCAGCAAAAATTCACAGTAGAATGAAACGAGTATACGGTGGAAGCTTTATGAGTGACAGAGCACAGAGCATTGCGTGATTGGTGTAGGAAAAAAGAAGAGTATTACTCACATCGGGAGCCTAATGCTCATTCATGAACCGCCTATCCTTACTTTAAAGTGCTGCTGTGACAAAGCGTCTTTTTGACTGGTCTAAATGAGACGTTTTTGACCATCCGGGGTATTGCGCTGACTTAGCACCAAACGACTATAACCTCCCGGAACTAGAGAAGATGCTATAGGAGGGCAGAGCTTCCGAACCGACTATACGCTGCAAGGTGCTGAGAAAAACCATCTTAAATCACTGGCGGCAAACTTCTTTGAGCTACGTATAAGGAAGCTTGTACCCAGGCACAAAAAATGCATCGATTTGAATATTGAGTATGTTGAGAAGTAATTAATAATGTAGGTAACTTTTGATAACAAATTCATTCAATTACCCCCACTAGTTTCATTTTTATGCCACATCGGAAGTTCATAAAAAAATAGCCCTAGTATAATGGTGAATATTCCCCACATTTGTTTATTATCTAGACCACAATAATAGCTTGAAGAGTCTAAATTATGAAAATAACGGGTAACAGAAAACGCAATAATGATTTACTATTTCAAGTTTTGAATAACAGATAACTTTTGATTCCCCTGGAACTCCAAGCAGGAATGTATTGGAAAGCAGGCACAAACATTTTCTGAGTGATTCGACGCAGAAGGAATCTGCTTCATTTCGGTTGACAATTCTTGTTGAGCTATTTTTAATATTGCGAGTTCCCGAGATGCCAGCTTGTAATATAGCACTGTAATCTGGAAAATGAATAGGCCTTGAATACTCTGGTATCGTAGATATTCATATATTTATACTACTCTTATATGCTTATAAGGGTGAAGGAGCCTATGTATAAATGGAACTGGAATCATTTCCCATGACAGAACAAGAGTGCTTGAGGGAGAGACGGCGGCAGTTTCCTTACCATAATTTGGCTTTTCTTTGCAATTTCTTTCGTCTTATTTTTTTTCTTCCTCCTCTACATCTACTTCATCTCTTTCTCTTTCTTCCTCTTTTTCTTCTTCTTGTTTTTACTTTTTCCGTCTTCTTCTTTTTCGTCATTTTCTTGTACTTATTTTTTCCGTATTCTTATATTTCTTATTTTCTCGTCTTTTTCTTTTTCTCGTCTTCTTCTTTTTTAACGTATTTTCTACTTTTTCTTTTTCATCGTCTTCTTCTTTTTCTTTTCCTTCCTCTTCTTATTCTTCTTCTTCTTCTTATTCTTGTTCTTTTCCTTCTTCTTCTTGTTCTTCTCCTTCTTCTTCTTTTTCTTCTTCTTCTCCTCTCTTTTCTCTCTCTCTTCCTCTTCCTCCTCTTCTTCTTTTCCTCATTTTCGACTCTTCCGATTTCTCGTCCCCATCTTCTTCTTGTTCTTGTAGGACAAACGTTCTTGCTCTAACAAACCGTCTCACTCGATAGCGCCTGGCTAAATCTACTGGAATATCTTCGCTAGGCGGAATTTTCTCAACCTTATACCTACCGTGCCATTGCTCCTCCTTTTATAGGGTCGCCATGTTGCTTAACAACCGAGGAAAATCACAGTTCATAGCAGTTTATGTTCAATATTCTATTTCCAAGTTGAGCAGAAATCCATGAGGCGTATGTTTTCCAACACCATTAGTTAGGCACAATCGCCTCCATGAACGAAATACAGCTATTGCACCTTTTCCCAGGGATGCTCTTGTTCTATATCGAGATAATCAGGGTTGGTTTAATAAATGAAATAGTCTCTGAAGCTACTAATTCTCTAGTTCAGCTAGTTTCCATTAACACAAGCTGCGGTCACAAGTCGGACACAAAATACAATAGTACCATGTAGTTGTATGGCAAGGTTATAAGAGACATTTTATTTTTCTAATAACCTTGGTTGAATGGAGCAACGTGAATAAAATATCAGCTGATCAGTGTGTGTTTCTCTTTACAACTACATGTTTCTATTGCATTTTGTGCCCGACATGAGCCCGCGACTTGAAATGAAGTAAACCCACATTTAGACTTCCAAAAGATTTCTGTTTTGAAAACTTGCAATTTTGAAACCAGATTATCAATCATATATCTTGAACTATCATTCATATACTATCAGTTCACTAATACTGATCACAAGAAGGCAGAGAAACCAAAGATAATCTTCAGTAGTAGTTGTATGAAGAGTCCGAGGGAAACAAAACAGTATTATTCTAGGGTGGTGGGTGAGCTCAGAGATTTTTGAAGAATCAATCAAATTCTCTCTGGGTCAGCTAGACAGAATCCTACATGTTTATGAACTGGAAAATAAAATAGATAGATATATAGATGCAATTAATATACAATATTCAAAAATTATTTAAACGTTTCTAAGCAGGGTGTAAGAAATTCAAGAGTAAGTGCGGACTATTCAAAACAATAATAGGAGATATAAGCCAGATTAAAATAAAAGTATAATAGAATTGGGTTTAATACTACAAGCAGTGTTGAGGAATACAACCATAGAATTTCAGATATTATTGAGAGTGAACACTATGGAGTTGGAAAATAGATAGAAAATGACTTCATTAGATTCAGTGTGGTTGTGGTATTAATTACTCAGAAAGACATCTCAAATCAATAATGAAATCAGTACTTGTAACATTAAAGTAGAAAGGGGTCACGCGAAGACGCACAATCAAGTAGATAAGAATTTTCCCTCTAACGCAAAAGCAAGGAAAAATAGCGACCAGGAAAAAAAGATGAACTGCTTATTAAAGTTACCCTGCACCGATTAGAGATTCAGAGATGGAAGAGACGAGAAAGCGAAAATAGCTCCCTTGGAGAGAGATTACGCAAGGTGCGAATAGAAATGAAGCAGATGCAACAAAAATAGTCTTGGAGTGAATAAAACACCCAACAAAAAATTGGAGAGCTTTTGAGGGGAACGTACAAGGAAACTCCACGCCGAAAAGGAGAGAGAATTAATAATCAAAGACAAAATTGTAAATTAATAAGGGCTTTCTTATGACATGAAGACAAAGTATAGTCTGTCCAAGCAAAGAGGACCCTCTGGCAAGATGGGAAAATGACTCAAGCTCGATCAATATCGGTTAAAAAATTATCAATTTGATATCAAATTATGAATCAGAATGTTTTTTACGATTGAGACTAAATAGAAAATTGTCGAACCAATATTGATCGAGCTTCAGTCATTTTCTCATCTTGCCAAAGGGTCTTCTTTGCTTAGATGGACTATACTTGGAAGGTGCTAGTCGTTGGAAAAAACTCGATAAATGTGTAGATAGATGTTTTCAAAATCATGTGAATGTGGAGGATGAGATGATTTACGTTTATGTTTTGTGTTTAATTTAGCTATCTTTTCTTTGAATGATGTTGAAAGATGGATGTGTGGTTTTTCATTATCTTGTGAATCTCGAATATGTAATTCTCCAAGGGAATAAAGAACAAAATACCACTAATAAATGAATCAGGTAAACAAACATAAAATAATAGAGGATAATAGATAATAGAGGATAAAAAATAATAGATAGGATAATAGAGGATGAGCAAGCATTATTGACTAGATGGAGTAAGAAAATGTGAAGCAAATCATCATAAAGCACAATCTGTTCATTATTTCGTTCTTTGTACCTTCTACTGAACTGATGTTCAGTAAGCCATAATGTCTTCTCAGTAGAAATTATTCAGTGAGATATTTCTGTCTCATGATTTCTGTTATAAGGCCTTTCGAGGGAACTGTAGGGGTGAATGAAATAAGGCTGATTAATGGGAGATTGGTTGTCTCCAACTACATTATATATGATTTATTCTAATAATCACTCCTACTGCGGAATACTCATTAGTTATTCACGTTTTCAGATCCTAAATAAAATTATATTTAACGTATATGAGTATAACTATTCGATTTGTTATTATTCAGGGATCTCACTGCCTCAATTATAATAAAATAAGAATTTCTTTTAATATGCATATAGGCTACTCTGTTCCCCTCATCGCTCACTAATATAATAGCTCACTAGTATAATAGGCTAAGAGTGAATAAAACAATATCAGCAAAGATTTTCACTTGTCGTTGCTTATCAATTGAACAATGAAAATCTTAATAGGATACGCAGGTCACATCCCTTCCAAATGTTTGCATGGCTTGTAGCTTGTACAGCGCTCGTACTAATCAGATCCGCTGTTGAAGGAATGCTCACTGCGTCTCTTCCTAGTTATGCAGGAATGGCATACAGCCGTGTTTCTAGTTATTTGGGTAGCTTCTATAGCAGCAAAACAAAGCAGAGGTAAAGTGAAATCATAGCTCATAAATCAACGTTATCAGAGCGGCATTATTCCGTTAAATGCTAGCTATGCAATCTGGATACCATAACATTCAATCTGATGAACAATGGCTTTCAACTAGGAGTTGGAGATGGTTGAAATTGAAACTATATCACTGTACTTATTAATAAGCAATTGTTTTGAATTACTATCAACACATCCTGCTCTCTTAACTGCTTCGTGGATGAGATGAAATTATATACATGTACAATGTAGGTAGGTATATTTTACCACTCCGAGCGCACTTCAAGGTCACCATGACGTCATAACCTAACCTAAGTTTTTGGTATCTAACCTAACCTAACAAGCCCCCCACCACTCCCACAACCTAATTTTGGCAAGAAAAAATCTAATATGGCGCCTAACCTTTTTTTTTATCTCTAACCTAACCTCTAACACCCTAAGCCAATACTCCAGCCCCTACCCATACTCCATTGTATCATTGTTATTGAATTTTTTCAACAGTTGAACTTTCAAAAAATGACAAAATCCTCCACATAGACTTGAATTGTTTCCTTGTCTTATATACCTAATAGATAGACTATTTTTCATGTTTCTTCACCTCTATATCAACAAATTTTGGACCTCTTGACAGTGAAGTTTTCTCATCACTCCAAAAATTACTAAAACAATTTAGCTTGTATAGAAAATCCAGGAAGTCATGTAATCAGAGGTGCCTATCCCCCCCATGGACAGAAGCGCAAATCCCCCCCTTTTTCAACTGCTTCAAACCCCCCCCATTTGAATAATAATATAATCTTAATATAATTAAGAAAATTTTTGAAGAATTATAATCATCTTTGAAGAATTAAATTCCCAAGAGTGAAAAAGCGATCAACAGTCAACATATAAAAGAAAACATAAATGTTCTCCCATACAAAAAATTAAGTCTTCTCAAATGAATTTTTGAAGTACGAAAATAAAATAAGTCCTTCAAAGGATCTTTTATTGATAGGCTATATTTTCCACTTTGCCATTGATTCAATGTGTCTCCATCAATTGTTCTATTTTACTTTCAGGTAGATTACAAAATATTAGCACCAAGCAGACATAATTTTAATTAAGGTTTATAGGACAAAGTTTAGAATTAGATACAATCATGATTTATGTGAAACTGTCACATAATTGAGTAGATAGTGAATCAGTTGTAAAATTTTTTTTGTTGAAAAATTATTGATGTAGTCAGTGCTTGATTTGTTGAATTACGGCGGCAGGAGCGTGCGTGGGCTGAAGGGGAGTCCGGGGGTCCCCCCCGGAAAAAAATGAAATTTCAACTCTCTAAAACCCGCCTTTAGAGTAATTTTGAAGCTTTCAGCTGTGTATTTCTACCATCATTTTTCCATATTTTTAATAGAAAATTATAATGATTTACTCTTCCTCACAGAGATACCGCCAAGATTAAGCCCTGGTTGTAGTAAACATATAATCGACAAATTTATTTCATCAAGTTCAAAAGTGTCTCTGTACTGTATAATATTTTTCAATCACATCAAAACTCGAGGATTTTCCTCCCAAGTTACACATTTATTCTATTCACCCATTGACTTTTTATTCATTCAGATAGCCTAGGTTATGATGAGTGGGTGAGTAATACTTAGGCTTACAGACGTTTCTGAGTAGACAATGAGGTGATACAATGGATGAAGAATGTAGAGGTGGAAGTTTAAGGGTGATGTTGAACAAACAAATGAATGAAAAGACTTTTGCCTCCAAAAAAAAGATAAGGTTCAATAAGAAAATCGTCTTAATCGACTTTGATCATTCCAAAAAAGTCTAATATGAATTTGCGACAAGTTCCGAAGTATGCATAATACAGGTGACAAGAAATCTCGTCCCAGAACTCTGCAATAACTAAAAGATGTCATTAGGCATGAATATATTCATTCCAAGGGAAGTTACACGAGGAACTATGAACAAATTGAGAGAAAAAAGTGAGAATGATATCATTTATCAGACTTACTTTTCAAAAATAAATCGAGTGTACTAAGTGATGTTGAATGGAATCATATTGGCTTTTCACAAATAAAGTAATTGAACACTTTATTGTGATAGGACTTTCAATGCAGAATAAAAAAGAACATATTTTCACTAGTAACCTCCAAAATAAGTATCTATATTCCTGTATTTGAGTTTTATAACTAAAATATTTTTTCTGAAATCATTTAATATAGTAACTAACTTATAGCCCTGAGTTCAGGACATTACCAGAAGGAGACTCTTCAAGGATAGTAATAAACTAATATAAGGACACTCGTGACTTTCGTAAAAGTTAACTGATCTTGACAAACTATAGTTTTTTGTTCTCAGCTCATCAAAGCGTTTGAAATGCATGTATAATTTGTTAAATTTTATCGAAAATTAAGAATTTCACTATCTTGAGTACATTTTCATGTACCAAGAAGAAGGCTACCATTTGTGTTAAAATGCGTCCATCTTGGAAGCCATAGGTGGGGAAAAGTAGCATTTGGGCTCAAATTGTAGAACATAATCTCCCATTTCTTTGAAGAAATATTAATTTTGCTACTTTGAATAATCAAATAAAGAAATTTTCAATGAGTGTTAATAGTGTAAGAATATAAAATATAAAACCAGAAAATTGAGGGATCATAATGAAATTTCCTTCCCCCCAACGTGGAACAACGTGGAAGATATGAGCGGAAAATGAAATCCCTAGCAAAAAAAAAAAAAAATATCAGATGAAAACCTCTTACAAGTTTTGATAGTGGATGAATATAACACAGAAAATCAAAGATTATTACAAAAATCTCCCCCCCCCAAAACTTGAAAACTATAATAAGCTGAAAGCAGAATAAGTTATCAATTGAAATATTATATTATAATAATATTATAACTACAATAATGACGACTGTGATATACAGGCACTTATGTTGCCATTTGTAGGCTATCTATGCAGAAAATAAAGGAATTTAAATTTGAATATATTTATAAGGTATTTTTTGCCGGTATGAATATAAAACAAAAATATTTTCAGGCCTATTGTAAAAAAATCACAAACTCATAAAATATATACTGTGAAAACAGAATTCCCCTCCCCTAAAAATAGAATAATTGAATTTTTTAAAATAATTTTATTTTGGGGTGAATTTTTTATGAGTGTTAATAGTGAATAAATATAACACAAAAAGCCATTGAGGACTGATTGTAAACCCCCCCCCAAGACTTGATAAGTATAAACAGATAATATATCAAGATATTATAGGAAAAAATTTCACAAGTGTTGAATCTATCCATATCTATAAAAGCGAAATGGCACTGACTGACTGACTGATTCATTCATTCATCACCAGAACTAAAAATCCACTGAACCGAATGCGTTCAAATTTGGCAGGCATGTTCAGTTGGACGTTTAGACGCTCGCTAAGAACGGATTTCAGGAACTTTTCAAGGATACGCCAAATATTAAGGGTTTTCTATAGTTTTTCGGCGTTTTCTCAATTTTTTCGAGAACCAATCGGTAGAAAATGTTGATATTTGGTAGGTAGGTTCAGATAAGGTCTAGAAATGTTGTGTTAAGATATTTTTGAATTCCGTGAATTCAGTGGTTCAGCGAGAGTATAGATAAACTAATTTGGAAGATATTGAATCAAGTTTCAAACTATGTCTGATATAGTTCCAAAGGTTACGCTCAATATTGGCGTTTTACTATTTTTCAGAATTTTCTGAGTTTTTCTTTGATTTTTCGAGAATAAATTAGCAGAAAATATTTAGATTAGGTAAACAGGTCCAGATTAGTTCTAGAAATGCTGTGTTCAATAAGTTTTGAATCCTTTTGAACGGAATTTGCAGGCGAGCAAAGCGAGCCTGTTTGTCTTAGCTTACACTAACAGAGGTTATGCAGGCGAGCGAAGCGAGCCTGTTTGACTCACTGACACTGCTGATACTGTCGGGGGTCCAGGGGGCCAAGACCCCTGGCTAGGCAGAGAAGGCGAGCGAAGCATGCCTGCCGGATAGTATCTATATAAGCGAAATGGCACTGACTGACTGACTGATACATTTATCACCAGAACTAGAAATCCACTGAAGCGAATGCATTCAAATTTGGCAGGCATGTTCAGTTGGACGTTTAGACGCGCGCTAAGAAAGGATTTTAGGAACTTTTCAAGGATACGCCAAATATTTCAGTTTTTCTAGAGTTTTTTGGAGTTTTCCTCATTTTTTCGAGAACCAATCGGTAGAAAATGTTGATATTTGGTGAGCAGGTTCAAATGAGGTCTAGAAATTTAGTGTTAAAACATTCTTGCAATCCGTTCAAGATTACGCCAGTAATCAGGTTTTCAAAATTGTAGATGTGTTGCGGGTTGCATATCTTCCGCCTTGATACGACCAATCCTAACTGTAAATTGAATGGTTCAGCGAGATTATAGATGAATCAATTTGGAAGATATTGAATCAAGTTTTAAACTATGTCCGATATACTTCCCAAGGTTACGCTATTAGCGGTTTACTATTTTTTGGAAATTTGTGAGTTTTTCTTAGATTTTCTAGAACAAATTGGCAGAAAATGTTGCAATTAGGTGAACAGGTCCAGATCAGGTGTAGAAATGCTGTGCTCAATAAATTTCAAACCCCTACTGAACGGAATAATTTGCAGGCGAGCGAAGCGAGCCTGTTTGTCTCAGCTGACACTGACAGAGGTTTTGCAGGCGAGCGAAGCGAGCCTGTTTGACCCACTTGCACTGCCTATACTGTCGGGGGTCCAGGGGGCGGAGCCCCATGTTTAGGGGAAGAAGGCGAGCGAAGCGATCCTGCCGGCTTGTATTTAATATGAGAAACATTTTCAGCTTAATTAAAAAAAAAACTCTTCAAAACTTTTAAGATAGAGGCCCAAGCTGAAAATGAAACTCATTCAAAATAGAATAGCTAAATTTTAGTGAATGAATATAAGAAAAATCATTCTGGGGATAGTCATGAAGAATCCCCCCCAATTTGAAGAATAAAAGCTGAAAATACAATTCCCTAACAATATTAGAATTGAATATGAGAAATAAAATCTTCTACAAGTGCTTGAATATATCACAAAAACCATTCTAGGGCTAATTATGAAAAATCCCCCCCAACTTATAGAAAATGAGCTAAAAAATAGAATCCCCCCAAAAATCGAAGAAGCGCATTTGCGCTGCTGAACCCCCCTCTGGGCACCCCTGCATGAAATTAATGAATTAAGTTTAATATATCAAACACGAATCCTAATTAATGTCATATTTTAAATTACAATATTCAGGAGATACCGTATCCACAACTGAAGTATTGGCAACTGAAAAATAAATTAGCATTAAAAAATAGAAATTCTATGAACGATGACACTCCAAATGTACTGGTATTTCCAGGACGAGAATTATTTCATTTCTGGTAGAAGGGTCAATGGAACAGAAATAGTGGTTAGATAGAAGAATGGTCAGGTATCAATTATAAGGCAGATAGATAAAAGTTGAATGTGGAAAATGTGTCAAAAATTGAATGCTATATAGTTACAGTAGGCATATTTACTATAAATAGAATAATTCTAAGAACTAGTTATTCATAGACCAGACTTGGGAAGTGCTTTCGTCCCTCATTTCAATAATTAATGGAACTGCATTTATAGATGAGAATCAGCTGTTTCTCCCTCTCTTTGATAGCTTTGTTTGATGGATAAAGATGTCTATTCATTTCATAACGTTATGTTGTCGATGAGAGCTGATTTATCTATTTCATTGTAAGAATTTCAAGAAAGACTGTGCTAATCAGTTTCACTTTAAACATATTTCCGAAAATCATACTCTTAGAGCTATTCAACTCATGCATAGTAATGCTACTGAGGCTGACCAAATTTCTATAAAATTTATAAAGAAAATGGTATTTTCAGTCAGGGCCGTAGACAGGAATTACGGGCCCCGGGCAAGATCACCTAACCGGGCTCCTCATAGCAGATTTATATAAAATTTCCTCATCATCTTTTCCATTTTATAGGTCTATTCTCAAAAGGGTTGGAAAGATATGATGTAGACTGTCCAAGCAAAGAGGACACTCTGGCAAGATGAGAAAATAGCTTCAGCTCGGTCAATATTGGTTTAAAAATTATTGATTTGGTCTCAAATTGTAGATCTGAATGTTTCCTACAATTGAGACCAAATCAATTATTTTTGAATCAATATTGACCGAGCTGGAGTCATTTTCTCATATTGGAAGGGTCGCTTCTTTGCTTGGACAGACTATACAATAAAATGCAGAAATTGAACATGAAGGATTCTTGAACATGAATTGAATATTATTAGAAGTTGTAGGCTACCTACAGAAAGTGAGCTTATGGAAGTAAGTAGTATCAGTGCTTGATTTCTAGAAAAAAATATGGGAGCGGAGGGTGAACTGGCTCACGGGGGTCCGGGGTTTCCACCCACGGAAAATTTTTACAAATCACACTTGAATTGGAGCATTTTTAGCAAATCTGGACAATGTTTTGTAGCTGTTTTTTATAAAACAAATAATACAATTTTAAAGAATGAAAAAAAATCACAAAGCTTTTTTGAACCAGGCATGGTTTTTACCATTTCAAAAACACTATTTATATAATCTATATAGGCCTTAATTTTCCTCAAGTTTTAAAACATCCGGTTTAAGAATAACAACATGATTCAGAATAAAATTGCATTATGTTGCAAGAACAACTCTTCACAATAACAAGCAATATTATTCTCTGATTGAATATAAAGCTATTAAACAATTTAGTGACTGACGAAAATAACATAAAAAATGAAAACCAAACTAGGATTATAGGCCTATATATTTTTGATATTCAATCCATGGGGTTTTGAAATTTATTCCATTTTTTAAGAAATGTGTGTTTAAAATTAACGGTTGAGTAGTAGGCCTAAAAGAAATAAAATCTGATTCAATTCTAATTTTAAAAAATAATAATAATTTTCATGGGCTAATTATTATGAACCTGTATGATTGATTAAAACACTTTTTTGACCTTATTTTTCCGGGCCCCTGCCAACAATTTATGGGCTCGGGCCCCATACGGCCCTGTTTGCAGTTCTTACATACATCACTTCAATTTTCAACAAGTTCCTCGAAACAGATCAGTTCCCTGAAAATTGGAAGTATGCTCTAGTTCGTTCATTGAAAAAAATTCCCTCACCCAATAAGGTTGAAAATCTTAGACCAATTAGTATTCTACCTGCCCTCTCTAAAGTACTCGAAAGACTAGTTCACAGTCAAGTTGTAGCATTTCTAGAACAGAATAACAAACTACATAACTTTCAATCTGGGTTTCGAAAATCTCACTCAACTGAAACAGCGCTTCTGCGTATAACTGAAGATATAAGGCTAGCTATGGATCAAAGGAAATGTACAATTTTAACTCTATTCGATTTTTCCAAAGCATTCGACACCGTAGACCATAATATCCTCCTAAGTTAGCAATCCTTGGGTTCAGTACTCAATCACTAGTATGGTTCAATTCCTACCTTGAAAATAGAGAACAATGTGTATCTGTTGCTGATAATAAATCTAATTGGAGAAACGTTCTACATGGTGTACTACAAGGTTCTATTTTAGGTCCCCTCTCATTTAGTCTTTATGCAAATGACCTTCCTTCTGTTATAAAGTCTTCCAAATTTCATACATATGCTGACGACCTTCAAATTTATACTAGCTGCCCCATCACAGAGTTCAACGAAACAGTAGACAAAATCAACGAAGATTTAAACTCAATATTCGAATGGAAAAAGAAAAATGGTCTTAAACTAAATCCTAATAAAATGCAGCAAATAGTTATTGGTAAATCACGCTCTATGTCAATATTGTTAACTATAGTTAACAATATTGACATGTACACTATCCATAAAATTTCAATCGATGATAACGAAATACCCTACTGTAGCTCTGTTAAAAACTTAGAAATAATCATAGATAAGAATTTAGACTGGTCAGAACAGGTCAATAAAACATGTAAGAAGTTTTTTCAGCCATGCACTCATTAAAGAAATTACAAGATATCCTACCTAGAAATATTAAACTTATTAAATAAAATATTATTTAATATTAGTAAATAGTAATGTAATTAGTATAGTAAATGAAATATTAAACTTTAACCAATAAATTAAATCACTAATCTTCCCGCACTTGATGTATTGCAACTCAGTACTGAACGATATACAAGTTACATTGAATGAAAAACTACAGCGTTGTCAAAATTATTGCTTAAGGTTTGTTTACTCTCTCCAACGCCATGAACGAATCACCCAAGCCCACATTTCAAGTTCAACTTTAAAGCTACCCGATCAGAGGAATTTCCGGATAATTAAAATAGTTAGAGTTATATTAAAACACTAGCCGGCAGGCTCGCTTCGCTCGCCTTCTCCGCATAGCCAGGGGGCTGAGCCCCCTGGACCCCCGACAGTATCAGCAGTGTCAGTGAGTCAGCATAACCTCTGTCAGTGTAAGCTCAGACAAACAGGCTCGCTTCGCTCGCCTGCAAATTCCGTTCAGAAGGAATTCAAAACTTATAGAACAAAGCATTTCTAGACCTAATCTGGACCTGTTCACCAAATTTCGACATTTTCTACCAATTCATTCTCGAAAAATCCAAGAAAAACTCTGAAAATTCCTAAAAATAGTAAAACGCTAATATTGAGCGTAACCTTGGAAACTATATCGGACATAGTTTGAAACTTGATTCAATATCTTCCAAATTAGTTTATCTGTAATCTCGCTGAACTTACAGTGAGGATTGGTCGTATCAAGTTGGAAGATATGCAACCTGCAATACATCAACAATTTTTAAAAACCTGATTACTGGCGTAATCTTAAACGGAATTCAAAAATATCACACAACATTTCTAGACCTTATCTGAACCTACCTACCAAATATCAACATTTTCTACCGATTGGTTCTCGAAAAAATTGAGAAAACGCCGAAAAACTATAGAAAAACCTTGATATTTGGCGTATCCTTGAAAAGTTCCTAGAATCCGTTTTTAGTGCGCGTCTAAACGTCCAACTGAACATGCCTGCCAAATTTGAACGCATTCGGTTCAGTGGATTTTTAGTTCTGGTGATGAATGAATTAGTCAGTCAGTCAGTCAGTCAGTGCCATTTCGCTTTTATAGATATAGATTCTAAACCAGTTTATTTCATGGACGATTTCAAATTTGTTTCTGAAGGTAGAAGAATTGACGTGTCTCATACTAGAACAGGGGAAAAAACTTTGCGGATTCCAAATCACCGTACTTCCATTTATACAAAGTCCTTTTTAGTTTCCGGCGGCCGTGCTTGGAATTCACTTCCTAATTCCATTGAATCTATTGAGAGTCGAGCGAGCTTTACCTCAAAACTTAGAAATTATCTTGTAGAGAAAATGATTGAGAACGTTCAACCCTAGAGCAGCAGCATGACAACCCTTCATCATTCATCCCATCTATCACCCATTCAATATATTTGTATATAAACCATTTGCTGTAGTTATGACAAATTTCATTATTCATCCCATTATCAACCATCAATCATTATTTTAATTACGGAAATTATTAATAATTACTAATAACAATTATGCAAAATTTCAAGGCCACGTGTTAATGGAAAGGATATCTTCGATAGCCTTTCCCAAGAATGAACTTCTTTATGTCCAAACTTCGCCATCTAGATAATTTGATCAAAATAAGAAGATTGCCAATTATATATTTTTTTACAACTTGTTTATGGTGTAAAATTTCCATGATTTTCGTGTTCACTTGTACTTTTTTGTTGATTAATTACTGAGTTTTACTAGTTACTGTATAATATTTTATTCCTGTATAGAGTTATAGCCTACTTTCTATATTATTTGATTATCTAGAAACTAAGCTGAATTGTTCTGTTATTATCTACATGAATAAAGAAATCTAAATCTCTCTCTCTCTCAAGAAATCATTTCTTGTTAGTGCGTGTCGCGCATGAAATAACCTTCCAATCACCATCAAATCCATTGAGAGCCGTGCGGGCTCCAATTCAAAATTGAGAAAACACTTTTTCGAAAAAATTACGGAGTCTTTCCAAAATTAGAGCAACCACATGACAGCTTTCTTCCCTTTCATCCCTCCATTCATCTTCTCATAGTCAATCGTATCATTTTAAATTCTAGTAATTTTTTGTCAATACAAATAATTAGTAAAATTTTCAATGTTTAAATGGAACGAAATAGGATTATCACTTACTAATTCAACTATTTCATCTCTCAATAATACAGTCTATTTAGTTCCATCGATTAAAATTGAGCCCATGCTTAGGTTGATTTCATTATTCAGTAATACTAGCTTTAATTTAACTCAAACAATTTAAATTTTATTTATTTTTCTCAATTCATCTTCAATTTTCTAACCAATCTCATCATCATTCCAAATTCCTATTGTTCTCATCATTCTCATCTACTTTTTAATTTATGTAAGTCATAGCATTAATTTCTTTTATAAATTCCATAGCATTCAATTATCAATTCTTATTCGAATTTATTAAGAAAATATAAGCCTATGGTTGAGTGTTAATGGGAGATGTTCTTGAGCATTCCTCTCCAAGAATGGACACTTATATGTCCAAACTACTCCTTTTTATGTAATTACAGCATCAGTTATATACAGTACAGTTAACATAATTATTAAATCCTACATTTCAATCATTCTCGTAAGTTCTGATACAGTCATTAATAGTCTATACTTAGTTATTAAAACGAGCGATGTAATTAGTATCATTTTTAATTTACATAATATAGGATATGAGCCGATGCATTTCTGTAATTTACATGTATAAAGTAAATGAATCTGAATCTGAATCTTTATGTTTATAACTAGCTTTCATCCTCTCTATGTTCTTGGTATTATAGCAGCTTGAATCAATCAATCTGTTTCTCACTCTCGTTATATATTCACATTACCTCTTTATCGTGTGGTCTCTTTCTTGATCTATATCTATACAGGGTGTTTCAGGAGGAATGTGCAACACTTCTCAGGCTAATTCCTTACACCAAGTAGACAAAAAAAGTTCCTTGGAGCAAACCCCCAAAAACGCTTTGTTACCGAGATAACAATGGCAGAAAATTGAGATTTTTAAAGAAATATTAGTTTTTCCAATTACTTAGAGGCTCTACTCAGGTTCTAAAATGATCAATTCCTATGTAAAATCAGCCTAGGAATTCAATGAAACCAGTTTGAAGTTTGAAGCTTCAACGGTTATTGAGATAATTGGAAAAATATTCTAAAAACGCCATTTTTCAACTATATGGGTTATAACTGGATAAGGAATCATAAATTCGTATTTTTTATTAATGGAAGTTAAAAAGAGTCGGATTCTAAAGAAAAAGTTGATTGACGGCGATTGTGTAAATCTTACCCAAATCTCAGAAATAGCAATCAAAAATCACAAAACCGCTACTAAACACAACTTTTCACTTGTGCTATGTTTTGTCAATTTATTGATTTTTGATCGCTATTTACTGAGATTTGGGTAAAATTTACACAATCGCAGTCATTTAACTTTTTCTTTAGAATCCGACTCTCTTCAACTTCATTAATAAAAAATACAAATTTATGATTCCTTATCCAGTTATAACCCCTATTGTTGAAAAATGTCGTTTTTTAGTATATTTTTCTAATTATCTCAATAACCGTTGAAATTACAAACTAATTTTTTTACAAACAAATTAATTTTCTCTACGATTTCTAAATTCACTTTGAAAAACACGACCCACTAGTAATTCTTAGAACGTAGTTGCCTATTATTTTAGTGCATTACAAAATCGGTTTGATCTCTAAATACACTAATAGTACGGTGCAATTAGACTCGAACCTCAATATCCAAATAGAAATGACGATTCTCATACCAACTTGTTCTATATAGCCCCTTTGTAATTTTTGAGGAGTTTTTGGGGTTGTAAGGTTTTTTTTAAATCGCTGTAGCACCACTGAACATAGAAGTGTGAATTTGGTGTAATATTAAAGAGAAATGAATTTTGCCGAGAGGGATTTTGAAATACGGATGCAAGTGTTTTCAATTCAATTCAATTCAATTCAATTCAATTCAATTTGAAAGTTACTAGCTTTCAAAGTAACGGAATAATTCCTGTGAATGAAATATGGAGTTTAAAAAAATGTAACTTGGAAACAGTTGTTGATTGGTTCGGCTACAATTCACGAAAAACTGAGATTTTTCACCTTTCACCCCCTCCCCCAAAACCCCGACGCTCAAAAGGGTGCAACTTTTTACCAAACAATAAAGGGGTTGTATAGAGCAAGTTGCTTAGGAATCGTTCTTCCTCTTTGGATGTTGAGGTTCGGTCTTTTTTTGAACTAGCCCAATTGCACCGTACTATAAAGTCCACAAGATATTTCTTGCTACATGCTCATCTATATAAATATATCTTAATATCTTACTGCTGATTTGGATCTGACTGCCGCTTACCCACGTATCTTTCTTAACCCATAAAGGCTTGGAATAAGCAAAGTAAAAGTCTCAAGGAGGCGGCGAATTTACATTTAGCCTATATGGCAGGTGTATTAGCTGATGCTGGAGTGGTGGCTTGAAGTTGTGGCAGAGGATGGAGTAAGGGTATGGGCTGAAGAATTGGCTTAGGTTGGGTTAGGTATGGAAAGAAGGTTGGGCACCAAATTAGTTTTTTCTTTCCAAAATTAGGTTGTGGAAGTGGCTTGTTAGGTTATTAGGCTACTAAAAACTTGAGTTAGGTTAGGATTTGACGTCATGGGTGACCTTGATCGCCACCTTGAATTTTTTTCCCGCCAAAACTAGGTTGTGAGAGTGGTGGGGGCTTGTTAGGTTTGGTTAGATACCAAAAACTTAGGTTAGGTCAGGTTATGACGCCATGAGTGACCTTGATTCCCATCTTGAATTTTTTTCCTGCCAAAACCAGGTTGTGGGAGTGGTTGGGACTTGTTAGGTTGGGTTAGGTACCGGAAACTTAGGTTAGGTTAGGTTAGGTTATGACATCATCGGTGACCTTGATCGCCATCTGAATTTTTTCCCCGCAAAACTATGTTGTGGGGGGGCTTGTTAGGGTAGGTTAGATACCAAAAACTTAGGTCGGGTTATGTTATGACGTCATAGGTGAACTTGAAGTGCGCTAGGAGTAGTAAAATATACCTACTAATGTACATACATTTCACTTTCCACAAGCAAACATTGCATGTGACTCCTAAAGGATGAAGACGAGCAATTTCCCAATTCAAGTGCTCATAACTGATATAGTAACATCTATATCGGCTTTGCCTCATCAAACCCCCTCATTCTCAATCTCAATACTTTTCGTTTCCCTTTCCTGCCATCCTTCCAATCTCCCATTCCTTATCGTTCCCTTCTCAATCGCAGACAAAATTTCTCTTGCTAGGTAGTAGCTTCTCCTCACTTCAACCGTCACCAACGAGCCACCATCAAACGAACAAATTCAATTGTGTTGTCGATTCTATTGTTGGAAAAACGGCGTTGCAGACACACTACTTCTCCTAGACTGATCAATATTGAAGAAAGAAAGAGATCTGTAAACTTAAATACCGAGATTAGCTCCAATTATTGTACATTGCGCTCTACACATTGAATATTTTTACAGGGTTAAGAACCAATTGTTTTATCAATTACTTTCCAGATCGTTTAAATATCTCATGTATAGAAAAAAAGATCTCTCATTTTTCCATATTTCGAGCTAGCCTCTAGGCTGATTGTTATGTGCTTGAAAATACTTCTATGCTATTTTCACGGTCTGTGATTAGACTTAAAGAATGCCCTAATTCTGAATAATTTCTACTCAAATATTTATGAAGTAATTTGAGATGAAAATGACCAAGTTTCCATTGGTCGGTGAACTCTTCATTTCTCTTTAATGTAAAATAAAAAATCACGAAAATTATTCTTATTTAATTTCATCAATATTATTCAAATTTTATAAAAATTATTTCAAATCATTACAAAATTCTAATATTGGATTAAAATCAAGTTTGATTAATTATTGCGATATTAATTTTAGTGTTCGATTATGCTGGTCAATGTTTGTGTCGGGAATAATTCAAACCATAGAAGCCATATACATTAACACAACAAGCGGGTTTTTTACATTGTGCACATTAGAAGTAAGCTCTATAAAATATTCATAACTCCTCTTTTTTGCATGTATCTAAAATTTACCGCATCACCACACCACATACTTTTTGATACTCTCCGATTTTCGATATGCCCTAATCAACCTTATTTATTATCACTTCATTGAAAACGCAATCAATTTTGGCGACCGGAGCGTATAAAAATCTAATTTATAACCTACGGTAATGTGTTTTACTGGCGGTTCAAAGACAAGTCCAATTCGAAACCATTAATCAAACAAAATTATGCACCCGGGACAGCTTAATCACATTACCAAAACAAATGGACGGAGCGTTCACAACAGAGAGTCGGGTGAGTACCCTCATCATCTATGTTAGTGTGCTTGCTCTGAAAACCCTTTTGTCAGCTACATGATCAACAAGCCATGTAAGGGCTCACTACTGGTTGTGTTTGCCTACTGAAGTTATTCCTAATCAAAGACTGATCATCCCGTGGATAATTACAATAGAAATATTCATCTAGTCTAGAAATTTCATCGATTTATCTAGTAAGCTCGAATCTTAAGTCGGCTTTCACATTGGGTTATTGTACATGTATTGAATAATTTGTATCGAGCCTCATCTTTTGACATTTATCTTTATATTCACATAATAATCATAATCAACATGTGTTATTACAGGGACCACGGATACTAGAACATCTATTCTAGTAGGCCTACTATCCGTGATAGGGACAAATGAGAAACATGAGGCTTGATAAATCACACAATTCACCAATATGAGAGCCTTTTTAGGTTTCGAATATCCCTTGAACTCAGTGCGAGAATGAATTTATAAAAAGTGAATTTTCTCTGTTCTTGAATTTCTTTATAGCTTATATTACAATTTGAATATGATGGAGTTATGGAAAATATCAGGTGTATCTCCTCACGCTGTGAAGTTCTATAGTAGAGATATTTTTCCATCAAATAAAATACTGAGGAAATGGATGGAACTATGTTGTTCGTTAATGAGCGATTCAACTTTCCTCATTCAACTCAAAGTTCATGTTTGGAATAAAACATGATTGGCTCCATATCAGTAATTCAAGTGTTTTCCAGCCCTAGATTATCTGAGGGTAAGGAGTCATGTGGAAATTCGGATTGAAATCAGATCTGTTTTGAATGGGTAAGCATATATTGGTTGCGTTTTCCGCTATATTAAAGAAATGAAATCCAATTTACTTTCTTCCACATTCATATTGAATCAGCACTGCCAGTCACGAGAGAGGAATGCGCCGCGCTTTTTCTTCCACCTTTGTCTTTTGGAACTTTTCTGGTGATTTTATTTTCCTTTCAAGCACATCTTCTATTTGTTTTCTCCCCCTTCCTTCATCTTGGGTTTGGTGGTGGCTAATATACATAGCCTTCCTTTTATTGATTTGAATAACAGAGATTGGAAAATGAATTTCTCAAATTTATTCAAGCACCTATGGAATGTTTACGAATCTGTATGGATTTTCACTGCAAGAACACCATTTCCTATCATATTTTTTTTTCTCTCAATGAATTCTATTCAATGTATAAATTATTAATCTCAGAACCCTTTTCGAATTATTTTTATTTCATCATGCCGTGTGAAGCTCTTTAAAGTCCACTTCTCTCCTTTCATCAAATAAATTTGATTCATCTGCAACTTCCCAACTACAAATCCGAAAGATCTATTGAATCATGATTTTTAATCATAGAACTAGAATTGAAAATTTTGAAAATAGTAAAAAACGCAACACTTCATAATGAAAAAAGTAAAGACAAATTGCCATGTTAGTGAAAAGTGTGGTGGCTCGTTGGAGGAGTGATAAAGCGCCGGTCTGATAACCAGGTGGACCCTGGTTCAAATCCCAAGCGGAGAACAATTTTTGACCACAGCACAATCACATAGATACGACCACCCCGTCTTTCGGAGGAGACGATAAGCCGTCGGTCCCGACTATCTAAAAAGTATAGTCGTCATCTATCATCCATTTCATTACCCACGCACAAGCCTATGAGCTCATGTGGGCTTCACCCTCATAAACAAATAAACAAACAAACAAACAAGTGTTAAGAAAGTGGGCAATGGTCGGTCTTTCTTCGCTGCATGAAGTAGTATTCACAAACTACATCATATAGGTGGTTTTTATTGTTCATTGGATTGTAATTGAACGATTGCATTATCACAGTAGTATAGATGAGGTTGAACTGCATTTATCATACCTATCCAGAACATCATTTTGGAAAACCATTAAACACAATCCAAATAATGTAATAACGCGATTTCGTCAATAACCTTTATCTCATGGAGAACTAAGTTGGATAGTAACTACATTCCTGTTTCTTACTATTCATTCGGTTTTTAATTTAAAAAAAAACATCACAAAATTGGTCACGCTAAATATTTTTTCCAGCAGGTATCTAATTATACAATAGAATAATGTTGAAAGAATCGAATGTTTACTAAAAAATTAACATAAATTAAACTCCACTTAGAATTCACATTAGTATTTAACTCTAACATTCACATTAGCAACAAACTAAATCCTTCTCAGTTGGAGAAATAGTCAAATGATTATTCCTTTTCAAGTAATGGAAGTGTATTGGTAGTGGTTGTGGTGTTTTCTTCCCCTTAGTATTGTGTTTTTCTTTATATATATATTTTCTACTGTTCATCTGAATATTATACTGTATATTTTATAATTAAAGTTTTAAACTTGTAATTATCATTAAGGAAAAATGATATGAACTAAGGTATTTTTTGAACTAATAAATCTGTTCACGATATTCACGAGTCAAACATACAATTAAAATGATTCACTCTAAACCATTCCTTGAACTATCGAATGGACGTCTTTGGCGTAAGGGGCTTTGTCTGCTGAGATAAAGAGCTAATTACTTATAGTTGCAGAACAGCCCTCAGCCCATACATGAGTGTTTGTGTCCTTTCAAGGTGAATGCTACAGGAGTGTTTGAGCCATTCTGGAATATTCCTTAATTTGAAGACATGCATTTGCATCAACCTGAATTGCTTGGTGTTGACACAAACCTTCGATGTATCAAAATGACAATGTAGTTCTTAGAAGTAAATACATTGAATTACTTATGATTAATCAGATTGATTACTATCAATATTATATTGATTACTATACACACAAGAAACTGATGTTAATCTGATACTGTATTTGTCTAGATATTTCGTAAATGATAATATGTTGAATCATTCATGGTACTTTTCTGAACTGATTCAAGAAAAGTATATGTGAAACTTATAGTATTGGTAAATAATATTGCTCATTGATGTTATCTTTTGTCTAGTAACATCTAGACAAAAATATACTCCTATATCACTCAGGTATACAAACTCATAACCATCAATGAGCAATATTATTTACCAATACTATAAGTTTCACATATACTTTTCTTGAATCAGTTCAGAAAAGTACCATGAATGATTCAACATATTATCATTTACGAAAAATATTTCAACTATTTATTTCATAGTAAACAGTACAGTACATTGCACATGAATCTTGCGTTTGTGAGTTATCATATATGTTTCCTGATAACCTGATAAATTATTATCATATATAATGACTTTTGAAATGAAATAGTGAGGAATCAATTTAAGTACTAGTTCGCTTATGAAACGGTGGATGTTTGTACTTCATTAAATGCTGAGAACAAATTAAGAATATACATTTAAATTTCAGGTAAACACCTGATGTAAAATTAAAATGAAGCAGAACATAGGAAAAAATGGAACGATTTCAATCTACTGAATTATTGAATTGTACATTACTTTACTGCTAAAAACCGATTCTCACCCAAGAAAAAGCATTGGAGGATCTAGTAAACTTCTGAATCCCTGAGGGTGACTGCTAGTTCAATCAGAGAAATATCTAGTACAACTTGCTTTCACCATCTAATTGTTCCTTTGGGCAAAACGAACTCAACCGGTGTGAAACTTTTTAAAGAAAATGTAAGTAAAGACTATTACACCTTGGGCTTGGCGATGTTCTTGTGAAATGTTTAGCAGAGTCGCAATTTCTTTTTACGATTTTTTAATATGAAAGAATATTTCTCAATAAGTAGAGAACAATGAAAAAAATACCATATTTCAGATCTTATTCAATTTATAGGTTGATTATGAAGAGGAGGATAATATTATTGATGGGAGAGAACTTCTGTCCCTGTAATTGTTGAGAAACATAATTTATTGCATGAAGACTACATTTGAATATCAAGTTTATAAGGATATCATAAGAATATAATTTTTGGTTATGCAGTAGAAATTCCTCATCCAAGTTTAATTTGGAATAGACTTAGGCATTAATGATAAACAATTTCTTGTATGTGTTATTCGCATATCACTTATAAAATGATAATGAGATCGCATGAGAAGAGAGGCGGTAAAGATGATTCCAATTAAGGAATAGACAAGAAAAATGGATCCTGGGTACTTAAGAAGCTCAGATCATATTTCTGATACTCAGAGGCGGAATTTGGACCCAGATTCAAAAGATTTGTCTGTGAGTTGGGAAACAGATTAGGGAATGAGTTTAGCCGGAAAGAGCTCACTTTAGTTTTTATCCTCCTAAACTGGTATCCTAGATTCTTCGGGAACGTGGTATGGATTTTCCGACAGGACAGCGAATGAAGAAAGAATCGGTTTCGAAAAAGACAAATTGGGAGAAAAAGAAAGCGCGAGAGAGTGAGAGAAAGCAATTGAAAGCACGTTCGATGTACCAAGACAAATTGATATGGGGCGGCGCAGATTCACTTGGTGTGATGGGGAAGGGGAGGGGGTTTGGAGCAGGATGGTGACGACCCCCGCTAGTTCCACTCACACCAGCAAACAACTTGGGCATTCTGACGCACATGCTCGCCCCTCGACATGATCACGCGAATACGTTAGCACGCATCGCGGTGTCTTCTGCTTGCACAAGCGTGAGCAGCATCAGTGTGGACATGTGCATGCACTCACCCCTCACCAACCCCCCCACCCAACCGACCAACCACCACTCCAATCATTCCACCACAACTAACTCTGAAAACCTATCCACTGACTACCAGCCACGCAGCTAACCGCGCTGTTGTGGCTTTTATCAATTACTCTTTCTAGAGTGCCATTACCAGAGCCAAGTAAACGCTCGCTAACGCACGATACACAACTTTATTGCAAGTTTTCCTACACCATAGGCTCCGTACAGAATTATCTACTCTACGCAATCCAATGGAACAAACTGACTCGTTTATCAAATACAAATCTCTAGTTTTGTCGTGTTTCTCTATCGGGCTACCTAACCGTTTGCTAATTCAATCATTTTTATTGAACAGCTAGATCTCCACGAGCTATTACATACGAACAATTATCGGCCTATGCTATTTGTTCCACCAATCTCTCCGCATGCTTAAAAAACGCTTGTATTCATACGTAAGCTCATTTCATCATTGATGACATGACATCATTCATTCCTTAATTGTATTAGTCACAAATCGTTTGGATTCGATGATTGTGAAGTTAACCTATTCCTAGGTAATGCAGGCTGCAATATTTGTCAGATAGAGCTTTGCATGAGGTTTGCGCGTTAGTATTGGAGATGATTCATTTGAATTGTTATTATTTCACGAGTGCTTCCATAGGAGAGTGTCATTGTGAATGTTTTCGAGTTGAATTTCGAGTTTTATTTTTTATATAAAATCATGATCCTTTAAAAAAAATTAGTTCATTAGACACAACTGTGATTTCGAAATATTCAACTATGATTGATTCTATGGAGTGACTCTAGCTCGAAAATTTCTTAGAACATTGCTGGATTTATTCCATGATAACTTCATCAGTGGCGTGATAATGAACAATATATCAGACCTGGTCCAGTGTTCCAAACAAACAAAGTTCGCATACAATTTCCACAGGTTTGTTGATTAAGTGCTTGCTGAATGCGTTGACACACTTCCACTGATCCTCATATTATACATGTGTGTGTGTGTATAAGTGTTTTGGTGCGGCAAGCAATCGCACATTATTTTGATTCGTTTGCGTGTTCATTTTATACGTTTTCGGTTCGTGCTGTTTCACAGTAACCGAGTGCGTGAGTGTCAGTTTATCCAACCAGTAAACGGAAAACGTTTTCTATTTATATTTTAAATCTGGCAGGTCCAACTGTAACATGCCTCAAATAAAGGGTTGCCGAGTAAATAAAAGGGATAAATGGAAAGAAAATCAAATGCGAACTCTGAGTGGAAGTGAAAGAAATGGAAGGTGAAATGAGTGAGTGAGAGAGAATTTTTCAGGTGAAAAGTGTGGTGAAACAATTGTACGCTGATAATAATGAGAGCTTGAGAATTCCTGTTGAAAACTTTGGTTTTGTTTTATTAATGAGACCATCCGCAGATTTTGGAGCTCTCACTCCTAGTAACGCTTGGTGAACGGATGCTTTTTCAGCGATAGAATTGATAGGCCCACGCTTTTTAATGGTGATCGGACAAACGTTGGCTCACATCAATTCACGTGAATGTCACCATTCACAAACTTCCTCTAATCGGAGGCTCAGTTTCCACTGTTTTTTGTCGTTAAAGTTCCACTGTAGAGTTTGAGCCATTTCAAAAATACTATTCAAACTCGACTCCAATCATCCACTGTGAATGTCATTGCATGAGATACACGAACGATAATGATCTGTTCAGTTCTAGGGAAAAAATATATCCTTATACTTCTGTAGTAACTAATACCCTACACTGTGCAATGTAAAATGTCAAATTATAACTAGAATATAACTTTTGATGTGGGATTGGGTACATGTTGACATGCATGCATGGAAGAGATTAAAATTTTGAAGCGGGAGGTGATTTTATTTGATTGATAGGATGCTAAATCCTGAATGTGAAAACATGTGGGATGAAACATCCATGAAAGGACCTCTTTTTTCAACAGCAATGTCGATTCACCAGGCTTCCTTCTAATTTTTATAACAGTATACACGCCATTCTATCACAAATAGTCATTTATTACAATAAAGTGTATGGATTTTATTTTACTTTTTTTCTTATATATAGCAATATATTCTTTCCAATTTTTATAACAGTGTACACGCCAATTTATTACAAATGGTTATTTTCTTACAATAAAGTTTATGGATTCTATTTTACTCTCTTTTGATTGTAGCAATGTTGGTGAATCTTTATATATTGATTCAGCACACAAACTTACATGATGCTCGTTCTTCATAGTCTATCAGACTTGGGCAGATGTCATTCGACATAATTACATGACTCGTTCAATTAGTTTCCTGTTTGAAATGAGAATTTGAAATCAAAGCATCCTTTAAAGTACTTGTCCAAATAACACATGTTTAGGAATTTTAAGAGCCACACTTGGGAATGGCTGAATTCCGCAATATGTTGTGTTATTGAGTAAACTAAATTAAAATACCAATCAATTATGAATGTTGTGCAAATTATATTTTGGAATGAAACTTTTGAAATAGAAGAGAATATAGTCGAGTCATTCTAGCTCAAAACTACATTTTTTAGGTATATGATTGGAAAGTCAATATTCTCTCTGGAGTTATTTTCCACAATTTTGACATAATATGATATATGAATTTAGACCGCCTTGATGAGCTGAAAAGAATGAGATATGGTTTGTTGAGATCCGATTACTTTTACAATAGTTAGAGGTATCCTTAGATTGAGATCCTTGAAGGGTCCTCAATATTGAACATAACCTAAATTCAGGTCGGTGAGTAGCTGATCTGCTAGAAATTGATCTGAAAGACATTATTATCAGAGAAAATATCAATACAAGCACGGTATGAATTTTTTTGGAGACCATTTCCTTCCAAAATAGGGTTTTTTCAAATACAAGGATATCTTTTAATTGCTCTAGTTAAAAAACTATACAAGAAAGAAAGGTCTTCTTGGTTTCAAATTGTAGAGGACAAAATTATCCCCAGAGGGACTTTGAATTGAACAACTCAGAAGAATATGTCAAAAAATCTGAGCGAATAAAAACTGAAAATACTCAATTACAGTTTTTCTTGAAAATTAACCTATTTTTTGAGAAATCGTAACTCGGTTTCTAGTGAAGATAAAGAGATGATTCTACCACCATTCTCTTGCAAATTTTATTTACTAGAAAAAGGTTGAGTGACTTTTTTTGCCCGACGCTTTGTTTTAACGTTATTCTAAGAAAACCTAAAAATGAGCTAAATTTCCCAATATGGCGACCAAAAAAACAACTTTCCGACACGAGTTGAGAGTGGGATTTTTTACACGTTAAATAGGATGGTGTCAGCTACCATTTCCACCATGAAGCATCTTTGTTGCAATTAGTTCCATCTCCAACCCTAGAATGACTGGAATAATTATTTCTGGAGATTTTAATATAAATATATTGAAGGATACGGTTCCCCGGTCAAGACTAGTTGATTTACTACAGTCATATAACTTGCACTTACATTTCACCGATGCGACTAGACTTTCACCTGGCTCTCAAACGTGTATCGACAACATAGCTTACGATTTTGATGTGGACCAATGTAATAAATTAATTATTGACAGCAACTTATCTGACCACACTGCACACGTTATAAATATTCCAATGAAACTTCTGCACACTGTACAGAGAATGGATCGAGTAGGAACAACAAAAGAAAAGTAAATAAAACAATTAGAGTATTCTCAGACATTAATATTGACAATTTCATCACTATTTCATCAGGTGAGAGCTGGGAATCTCTTTTTCATGCCAGCAGAATAATCTCGGATCCAAATGTTTTGTACAAGTTCCATACAATGACAAATCTATACTTTGAGCAATCATTCCCGCGCAAATTTGTAGCAAGACAGAAATCACTTGATAAAACTGATAAAGGGTGGATTACTCTGGGTATCCGTACATCGTGTGCCAGAGCTAGGGAATTACACTCACTATCCAGATTACATGACTGTCCTGAACTCAGAGAATATGTGAGACAGTACAAAAAATTTTAAATAGGTGCATTAGACAGGCTAAAATAATGTACAATAGTATCAGAATAAATCAGGCTGATAACAAAACAAGAATGGCTTGGAAAATAGTTAAACAAGAGACACAGGAGAAAAAAAAGGAGTTGGATCTTTCAAAAACATTCAATGATATGCCAATTGAATCAACTTTAAACTCCTTTAATATTTTGTTTCAAACATTTGTGACACATTAAACTTAACTACAGGCATAGAAACTGCTTATAATTATTGCAATAGACAGCCAAAAACAAACAGCATTTTAGTTGCATTCAACCAGGTGACGGAGCATAAGATAATCACCTCGATAAAGAAAATGAGAGCATCCAGAGCACCTGGTTGGGACGATTTTCCCCCTTTTCTTTTGAAAAAATGTGCTATGCAATTCATTAAACCTCTAACTTTTCTGATTGACCAATCTTTGAAACACGGCGTGTTTCCTGATATATTAAAATACAGTAATGTTCTACCCTTTCTAAAAAAAGGAGATCCCAAGGATTTTAATAACCTTAGACCAGTTGCAATTCTGTCTGTATTCTCAAAGATACACGAGATGGCTGTTGTATCCAGGTTGACCGATCATTTCGAGAATAATAATTTGTTGGTTGAAGATCAATTTGGGTTCCGTAAAAAGAAGGACATTTCTGGAGCAATCTATGATTTTGTCAAATTTATGTCAACTGCAATTGATCGGTCGCAGCATGCCGCTGGTATATTCTGCGATCTTTCAAAAGTTTTTGACTGTGTAAATCATGAACTCCTCTTAGAGAAATTGAGCTTTTATGGAATAGCAGGCACAACTTTAAAATGGCTCCGCTCCTATCTTTCCAACAGGAAACAGTGTGTGAGAGATTTGTCTTCCTCAAAATGCTCTTCATTTGTCAGAGTCCCGAATGGAGTGCCACAAGGATCTGTCCTTGGACCTTTGTTATTTTTAATATACATAAATGATTTACCAAGGGCAACAACAGATTCAAAATTAATTATGTATGCAGATGACACAACTTGTATGGCATCAAACGACAATTAGATCACACTGACAAATCAATTGAAGGATACACTGGTAGCAATAAATAATTGGTTTAAAGTAAATGGGCTTTCATTAAATGATAGGAAAACACACCTTATGCAATTTTGTTCCATACGAAATCAAATAGAGATGGATGAGACTCAACTTTCAAGCATTGAAAGTAGCTTGATACTTTCCACATCAACTAAATTCTTGGGACTTGTAATTGACCAGAATTTCTCCTGGAAGCAACACATTCAGAACTTGATGAAAAAATTGAACCAAGCCTATTTTGTAATTTTAACTCTTTCTCACTCACTTGATAGAAGCACATTATTAACAGTATACTATGCATATGTCTACTCCTATTTGAGCTATGGTACTATATTTTGGGGTAATTGTGTGGACAGCCAAAAAATCTTCATCATGCAAAAACGATAAATGGTTTTCGTCCTATTTGAAGGAGAGAAAGCAATATGTTGCCATTGGAGGTGTGAAGAGTGAGGTTCAGGAGGTGGATTGTGGGGTACCACAAGGATCAGTTCTTGGACCAATCCTGTTTCTTGTATTCATAAATGACCTTTTCTCATGTAACTACTATGGTGTGCCTGTGTCATTTGCAGATGACACTGCCTTTGCATATTGTGGCTTGAATGGTCTGAACTTGAAGGATATGATGCAGAGTGATGTGAAAAAATTATTACTGTGGTTCAAATGTAATAATTTGAATCTAAACTTGTCAAAGACGAAGTACATACTGTTCACACTGTCATCAACATGGAATTTACCATCTGAATTGAGGTTTCATGATGAATGTGGACAAAGTAATAATTGTAACTGTGAAGTTGTCACGCAGGTTGACTCCATCAAATATCTGGGTGTTACAGTTGATGAGAAGCTCACCTGGTCCCATCACATACGGAATATAAAAAATTATCTGTTACTCATCCTGAGAAAATTCTACTTTTTAAAAAATATTCTTCCAATTTCCATTCTAAGAGAATTATACTTTGCTCTTGTTGACTCAAAATTGAATTATGGAATAAGTTGTTGGGGCTCCACATATATAACACACTTGAGACCACTTATAACCATACAAAAATCTATTGTCAGAGCAGTAAAAAAATCAGGTAGATATGAACATTCTTTTCCCTTGTTTCAAGAGCTTAAATGTATGCCTCTAAGATATATATATGTTTTTAAAGTGTTATACCTGTTTTTTGTGATGTCTGGGAACAGTGGTGATGCACTACTCGGGGAGAGACTTGGCTATCAAACTAGGAGGGTTACGACTGATATGCTAAGACTTCCTAGGTCATATACCACCTGTTTCCAGAAATCTTTGTTTTCTTGGTCCAAAATTTTTTAATAAAATACCTATTGAGGCAAGGAGAATTGCTAATAAAAAAATGTTCAAGTCTTTTATTCTTAGATGGCTTAGAGATATTATGCCGGATTTTCTGGAGAACATGTTTGCTATTGTTTCCTAGTCTGCACACTATCGAAGAAGTGTAAATTATTGATCTATTGAATTTAAGTTACAATGTTATAAATTGGAAAGGCATGAAATGTGAGTGTTTGTGGGGAAATTCTATTTTTCTTTCTTTTCCAGTAAGTTATATCATTTATTCATTGAAAACAAGCAATTTTTGTATATCTAGCTCTTTCAAGCAACTTAATTGTAAATAACATTAGTTAACACTCCTACTTGCATGCGATAAGCATCATGCTTACAGCAAGTAGTATTATTATTCTGATTCATAATTTTTTTCTGCAGATGTGTATTGCATCATACGATGTATAAAGAGTACTATAACTAGCCTATTGATCTACTTTTCCAGTTAACTGTGTGCTTTTGTTTTTCTTTCTATTGAAATTGTGTGGTGTAATCAAACTTCTGTTTAAATGTATAATGTATTTTGTGTATGAATTTGAATAATAAAGAAATTTGATTTGATTTGATTTTGATATTGAGAGTAATTTGTAGATTGAGATCTAGAGACTCATGTAAAGCACACTTCAAAAATCTCAACATCCTCACACTTCCTTCCATTTACATTTATCAGCTATTAGTTTTTGTTAAAGTTAACATCAATAAATTCCAATTTTGCACAGACAATCACCAACATAACACTCGAAATAGAAACATAATTCAATATCCAATACATAGGAATGTAGCATTTGAAAAAGCTCCATTTTACTCAGGAATGAGGCTTTTTAATAGGCTGCCAACAGCCGAAATTTAAACTCAGTCATTACATTCAAAAAAGCAGTCAAAAAAATGTTGCTAGAGAAAACCCTATATAAAATCTCAGAATTCTAATAACTTGAAGTAATAAAAATTTCCATCATCAATAATTCAGAGTGTTCCATAAATAATGTCGATTTTTAGATTTTACTAAATCTATATGTTTTGTAAATAACTTATGTGTAATTTCTAGTATTGTATGTAACTTAGTTTTAGAAATATGACAAGTCACCAATCAAATGAGTCCAACTCAATGTATGATGTTGTGTGATGATGAATAAATAAATAAATAAATTGATTTTCTGAAATTCTAGCCAAGTCGTCTCTAATGCATTATGGAAAAACCAGCCTAGCCTAGGTATATCCGTATATTTAGGGTAGGTCGTTTTTAATACAATTATTGTATTTTTCAATTAGAACTATCTTCCTAGAGAGGGAATAATATTGTAATAGATATCAATTTGTCTTTGGTTAGAAATTGCTACTTTTAAATGCTTAAAAGCATATTGCTGCTTTTTATGTGCTCAATTCCCATTCAATCTGGCATTTTAATGCCGGGTTTTTCCAAGCAAATTCAAAGTTGAGGGACCCTCAAATTTTGATGAACAGCTGACTTTTTATATGATAAGTATAGGAAATGTAGTAAAGTGTAGAAAACTTGAGGGTCCCTCAAATTTGAGTGTGCTTGGAAAAACCGGGCATAAGTGTTTACTCCATGAACCTGTTACCCAAGCACAAGTTAAATACTATTGTGAGCATTACATCGGTAATAAACCAACACGATTATTCAACAGCTATAGATATTAGATAAATTATTATGATAACTCGTCTTAATTGATTTTCTCAAGAATATTGAATTACTGAATGACAAGAGTGATCCCTTAATACAAAATAAATAACTTATGTGTATCCAAAGATTGTTAACATATCATATTGACTGATTCAGCTTTCTTTGTAATTGCTGTTGCATGTGAAACGGTAATTCAAGACTTACAACTACAGAATTATTATTATTGTGGAGAAAAACGCATGGCTAGAGCTCATTTGCGAAATTGAGAACGAGAGCTCGGATAGCAAATCAGCATGAGCCTAGACTAGAACTACCCGTGCTTCACATTACCCAGTGCTTCATACACCGTTTAGTTGATTTGGTTTATCTTTGAAGAAGGAGTTCAAAAATATTTTTAAACCACGTATACTGGAATACATGCATGAATATCCGTATTCTAGTATCGTGGTTCAAACCAATTCGAATCCTCATCCGTCTTAGCATATGCCTACTTATCAATTCTCACCTTCATCAATATCCTTGAAAATGTTGTTTTTATAGATAATAAAAATGCCTGTTATTAGATAATATATAGTAATGTTACCCAGCAAGAAAACTCGAATTACTCTTTATACTGGCATTTATCTGACATTTGTTTGTATTGGACATTCATAATCAATTTGGTCAGGTTTTGTACAGAAGTTCATTTGAGATGCTCTTGTTATTGATCGTATTTTTTGCGATTCACTTGTATGATATTATTCAGAATACAGTATGTATAACTACTGTAATAAACATTGATCATGTACAAATGTACAATATTCTAGTTCACTCAATTCTAAAAATAGAACGGAAAATTGAAAGATGGGAGAGGTAGGTAGCTGGAGGATAAGCTATTCTATTCTATATGGCATAAGTGATAATTTCATTTCAAGAGACAATGATAAATATTTTTCCACAAATGGGAGAAAAATATTGAAAACCAAAATCAAGTTGATTCTGATGAAACAAAATACATGATTATTTGTTTTCAATTGTGTATTCGCATTATCCAACATATTTGCATTTATTTTGATTATTATTCAAATTAGGCATACATAATCATATCTTGTATCTATTTTGTGATTCTCTGTGTATTGATCGTATTGCCAGAAGGAGTGAAACAGTGGTGGAGAAATATTATAATGTAGTCGAGTCCTCTTGAAAATAGAAACCCCTAATTTAACAAATGCAGATTCAGAGAGGATATAAAAGCTTGAGTTGAAAAACTTGTTTTCACCAGTGAAGGAGCTTGCGACAGTGCTCATTTTAAGTCGCATAAATAAAAAAGTTGAGCAAGTAGCGAAATTGTCTTGAAAATCCAGGCAACGAATGCAAATACTGGCGCTCTGCTGACTTTATAGAAAGCTCATTCATTATTCCAAGATAGTCTATGGTTGTTGCACTGGCTCATAAAAGATGCAGAAACATGCTTATAAAGTCGCCTAGTTTTGTTTTTCATGCCTGCTTCTTCCCACCTATATCTTTAGACGCTAGCTTATCTAGAGTGTAATATTCACAAGAAAAATTCACTCAATCTACCCCATATTTTATCAGTCAGGTTCCGTTGCTAAAAATCTACAGCTGATATGAGACTAACTTTCTTCAGGAAACGGCGCATATTTTGATGTCAAATAACCTCATGCATAGCAATTTATTGACTCTCCATTCAACACAAATACAGTTCATCTTATCTTGAAAAATCAGCATTTTCAGAAAATTGTTGTAGCAGTATCTGAGAGACTTTGACGTTTTTATTAACAAGTGATAATGTTTTCTCGAATGAAAAGCATAAAACTTCAAAACTCTATACAAAGATAAGTGGCGTAAAGTCAGAAGGAACAATAAATTTCTGGACCTAACTGAACCTGTCTACTAAATTTCTACATTTTCTGCCGATTAATTAGTCATAATTGGGAAAAGCTGGGAATACACTAATATACAGGGCGTATCCATGTGAAATTTCAAGAATCTGTTTGTAGAGCGAGTCAAGGTCCAACGAAACGTGTCATCTCGAATAGGTGCCAAATCGCTATCATACAATACAGTAGATTGACTGCTTTATCGGTTAAGGCGCAAGTTATGCAACCCGCAAAGCATCTACAACTTACTGCTGTTTACTGGCGTGACTGGAAGCATTTAAAAGGAAATCAACACAACGTTTCTAAACTTTATCTGAACCTGACTACCAAATTCAATAAATTTTGTCAACATTCACTATATTCTTGAAAAAAATCCAAGAAAACGCCGTAAAACGATGGGAAAAAGCAAATATTGGGCGTATTCTTGGAAACTTTTAAAAATCCGTTTGAAGTGGGCGTAAGGACCATCTGAACATGCATTCAGCTCTGGTGATGAGTGACTGAATAAATGAGTGCCATTTCACTTTTTACTTGAAGGTAAGTATAAGATATTAAGAAAACTAATGTACATGCCTCAAAACCTTTGTCCAACCTGTACGCATAATAACGTATAAATCATGGCAATCATTTTTCAATCTCCCACAATACTGTGTCATCGTTTGGTCGCAAAAACATTGGAAAACGTAGCGGATATTGATTCTGAATAAAAAATATATCATGGGAGAAGGAGAATAAGCTGGCAGGTTTGGTTTACTACAGAATATCCAATATTCACAATATAGCTTAGGGGTGAAAAGCCCAACATGCCGCAACAAATCCATATTATGGCAGACAACGTTACTGATCAATCAATGAAAGGAACATTTTACTGAATCTGAATGTCACATCTCTAGCGATATTACCTACACACATCAATGACCACACTTTACATTGGAATGCCAATATATTGTCTAAACTGCAAATTTTTTTGTTCATTATCACAACACCTAGTCAGAGACTATCATGGTATTCTATTTCAACCTAAGCAGATGATAAGAGATTTTGAAAAAGGTATGAACCATTGTTTTACATATAAAGCTTTGCTTTCTATATTGTTTAATGACAAATTTTATACATACCCACATAGAAAATGGAAACTATACTTTTGCACTATCAATATTGAACTCTTCATCACTAAACTAATTCGTGTGGCTTTCTGCATTGGAATCTTCTCATCTCATGTACGTTGAGTTGATTTCGTCCACGTTAGTATGTTGATTAATCCATTTTCTCGCATTTTTCTGCAAATTTTTGGATTTCATTGATGACTGTCGCCACTATCAGGTTGCGGTGGAGATCAGAGTTTCTCATGTATAGTCTGTTCAAGCAGACTGTTAAATAAGACATTCTGGCAAGATGGAAAAATAACTCCAGCTCGGTCAATATTGGTTGACAAGTTATAGATTTGGTCTCAAATTGTAGAACTGAATGTTTAATATTATTTGAGACCAAATCTATAATTTTTGAATCAATATTGACCAAGCTGGAGTCATATTTCCATCTTGCCAGAATGTCTTCTTTACTTGCACAGACTACTCTCTGCGTCACAACTACTCCTGACTACTGTACTTTATTCTGGGAGTGCTAAACTATCTGGGGTGCAGCCCTTGGTTGAATTCCATAGGTCCACATCGGTTTGAGATGCTGCTCGTAGAGGAGGAATTTGTTATCAATTGACAACTTTGATGTCCTCCCATGAAGACAGTCAGTTCTCTTAAATTTTATGCCAAGTAGTTCCAAAAGTGTATTTTGAGTTAACGAGGAGCATATTCTATTGAGATAGTATCCTATAACACCGTCTAATAAAATAATACTATGTCATGGATTGAAAGTTTTTTTTGGAAAATCACCTCTTAATCCCCTCTGGGTTCATCACTGCTAACAATCTCTATTTGAATTAAAAACAAAAATATTTTCTAGCGAGCTTTGCTTCGGTAACTTCTGTAAAAAGTCAAATTGTGTCTAAATCGAAATATTATCTCCATTTTCCATCTTTTCCATCAAAAGCGAGCTCCAGATTATTTTTTTGACATAAATGTCATGTAGGCTTATTAAATGTGACAATATTAATTCTACTTATTCTCGTATTCTCTACTTATTCTTGAGAGCTTTATCCACTGTACGTTTATCACACACTCAACCATACAGAAGCTTGACAAAAAGAATAAAATTCAACCTGGGATTTTTGCGACAAAATGCTGTCCTACGGTACATCTTTGTGTGTGAGCCCTCAGGATGGGTTTACTGCATTACCTTGTTTATGCAGTGCGACCCAGCGTGTTATTATATATTCAATAGGCTTGCCGCTAGCTCTTTTCCGTTTGGCGGTGTCTTTCAGTGACGCAGGAATCTGCTAAATTATTTTCAAACTTTTTTTATTACTCTTGTTTGTTAACTGTTAGCCCGCAACAGCATTTCACTTTGCTGTAGTTGGCTTCTACATGCAGATATTTCACTTCAAAGTAATTTGAAATTTGTTGGTCTTCAAAAGTTTCATTCAAATACATTCACTATTTTAATCGATACTTAATCACCCATAGGTAATCTTACTATTGCTTCCAGAGTTCCCTCATGGAGTAGGCTACATAGAAATTTTATTGTGTTGTACATAGCTGCTTTTTTCCAAATTTATCATAGTAGATAATATATTTCCACATCACGAAATTATTCAGCAGTTTCGAAGGATGAGCCTTTATCATTTGAAAATGTATAAATGAATAAAATTTATTCATTTTAATGTATATTTAATATACATCAATATGCATAGAATGTATAAATATAGAATGCATTAGTATGCATTAGTATGCAAATGAGAGCGGTGTTACCTCATACATATATTGCTGTTTGATCAAGAAATTGAACATTTTTAGGACTTATTATAAAGTACATAGAAGGGATTAAATTCATGTTCCAACCTAGATTTTAAGAACTATGTCATAACCCTTTTTTCAAATACGGTACTATTGCTATCTAGTCTTGAGAGTATTGACGAGTGGTGTTTTTAACATGGTAAACGGTTCATCATAGCTCCATCATAATCGCAGAGGACGTCTGTGTTTACTACTCATGATTCCTCATCTTCTATTCCAGTCAGTTATTGAAGATACTGATCTTCTTTGAGCAAATGGAAACATTTGAGTATTGTTTTCAGGGGGAATTATAGAGAGTATAAAATGAAATTACAAATTAATTATGGAAATTTTTCAAGAAATTTGAAGCAAAAGGGCGAGCGCTCAACAAAAATTAACTTCGAATTATATAAAATACATTTTATTCTTTATACATTTACAAAAAGCAACTTCATGATTGAAAATAACAAAAAATTGAACAGTCTATAATATTATATTTTTAACAGAGTTTAAATCTCTTATTAGACATAGATACATTATTTTTGTTGAAATATTTACAAACTTCTAATTTACATTCTCGTTACAAAGAGTGAACTCGTATTGATTGGTATGCATTTGTAGGCCAATCACATTATTAATCATCAATATGGAATCATAATTAATATCTATCTCATCTTACATTAACTCTTAGAACTAATATTTAAAAATTACTTGTCAACAAGACTGTCAATAGATTTTAGTCATTGATTTTCACATTCAACCATGGATGTGACTTTCGATAACAATAGAGTACAAATTTCTTATTTACAATCATCATCGTATATTTTGTCAATAGCCAAAAATATGCAGCTCTGCTAACTTGCTTAACGCCAATCCAACTTAAATTAACTCTTCTTCCCTGAATCATCCCAATGTTTCATAAATCAGTGATAATAATAACGGATGTTTCAAAAAGGACACACCATAAAATTTGGGGGCAGAATATTTTTGGAATTGGCATTGTAATATAGTATAAGCACTACTATACTCTTTATTATTCACGCATTTCACAATGGACATCACTCGCATGTACCAGTCGATCCTATCCTAGTATTGAAGCTCCAATATAGACCAGTGAGACTGGATGCAATTATTAATGAAGATAGAGAATTAATCAGTCTGATTATACTGTCTATTGATTTAAGATTGCCAATTCAGCTGATGAATGAATCTTTTTATTTTTTCATAAGATCTTACGAATTGGAGGTAAGGAGGAATCTGCTGTTCCAGTTTCCATTGGACTATTACCATGCATTCAACTCTAGTATTAATTTGTGTTCTTAGTGCATCTATATGTATGATTATATTCTTATCAAAATAATACTTAGAATGAGCGTAAGTTTTCAATAAAAGCTATCAAAATTATACTACAAACAAGTGAAAGATAACTTCCAGTATGATTTCTGTTAGCTGTGTCGATAGGATTCACACACGTCCCAACATAACAAAACACCGGCTTCGAACAAATAGGACGGCTTCAGTATTGAAGAAGGTTGGACCAATTCACAAAGACCCAACATTTTGTATATGCACTGAGTACTGTGAGTGTTGGGAGCGAACATTCTATTGTGGGCCGAGTATGAATGGAGTAAGATAAGAAAAATAATTCAAATATTGGAAAATTTTCAATAATTATTAAACGTTCATCATTCAAAAGAATTACACTTAAACATATACTGGAACTACAGATACAAATGAATACTAGATTAATATTGGGATTTCACATGAGAGATGTGAAATGCCTCATAAAGAGTTGAAAAGTGCTATTAACCATTGATTTTTGTATGGGAATTTCCCTCATCCCGAAAATATTTTCCCTCAAAATTTGAAGTGCGCCTTTTTGAAACGGAACTCAAACCTAAATAGGAAGAACATCAAGTCTCCAAAATAATTCAAATACAGGTTTAAAAAAAGGTATTTTTCAAATTTATATCGATGAGAGTAATACTTAGAAAAAACCTTGTTTGCATTCTTCCCAGTACTTGATAATACTCATGAATAGCTACTGACAGTTATGTAGTTCAAACTGGTTGACTTATTGGAATGAGAAACATTTATATTACACTGTACACGTATTTTCAGATTAATCACTTTTGGAACTTTACATAAAAACCGTCTTTCTTACTAAACACATACTTCAGAGAAATTTCCCATTGTTTTTCCATTGTCACTAAAAAATATCTTAATCCTAAGGAATGTAGTATCTTCTTATGAAGTATTACGAACAATATAATATGAAATGAGAATCTGGATAATTTTCTTCCAGTAGCTTAGAAAATTAATTTCCATTCACACTCCAGGTTAAGAGTTCATGAGTTCTTCGTTGAATATGAAGAAATAGTGGAGTTGATCCTCAACACAATAAGAGGAATATTAATAGGTTTTGATTTTCAGATTGACAAGATCTCAGTACAGATCACATCTTCATGGAATTAATTATGAAATACACAGCCTCGAGGCATAGAGTCAAAATAATCCCCTTGAAATGGCTCATTGTGTCATTTGGTGTCATTATAGTGTCATAGTATCATTATCTTTAATTGAACTCAATTTGGATTGTGATTTATCAATTCCTATTCAATAAATTGTTGATGCAATTCAGACCTTAAACTGATTAGAAATTACTAAAAATAATTTAATGAAAAATGAGAGAAAGCCGGATTGAATGATGTTATTGAATGATCAATCAGAAATGAAGTTTTTGCGATATTAGGGATACATCAATTGAATATTTCAATATTGTTTTTTTTCTGGGCATGGAAAAGAAAATTAATGCCAAAGATCGACTAGTATCGACTAGTAGAGGAGGTCAACAGACTAGATTTCTTCAGTAAAAGATCTTGAATTTTTTTCATTCTAAACAATCAATTTTACTTAAATTTCTCTACCAATCTAGAAAATAACTCTCTGGGAGAATCCAATAAGAGAATAAGAATTTGACCAATCTGTTAACCTATAATACCTGAATAGAGACCAATTCGAACAGATTAAGAACCATTAAAATAGGAACCATGGAGAACCTCAATTACTTGAACCTTGCTAGAACCTCTGAAACGCTTCCAATATTGGAAAGAAAAATAGGTTGTTAGTAAAAGCACTAGTAGAAATAGTTTGATTTACACGGTTTGTGACAAATTTTTCACACACAGAGCACAGATGGAAATGTTTGATGAGTAGTATGAAAATGAGGTTGGTATCCCATAGACCTTTTCGGGGTCAAAGTGCCTTGAACCCCGGTTAAAACTTGGTTAAACCCTCAAATCTTGTTTTTATGGAATTGTTGATTTCAAAAGTTTAACAAATTAATATTATCTTGTACAGTGACCCGGATTGAGACGAATCTGCTCAATGAGTGCTGTGTAAGTCCAGCAAAGAAGTAGCAGTGTCAGCAGGTTGAAGGAGCTGTTGGATAGGCCAGCCGAGCCGGTCTGCATGGCTGCTGGGCTTTCACCTGAAAAATACACACATTTTAATAAATTATGGGTTGAGTTTTTAATTTCAGAAATAACTTCAAAAGCCTTATTCAATCTTAATGTGTCATTTAAAGACTCATTTTGAGAGGAGATGAGAGGAGAATCTGTGTTGAGGAATTCAAGCGGCAATAATTTCATCAGTCCAAATTTACAAAGTATTACTCGGATCTTTGTATTGTGAATCATTAGATTCAACTTTAAAACCAGAATTGCTTATCAGTTTTTTCCACATGATTGTATCTTGGACTGGAGCTAAGTGTCTGGTCTATAGGCAAGCAAGGGTGAAAATACTGTATAGCCCTTGTGTACCAAATCAATGAACCAGTATCATTGCAGGAAGGCTCAGGAATTCCATATCAAAGGCATTATTCGACCTTCTCATAGTATTACTTGACCGCAGCTATGTCCCAAGTGTCCACTAATTGAGCTTCCATGGTCACATTTTTTTTAAGGGTTGATTAGCATAAAGCCTCAATCTGTATATTTTTGTTCAATCATTAAAATTGAAGTTCTAAAACCCTTATTTTTACTAAAAAATACAATAGAAATCGCCCCAACCCCGCCAACAGCCTGAATCTCTAAAATATTCTATTCTGATGATATGCTGAGTATGCATGATATCTAATGTTGTTTTTCCAAACATAAATTTAATACGTATTAATGATCGATCTTTTGGAATAGGGCTCTAAAACGGTATTTTATTCTTGGAAAACTTTGAATTTTTTCCGAATAATTCAAATAAAAATATCAATACGAAATGAAAATGGATCATAATTTTATATAGCCTATTATTTAAAAAAAAATCTCTTAAACTCGAAAGCTATTTCAAACAATCTATTGCTGAGACTTGAACAGCATAAAATCTTAATTTATATTTTCATTCAACCTTAAAAAATAGAGCTCTTGAACAGTACATTGGACTCAGAAAAACAAAAAATCGCCCCACCCTTCTCAACAGCATGAATCTGTAATTTCATTCTGATTGTATGTTTAAAATTATTTCAATTCAAAGGGAGTCCTAAAATTTGAGAAGACATCAGTTGACTATACGAGTGAAGATTGTGTTTATTAATGAACCGAAGAAATGTTATGTTTGGATTCAGGACCGTAGACAGGAATTACAGGCCCTACTAGTCAAAATCATCTGACCAGGCCCCTTATAGCATAATATTCTATGTATATTATACAAAGGCTTGTTCACATTTTTTCAAGTGATAATACGATAGTGATTTTTCAAACAATATTTCATAGCCTTTTCCCCCAAAATAATTGAAAACCATGATCTCTCATTTTTCCAATTTGATTTTCATTTTGTTAAATTCATTTCAGTTCAAGTATAATTTATTCTTGTAGGACCTATTCAATCATACTACCGCCAACCACTATTTTTCAAACATTATGCAACTTTGTTTTCTACATTGTCATCCGTCTGTCATATCTAAATACTGATGAGTTCTTTGTCTCTTATGTTGATATTTATAATACAATATCGCTGCAATATCCATGGATAATTCTGAGGCGATCAATTATTGGGGGGCAAAGACTAGGAGCTCCCAGCTCAGAGGCCCCTAGGGACCGCTAGGCTCCCACCCAGGATGGATTGGGTCTGAATAAATAGGAATAATACATTTGAAAAAAATACAAATGATTTTAACTAAGGTATTTTAAAATTTATTCTACTAATTTTGAAATGAGTGTTGAAAGTTAATGGTTGATTAGTTCAAGAGATTAAGCTCAATTCAATTTCAATTGAAACAATACAAACTTTATAATTTTTATCAAGCTCCTCTATCATCTTATGAGCCCGACCAATAATCCGACAAAACACCATGAATACCCTTCCTTTTTCAGAATTTTAATCAATAAACGTATAGGTAATGTAGAAAATATCACCAACTATTGGAAAAATATTTCACACAAAGTAAATCTGTATTATAGATCAATCTTCAGAAATAGGGCTCTAAAACTGGATTTTGTGCTGAAAAAATACCGGGGGCGGCCCCCCCGACCCCCCTTTTATTGTGGGGAGCGAGGAGGTCTTCCTAAACCCCCATAACAGAGGTCTGGATCCGCGGCTGCTGCCCCCCCCCGAAATTTTTTCTAAATACACCACTAAGTATAATAGTTATCAATAGGTAGTATTGATAATTGAATGTTGCAGATTGGAATTTCAGTTTTTTGAACAGTTTCGCTTACTATTTGGTACATTGGTCAATATTTGCAGTTGCAGAAGTCCTTTGTCTATTTATATAGCGGTATGTGGAGATTCTAATTAATTATTATTATAATTTCTTTCATAGGGAAAGGAAAAGGTCTTATTATTATGTTGTATGGCCTTTACTCCATTTTATGTGACTTCCTGTATCATATAATATATGATACACGGACAAGAACCCAGTCAACTGGCTGAACATAAGATGGTTAAGATATACAAAAGAGTTTGGTATTGTCTACTTCAAGTATGATCTCAAACCTTGCTCACCATTTCAGAAACTCAACCTCATCAGAGACAGAAAAGGCCGAAGGATTGTAACATCAAATCTACAAGTTCCAAACTTGTATTCCAGGTTACAAGGAATAAATCAAAAGAAGAAGAAGGATCTGTTATCTATGTTGAACCTGATTGATGAGGACTGTCACAGTTTCTATAAAAAAACCTCCCAACTAGTGCACAAGCATTGGAGTTTGATGAGCTGGGTGATGCTGATGCCTCTGAAGATGAAGGAAACTGAGAATACCTTAGTAATAGAGAGGTCGCACAAAACAAAGCTATTCTTAAAACTGACATGAAATACAAAAAATATTTACATCAGCCTTGAAAATAGCATTTTTTGTGTAACCTCTAGAAAATTAAAATCTAATATCATTCTTTGCATATTTGTTGAAACATTAATATAATATTGAAGTAATGGAATGTGTAGATTCGATGGAAGAATCCCTTTTTGATTTTTAGTGAGACTCTCAAGACTGACTTGATTAAAAATATTTTCTTAATATGACTTTTGTACATTTTATAAAGGAATGTCAATACAAAAAATATGCAATGGATTTGCAAGTTCTTAAAAATAGATATTTACACTGCAGATCACAAAATAATAATGTTGTTTAGGCCTACTCACAACAGTCATTTTTAGTGAGACTCAAAACTGACATGATTAAAAATATTTTTTTAAATTAATATGACTTTTGTACATTTTATTAAGGAATGTCAATACAAGAAATATGCATTTTATTCATAAACGGAACACATTGTTCTATCTTCCATATATTTTCCCTACTTTCATAGAAGATGGCAAAATATGTTATGTTAATAAATTGAAAATAATTTATTCCAAGCATTATTTTTTTTATCCTATTCACTTGATATCATAAATCTATATCATGAGCTACAACAAGAGCATTCATAGTACAGATTTTGTTCAAATTTGGATTTGATATGGTGGTTACAACTTCAAATGGCTCTCCTGTAAAATTAAGAAAAGTCAACATATCAAGTTATGGCTTCTAACCACAGATATGTACTTGCAATACATCATATTTCCTGAATTATAGCTCTCTCTTTCGCCTGGTGAATACGTTATACGAATCCATACTATACGGAAGATGCGTAATCAAAATAGAGTACTATAGACATAGTGACTCATTGATAGGTCTCATTCATTTTCTAATATTGCACTTTAATAAATTCTCATCAAAATCACAAGTACATTATTTGCAACTGTACAGTGTACAAACCTATATAGGCTATGAGGAGGACAGAACAAGTCAATTAAAAATTCTTCCATATGAGGGTTATTGAATTAAAACTCTCCAAATTGATTATTAACTCTCCAAACTAATGAATTATCCTTTGTAGCTCTTTTTTTTCTGCGTTATCCTCCATCTCCAATTTGAAATTCTATGGTGAGCATACAATGAATAAAGAATTAATTCTTGTTCAGGGGTTTGATTTTCATTCAAGAAGTGCTTTCATGAATCAGCGTAGATTTGATTCCACAGGTAGGTTTATAATATTATATCCTTATCTCTCAGCCATTATTCAGTATTGATATCCATAGTTTGCTGATATACAGTAATTGCTATGCCTATGAAATAATATACATTGGAATATAAAAAAATGAATCTTCTACTTTCCTGTTACTCTCTGATGAAATTATAGGCTACGATGAGTGATGGAGAACGAAATAACAATTTTTTAAGTGTGTCAACTACTGTATTGAAATTACTTGTAATTTATTCAGACAAGCTGTTTAATACCGTATTGATTTCCAACTTAAATCTTGAAGTACCTTCCGAAGTTAGCAATATGCATCATTATCATCATTGGCCGTTATTGCTGTATCATTGTCATTGTCGATATCATCAAAGTGTGTCATTTTATCAAACAAGTAATTGAATAGAAACGGAGCACAAAGCATCAGAGTTTACAAAGGAGGCGCATGGCAGTCCCAAGCATAGCGCGTCCTATTAGCAAAAGGTTTTTAATATCTCTGACATTCCGACTTTGATGAAATGAGGTTGGTAATTTTAAACGGCGCGCCATTAACGAGTTTGCCAATCGCTGACACAGCGAATAGCTTCCATTACTCTGTCTAAAAAGATATTTGCAATTCTCATTTTTTCCAACCGTCTGCCGGTTCTCCTCGATTACATGCAAAGCACAATTCCCTCCTTCTCTTCTTCTTCTTCTTCCTCTTCTACTTCTCCTTCTTCTTCTTCGCGCTGCGTTGCCATCTCATCGTCGCATCTAGTTTGTCGTTGAAGTTGAAACTTTGTTCCATCTCGAGCCTTATCCTTGAAAGTCAACTTTTTAGAAAGTTTTCTAGATCATCTGGCTACCAAATCCCATTGGATCCTGTGAAAAGAGGGGATTCTTTCCTGTGTTTGGAGAGGGTAAATGCAGATTTTGATCTACGAAAACAGAGTCTGTGAGCGCTACTCGAATAATACTTATTCGGTTGGATTCTCGGAAATCAGAGATCTTTAAATTGCACTTGATCCCTATGACCTTATCTGCTACATTGCGTAGCTGGATTTCTTTTCTCTAGAATATGAATGAATATTCTTGATTCAAAACCATCACAATGCTTTTTGATTCAACATAATCGCCATTCATTGATGAACATTTTTTAAATTTAACCAAGAATGATATTATTTGTTAATTTTGAAGTGAGTCTTCCGCTGAGAGAAATTAGAAAATTTTTGTTTTTATTCGACATTTCATATAAAAGTAAGCTTATTCAAAATTGAATTTGAATAAATGATTGATTAAAAGTGAAACTTTCGAAGTGTGTCGTATTACTAATTCTTCAAATTCAGTTGAAACTAATACAGGACTAGATAAATAAAAATGGAAATGAAACATATGTAGTCGGACAGGGTGATTAGCGGATGGTTCCAACACTAACGTCTCGAACCCACAAAACAGGTGAAATGTACATATCTTCTACTGTACAACAGATCACCTTTTTCGTGGGCACGAGCCGCCAGTGAGTTCCAGGGTATCGAAATTCGGAGTGAAATATAAAGGTCCTCAACAATAGAAAATTGGTATACAATATTTTCATTCTATCATCTCAATTAAATGATCCAAAACCAATCATTAAAGTTTATTCAATGTCAGCTCGAATTAGTATTATTTGTGGCTGTAATAAACCCTATTCTATTATTGTAATAAACCTTCTATTTATTGCTCGTGTAAGTCTAGGAAGAACGAGTTAAATTGAGTAATGATTTCCTCAGGTTAAATATTGTAACCTCTCATGTCAGAAATAATAGAGTTTCATTGTAGTGGATATAGAGAATACAATTTTGTTCTATACCATTCTCATTTTCCTAAGTTCCAAGTTCCTAAATTAAATAATTATTGAGTCGATGCTTACATTTAAGATACGTAGTCGTTGAAACTCAAAACTTGGAGCTCCCCTTCCCATCAGCCCACCTAAGCTACAAACAGGAGAAAAACTGCTCACATAATCCCACTGAGAATATAATTTCCAATACGGAAAACGTTTATAGATAAACTGAGAAATAATATTTTTCTGCCAAAAATCATATCGTAGAAAAGAGGATGCCATTATTTATGGAAGATATCGAAGCAAGCGTTTCCTGTAATAGTAGCATTGAAGGGTAGGGATAGGCAACTTTCACTTTCTTTTATTATTTTTTGTGGCGTGGGGGGGGGGGGGGTTTGAAAGAAAAAGTGAATAGCGCAAATTTGCTTGGCAGCAACGATATTACCCTGAGCTGAGCGGATAGAAGTGGATGGAGGAATTTCAATTTGCCATCGCGTGCTCTAGCATTGAGACAGGCTTCTTCTAGTTTATCAAACCGCTCAGGGCTGACATTATCTAGAATTATAAAAACATGCAACCAGCCAATGCCATCTGAACGACTCACGCTCTTCCTTCCTTCATCCGTTCTTCCCTAATTTCTCTATTATTAAAGTGAAATATAGCTTTACAATTTCATCCACAGTCTTACACTTTTCAAGAGGTTCAAGTTCGCTGCTCACCTTTCCTCGTGAAGCTTCGTCTTTGATAAAGTAGCCATTAAATCAAATTTCAATAATTTTCAACTTGATTCCCGGGTCCTTAGTAGCTTACCGTGAAAATAACTCTCTCCACGAAGTGTATAAATAATATGATTTTTATTATTTAGCGTATGGCTTTCAGTATTGTGGAACCCAAGGGTTGTTCCACTTCGCTATAATAACTAAACCTCATCTTTACTAGATAGGAACATGGAAAACCATGTAGGTTATGAAAATTCAACGCGTTGAAATTTTTTCATGGTAATCAAATGATTATGATAATAATCTGATGATTATTGTGAATCATGATGATAAAAACAAAGAAGCTGATTGTTGCTTCTAACACAATCCATTCTGTTGTTGTGAATTAAAAAAAAGTCTTTATTTTTTCTGCGTTCACAGCAGGCTATCTCTTTCTTACATAGAAATAATTTTTATTCCAGATAATAATAGCAATAAATAATATTTTTATAATTATAATTTCAGGAATAATAATAATTATTTTTACTAATTAATAATAATAATAATAATAATAATAATGATAATAATAATAATAATAATAATAATAATAATAATAATAATAATAATAATAATAATAATAATAATAATAATAATAATGATAATAATAATAATAATAATAATAATAATAATAATAATAATAATAATAATAATAATAATAATAATAATAATAATAATAACAACAATAATAATAATAATAAGGAGTCAGGAGTCAGAAGCTTTTCTACAGGAACCTGAACAAACAGGAGGAAACAGGACATATATTACAGCCTCAAGTGAAGGATGTGGAAGAGTACTGGGGAGGATTGTGGGCAGGTGGCACAAATCATAATCCAGATGCCACATGGATTCAAAATGAGAGGGATAGGATGGCAGAAGTTGCCCAAGTGATAATTGGAGTAGCTGAGGTGGCAAGTGCAATAGGGAAGACCAGTAACTGGTCCTCACCAGGGCCAGACCATTTGCACAACTTCTGGCTGAAAAAGCTACCAGTTTTTCACCCACTGTCCACTTTACCTCATTCCTTGAGTGCCCTGAGAGAATGTCCTCATTTATTTCCAAAGGGGTAACTTACCTGCTTCCCAAAAGCAAAGACACTCAGGACCCCACCCAGTACAGGCCAATAACCTGTCTTTGTACTTTGTATAAGACCCTCACTGCATGTATTGCAAATAAGATACAGACACATTTGAGCCAACAAAATATGTTTGCAGTGAACAAAAAGGGTGCATGAAAGGTGGACTTGGCTGTAAGGAGATTCTGACCATTGATGCAGTGGCAATGGGACAAGCAGTGCAGAAAAAACGACATATTTACATGGCCTACATTGATTATTGCAAGGCATTTGACAGTGTCCCCCATTCGTGGTTGATTGAGGTACTGCATATCTACAAAGTTGACCTGGCAGTCATACACCTGCTCAGACATCTCATGTCATCATGGGGAACAGTATTGAAAATGAAGAACAATAATGGACAAATGCAGACCAACACCATCCCAGTCTGTCAAGGCATATTTCAGGGTGACAGTCTGAGCCCACTGTGGTTTTGTATGGCTTTGAATCCTTTATCTACATTGCTGAACTCAACAAATTGTGGATTTAAGTTAGAGGGAGAAGCAAGAGATGTCCACCCACTGACCCACATGATGTACATGGATGACATAAAGCTTTATGCAGGGACTGAAAACCATTTGATGGAGATGTTGCAGCTGGTCAGAAAATTTTCTGCTGATATCTGCATGAAATTTGGGCTTGAGAAATGTAAGACACTTAGCATAATAAAAGGAAAAGTGAAAGCACAGGTAATAGATGACAATCCAGAGAATGCTTTTGATGCAATGGGACCTACTGAAGTGTATAAATACCTGGGATTTTGCCAGGCCAGGAAAATTGACCAGAAACAAGTCAAACAAAAAATGAAAGAGGCTTACCTGAACAGAGTGAGGAGTCTCTTGAA